>JANZYN010000092.1:0-128199 GCA_025583755.1 Cordyceps tenuipes | reverse complement strand
ACCCTTCCTTTATTCCTACGCCTTTATAAGCGCCCTATAGTCACTTATTAGGCCGCCCTATCCTTTATCTATAGTATATTAGTGTATTTATAATATATAAAGTATATTAAAATTAATAATTTATTTACTAATTTAACTATAAATAACTATAATTTTTAAACTATTAGTATTATTAATTTTAAATATTTTAGTTTTATTATTTAAAGATATTCTAAATATTACTTTAGTTTTAATAAAGATTAATTAAATATAATAAAAATCCTTATATTTAGTAATTAAATTTTTATTAGTCTAAAACTAATTAGAAAAAGTATTATATATTTTAATCTTTATAATATTAAATATTAATTCTAATTAGTTTAGTTTTATTAAATTAAATAAGTTATTCTTTTTAGCTTTAAATAATATATTAATAAAAAAAGACTCTTTAAAGTCTTTTATTATAGAATAGTCTATTTAAGTGTTTTAGAATATTATAATATTATAACTAAAAAGACTATAAATTTATATAATATAGTCTATATAAAAAAAAGTATTAAATATTAAGAATTAATAAAAGTAGTAAAGAATTAGAACCCTTAGGGGTTATAAGGTTAGTAGGTATAGAGTAGAATAGTATATTAGTAATCTCTCTACTATATACACTAATAACTTATACTTTATAAGTGACTTATAAAGTAGAAAAAAAACTTAAGATTAGGGCATTAGCGTAATTTGCTCATCTTAAGCTGAGCGAGTGCTCATCATGTCTAGAGACCGGGGTGATCACGACCCTGAGTCTTCTAAGTCTTCCGGGTCCGTCTTATACTGCTGACGTGACTTAGAATGAGTGGCCGTACTCTGGTTCTTAAGGGTACGAGGCATATTCGAAGATCCGGGCAGGACACGTCCGGCAACATCAATGCAGCTTGGTTCTGTATCGGCATTTAAGCTGAATGTCAATTAAAGTCCAAGACTTGTGGCTGCATGTGTTTTTTTTTTTCGTGATACGGTAACTACATGCTCGCAATCAACAAGTGCTCAAGGTGCTAAAGATGCTAAAGGTGTAGAAGACAGGAAAGACATGGAAGATAGGGAAGACAACAATAGAGGTTCTAGTATAGCCAGCAAATTGTACTCTCGTCTACGTGACAGTCGAGGACGCATACTTGTAAAGCTCATCATTTTGGTATGCATTGTTTCTCAAATTTCTTCATTACAATTTTTACCCCAGGTTACCCAGGACTCGGAAGCGGTCGAGTCTCACTCAATCAAAAACATCGGCCATGAAGCGCTCATTACGCATCTTATCGAGCCAGGCACGAGCGGCCTCGTCGGTGACGTTCTTCGACTTTTTCCGCTCTCCACTCTCCTTGATCATGTCCACGCAAATGTCCTCGATCCCCTTTCCTACCGCCCGGCTGCCGCAGAGATACAGACGGGCCCCTTGGTCCCACAGGTCAAAGACCTCCTCGCGGTCCTTGGAGATGCGGTCCTGGACGTACTTGCAGCCATCCGACTTGTCTGTGGCGCGCGAGTACGCGCGGCGCACGTCGATGGCGCCCATCTTTTGCCACTCGGCGAACTGCTCGGCGTACAGGTCGTCACTGTCCGGCGAGCGGCAACCGAAGAAGAGCACGGCGGGTGCCAGCTTGCGGCCGGCAGTGATCATGGCGGCGCGCTCCTCGGCGAACCCGCGGAAGGGGGCTAGGCCGGTGCCTGCGGCCATGCAAATGATAGGCGTCTTTTCAGCGTCTGCGGGAAGATGGAACGCGGCGGATGGTCTGATGGCGACGTGAATCTTGTCGCCGTCGCGGAGAGAAGCCAGGTAATGACTAGCGACACCAACATGTTGGCCTTGGCCGGAGTGGGCTGGTACATCAAGGAGTGAGTATGTCAGCGTGACTCTTGTAGGGTCAACGAGAGGAGACGACGAGATGGAGTATTGGCGAACGCGCATTGGAGGCAGCATAGCAAGGAACGTTTCGAAGAGTAGCTCGACAGCAGGAAACTTTTCCAAGAGGTCAAGAGCAGAGCGTCGTTTAGCGGTAACTTCCTCTGAGAACTTGTCACCAAGTAGACTCTTGAGCTCGGCCACTGTCTTTTCATTCCTGGTTGCATCAATCATGGCCTGAATGTTTCTCTTCGTGGCAGGCTGGCCAAGCTCGACGTATGCCCCGAGGACATTGGTTGCGGCAATCGGAACACCAGTAGGTAGAGTGGTCGGCCCTTTCGCGGTAATTGTGAAAGTCGCATCCCAGCTGAGAGAGAAGCGACGGAACACACGACCAACAGTGGCGGCCGGGTTAAATGGCAGAACAGCCAAGTAATCACCAGCTTTGTAGCTCATGCCGGTGGGTAGCCTGATTTCAATGTGTTTTTTGACAGCCTGTTCCCCTTTTGTAAGTACCTTGGTCTCAATAACGACAGCCTCTTCGACATCCTGGCGAAGCGTCGTCTTACGGGGGTGAGTTATCTCGACCGTGAGACCAGAGGTGCCGTTACCACCTTCGGGGTCTTTCGCTCCATACTTCTTCTTCAAGGCCGGCCACAGGCTTTCGTCCTCCCAGCTCTCGAAATCGCTGAACATGTCACGATCCGCGGCATCGGTACCCGTCATGGGGAGGATGCGGTCAGCACCGCGCTCGGCCATGGTGGCGTCGACAAGCTTGGGAATCTTGTGGAAAGTCTGGGCCCAATCATGATGACCGCAGCCGAAAACGGCGTATGATACATTCTGCAGTTCATTGCCCTTCAGGCTTCTGAGCCAGTCGACAAAGTGGGCAGCATTGGATGGGGGTTCGCCTTCGTATGAAGCAGTCACAATGACCACGGGGCGATCCGTTGGGAGCTTGTCTTTAACATTGTCCAGAGGACCAATCTCGGTCACCGTGAAGCCATGGGATCCAGCATCAGCAGCGACTCTCTGGGCCAAGGCTTCACAGGTGCCACTGTTTGAGCCATAGTATACCGACATCGGTTTGCCATTGGCAGCGGTCGCAGGATCGCTGGAGGTTTCTGTCGTCTTGGTTGACTTGGAGTGAGGGGAATTACCCTTCAGCTGGTCCTCAAGCTCGGTAGCAGTCATTCCATGGCGAAGGCTCGCACGCATGAAGAAGTTATGAGGCTTGATTGTGAGAGTTTCTTGCATTTCCAAAGTGTAATTAGGATCATCCAAGGTGAAATTGAAGTTTTGGAAGAGAATAGCCATGGCAAGGACAGCTTCTTGCCAGGCAAAGGGTCTGCCGATGCAGGCGCGCTTTCCGTTACCGAATGGCTTCCAGGCGCTGGGAAATTCCTTGTTGAGACGAGCAAAATTGTCGTCAAGCATACGTTCAGGCTTAAAGCCGCTGGCATCGTCGCCATATACTGCAGGATCGAGATGAGACTTGGCGAGGAGCAGAGTAAGGCGATGTTCCTTGGGAATGAAGTATTTGCCGCCAAGGAGAGTGTCCTCCTTAGCTTCAACACTGAAGCCTGGGATAGGGGCATTGAGACGCAAGACTTCACGAAGCACCTAGACAAGGTATTAGTGGAGGGCCCCAAAACAGCCAACGGACATACATAAGGACACGTACCGCCTGAGTGTAGGTGAGTTTGGAGATGTGCTCAACAGTGATGCGCTCTCTACCCACGACTGCATCAACTTCTTCTTGCACCTTGCGGTACTCGGCAGGATGTTTTAATAGCTGATAGAAGGTGAATGAAAGCATTCCCGAGGTGGTTTCGTGACCGGCAATGAGGAACGTAATGAGCTGGTCAGTGATACTCTCATCAGTAAGTCTCTGGCCATCTTGGGGATCCTTCCCATCAAGCATAGCCGTGAGCAAGTCCTTCCGGTTGCTAGGGTTCTTCTTGCGGTTGGCGACAACCTCGTCGGCGACGTCGCGCATGGTCTTGATATCTTGTTCGTACTTTTCGTCGACGGTGCGGTAAAAGAATTGGGGCGCAAAGGCCGGGCGGCGGTTTCGGGCGCCACTTTCTTTGAGGAAATCTCCCATGGCGCGGATGAAGGGGTGAAGCTCCTCATGGTAGTATGAGTTGAAGCGATAGTCCATAGCGCAGAGGGCGATGGTGTCGAGGGCGAGTCGGGTGAAGTCGTCCGACGCGTTGATACGGTCACCGGTGTGGCGGGCAAACTTCATGGCCATCTGAGAGGCAATGTCATGCATCTCATCAAACATGTTGCGGATGGAGAGGGGACCGAAGGCGGGAATAAGAATGCGATGGGCTTTGCCCCAGTTTGGCTCAGTCTCGGAGTCGGCGGTAAAGAGGCCGTCGTGGACGCCGGCGCGAACTTTGCCCAAAGTACCGCCGACGGTTTTCTTGAAACGGCGCTCATCGCAGGCCTCGTTTACAAGCTCCCGCGAACTGACGACGCAAAAGGAGTTGCCGCCTAGGCGCAGGCGGTAGATTTCGCCTAGGACACATTCCGAGGTAAGCGTGGCGAAGTCACGCCGAGCCGCAAGCCCACTTACCATATGTATCTGCAAGACGCTTCAAGTCGTTGATTGGACTGGTGCGCATCTCACCAAGATTTCCAATGAATGGCAGACCCGGAGGCTCGGGAATGGGGATGGACTCGGCCATTGTGAAAGTAGTAGATCGTGAGAGGGTGGAGGGGGTCTGGGTGCAGAAACGATGGTGTTAGAGAAAACCTTGGCTTGGGAAGAATGGCCAGAGATTCTGGTAGAAGAGGAATTTGATGGAAATCATGAGGGTGACGAAGCTGACTTGATGCCGCGGATATGTGGTCGGAGGAAGAGCTGCTGGGCATGTGTTGTGTTGTTTGGTGGGAAGGGGAGGAGAGGAGAGGGGCAAGGACGTACGTTGCAAACGGGGAGCTGTCGGAGGTGTATGCGGTGGTGGTGTTTGATAATATCTGGGGGAATATTGCAGAGTAAACGAAAAGAAGGCAAATTTCCAGATGATGAAGATAGTTGAGATGATGGAGATAGTTGAGATGGGTAAAATTATAAGACGAATTGACAAGTTGCTGAGGAATGGCGCAGGCTCGTAGACAATGGAGGGGTCGTCGAGCTTATATGTGGTATTGAAGCTCACCATTCCGGACATAGAGCTTTTTAAGCTATCGACCTACGTGTACACATACATACAGGTACGTAGCTCGGGGCGGACTAGAGAAATTAACCTCAGTCATGCATGACGACGGATGGTGGGTAAGAAACCGCAAGTTGAGACTGGGTATCCCTAGGGGCGATGAAAACCCCGGCTATGCCCTGATCTTGAGTTTTTTTTTTTTGTTGACAGGATACTCACAGGATGCTCAGAAGTCAGTTTACATGAAATCCACGCCTTACCGTAAGTAGTAAGAATGTATATAGAACCCCCTGTAACTTGTTCACATCTCTATGTATCTAGACACTCAAAAACCTCAAGATCAGGGCATAATTTATATTAACGGGGTGGAACAACTACTTAGTACGTTAGCTACTGAGATGTCCGCGGAATAGGTATCTTGGTAGTACCGTGTTACCTCGAACACACTTCAGTACGCAAGTTGGGTTGGGCATCAGCACCTACCTACAACCTAGGTTGACCTAGCTTGCTGTTACACGGCCGAGTCATTGAGCGAGTGGATTCTAGTTATCCAAATACCGTACCCATGCCAGGCAGCGACATAGAATAGCCAACCGGCGTTGCAGAATCGGCGACGGACTTTGCACCCAAGACGTTAGTGTACGTTGTGTCGCTACAGAGGCGTCAGAGGTACCACAGAGGCCCACCCGCCCGGCCGGAAGGCCCGAGAGGCCCCATTTCATCAGCAACGAACCCCTGTAATGCACCCGTAGCATCCCTGTAATCCGATGTGGGCGGCTGTCCGGATTGCTAAAGTCTACGGGTTGATTGGGGGATGGGCAAGTTGTACGGCACCCTAAGAAGGCCCAAGGGTCTCGTCATCAATGGCAACACATCATCCTTCGGGCCTGTGGAGCTTTCAGTGGCGCCGCCCGTGATGGAGCCAACTCTCTTACAGGACCAACAAAAAGCTGTTTGTTGATTCTACTTGAGTTAATAAATAGATTTAAGGCTGAAATCGGTATTTTACAAGCAAACTCAGACTTGCGTATGCAAAGGCGCAGCTACTGGCGACGCCCTGGCTACGTTGGTGGCGCGCCTGTGTAAGGTGTAGGCATTCTGGGCGTAACGGTACTACATACTCACCGCAAAGTCCGCCTCATGCCGTATCAATTACGAGTGCTACAACATCGGTGATGGGCCCTAACTTATGGCTAATTATCAGTATGATGTCGTTAACTCAACTAACCACATACCTCCTGCCCGGCATTAATGAAAAAAAAAGCAGAATCCTCGCTCTATGTAGACGGCAGATATCTATTCAGAAACAAAGCTACCAACTAGCCATTCACCTTCCAGCCGCCGGAGCCCACGGGTTTCGCAAATAAAAAAACCCCGAGCAACGAGCAAGGGTCACACTGGCGGGCGGCATCGGCGTTTTTGAACTCTCGAACGGAGTTTTTGGACTGCTGGAGACTAGAGCCATCGTATCGCGGGGCCCTATGAAGAGTCCATAGTACCACCTACTAATAATAAAACATAAGGGATAAACCACTGACGAGTCCCTGGCACGGTACTGCACCGCCGCATCCAAAAGGCCGGACGGCCCGCCGGGCCCGGACAATACAGCACGGCCGGCTGGCGGCCCGTGGACCAATCCCGCCAAATTATTCATCATTTCTCCTACAAATTAATTCATGCACCTTGCTTTTAGATATTCGTAGTTATTTCAAAGTCAACCTACACCCCTGCGGTTGCTTTTATCAAGTACCGCTTGCCTCCCACTTCAAGCCCCCGTCCGTAATCGTCTCATCTCATCCTGCTTCAACAATAACAGGAAAGAAATGCCAAAAGCACGCGGTTCATTGGTGGAGTGCAAATGCCGTAGTCCCGGTTTATCAAGCTAATAATTATTCTGGCCTCTATTGGCTTATAGCTATGTAGCTCTCCCAAGGGTTCATCTCGCCGTCAGAATGCAACGCTGCGTACCTCTCTCTCGCTAGCTTCGTCTCAACGTGATTCTCCATCATCTGCAACTTGGAATTGTGAGAATGCTCAACGACCCAAAAAACAAGAGTCTGCAAGATCCAAAGTCTAGCAAGCCCAACAACGACCTTCGTAACAGTCACATGCGCTGCTCAAATCAAAACTACAAAAGACCTTTCATTTGTCTCGTCTTGGTCTCATCATGGAAAAAGCAAATAGTAGCGCCGATATCTAGTACAATGCAAAAATTCAAAACGTCATGTGCTCGCCGTCTCTTGTCTTTCTCACCCATCCTATCGTCGATGGTTGCCACCTGCAAATCGTCCACTAAACCATCCCATGCCCGCGTTACCGTTTGAGTTGGCTTGGTCGTCCTCCGAGGAGCCTGTCCGCCGTCCGTTCTGCGACGGACTGCGCTCCCTCATAGTCCTCGACCCCTCACCAACCGCCACTCTAGGGCTAGTCGGTGACATGGAGCTGCGTCTTTGAAGCCGTGAGGTATCATAGCTGAATAATGTCCTGCCACCGCGGGATCTGTCACGACCGTCTCGCTGTGAAGATTGGGGCTGTATTGCCTCGTTGAGGGGCCCCTGGCTCTGATGTGGTGGTCGTGAAGATCCCGATGTTGGGGCCGCAGACGATCGCATAAACCCAAAACTCAGTGGTCCGAAAAATGCACCTCTGGTCGTCCCTGTCTGCATCCCACGGTCATTGGCAAAAGCATTTGTTGGCGTCGGTGTATGCCTTTGCCCACGCCCATGTTGGTCCTGGCTCTCATCTTGGTTCTGTTGTTGTTGCTGCTGGTCTGCTGCTGAGTCTGCAGTTTGTGCGGTTTCCTCAATGGGCGCACGGCATACGGGGCAAGTATTGTGCTCTTTCAGCCATGCTACAGCACACTCGTCATGAAACGTGTGCTTGCACGGCAAAGACACTTCGACCTCGCCAGCCTTGATGCCCTCAATACAAATTGGGCACTCTGTTTTTCCATCTTCGCTTCTAGGATCCTGAGCAACGGTCCTGCGTGACAGATTGGCCAATCCTTCTTCCGAAGCCGGCGGTGCTGCACTCGATTGTGTATTTGCCTCCATCAACGACGAAATGATTCGATCCATCGCCTCTTGGGAGTAAACAGCATCGCCATGCACTCCGTTGTTCAGCAGGCTGAGAATTTCTCCAAGACCTCCCACCAAGTTGACACTTTCGCCGCCGCCTTGCTCGGACGTCGCTTGGAGAGCTTCACCTGTGAGCTGAACGCCAAACCCTCGAAATGCAGTTGAAAACAGTCTGTAGCATTGGCGTTGTTAGTGTCGACCTGGAAATAAAGCAGCCCTTGTGAAGAGAAGGGACTCACGCTGAGAAAGGTTCAAAGCCCGCTGGCGCACTTTCACCAGCCACGAACGGCCTATTGGATGAATAAAATGTCACAGAACCCTGAGATGTCTCGTTGGACCACTCAACACGGCCACCGCCATTACGAGATGCTTCCCGAAGCCGGTCCATCAACTCCCCATTGCCGTCTGTTGCCCGCAACGGCATGCCAATAGTTGCCAGAATATCGACAAACCTCTCCACAGACGGTCCAGGTTGGGCATTATAGTGATTTGCACCCTCCCCTATCTGCGTCGAGTGGCTATAGCCAACCCCTTCTGCATCCATGTGCTCCTCGATGTCGGCCATTTCCGGATCAGAATCCTCCTCCTCATGGTGCACATCTCCATGTGGCTCGTCAACATGGTCCGAATCATCGGCTTCAGAATCTTCATGATCATCGGAGTCGGTTTCGTGGGTAGGTCGAGGGTCATGTTCCAAGCTCACCTATTTCAACGATCAAACAGCGTCAGCGAACGAGCTTTCTGGTTCAAAAATAAAGGGTGGCGGAGGACACAGAGTAGGGCTTCAGCACTCACAATTTCTGCAGCATCGCTCTGACAGTGGGGACATTCCAAGCCATGCTCATCCCGATACCATTCGTGGCCACACGCGTGGCAGTATACAACGTCACGGCTCGTTGCATCGAGATGCTGACGACGTTGGGCCCCAGAATCCATCTGGTCTTGCCTGCGTCGGTACGCACCGAAGGCACTCAGTCCGAGGCCAACAGCGAGACCAGCGAGGCGGAAGGCGCGCGAAGCCAGGCTGAAAGTCTGAGGTGGCAAACGACGTGAGGCAGGCTATAGTGGCGCAGAGCGAGACCGGCGCCTTGGTTGAAGCGTAGCCGCCTTCTGTGTTGATGTCCTTCAACAGCGGTGCGAGAAAGAAATCGGGGAGATGTGAGATATGGGGTACCGAAAGGGATTTTGCACTTATTTTAACACGCCGAGAAGCTCGATCAAGGTTGACGATGCTGTAGAAGAGGGGAGGGGTGTGATGCGTTATTGTATTTGTTGGGACCCTGCACTTGCGTGATTGAAACCCGAATCGGAGAGCGGTGAGTCGCACAGTGGCAGCGTCAGATAAAGCGCTGCAAAGAAAAGAAAATGGGTATTCAAAGGAGGTACAAGCAAAAGCCAAGGATGAACAAATCGTAGGAAAGAGAGGCAGTGCTAAGGAAGCAGGACAAGACGTAGTTGGAGAAGTGATGTTCGCTGGATGGGTGGGCAAGGCACTACCTGACGGATGGCCTAACTGGAAGGGACAATAATAGTATTCGGATCATGCGGCGGCGAATGGTGGCGAGGCGGGCTGTCTGTGGCTGAGGCTGAGGAGGACAAAATAGAGATGGTAGGTACCCGCAAATGCTACTACGAATGGCGCACCCGTGAATGTACCTTTGCAGCAACTAGAAGTTTCCAAGAGGCTTTGTCTCCTAATAAATTCAAGGTAACAGGTAGTTAGGGTACTGTTTCTTCTAGCGCGGATTGTCGAAGCTGCAATTCACGCCTGCTAGCACCAGACACGGTAATACAGCAGGTGCCCAAGGCCAGCGGAAAACGCATTAATAGAAACATTACGCTAAGGTAGGTACTTTCTACTTTTCTAGGCGCCAAATGAAACAAGTACCCGTCGTGGAAGAGCGCCGCGCCCTCCAACCCAGATATTCGCCCCTCGCACATCACGTCACCATACGGTCCTGTCAGATCCTATGTAGGCAGTGGCAATATTTTGACCATCCGCACAGATGATTTACAAAGAAAGACTTTGATACGATTTCTCTACCGTACGTGCGTATGTACAAGTCAAATCAACTCCCGCTCACTCCACCATCGTACAGCTTTGTGTTTATTGCGTCTTGTTCTGCCCAGACTCTTTCTCCTCCGTGTCCCACTGAATCAACTGTTTCGACCAGCTATAGAGTTTCCAAGTAGTTAGCATCCTTCCTCAATGTCTTCCAGATGTGACTGCCTCCGTAACACCTGCCCCATTCGTCTCCGTCATAGGGGGATTCCACGTACCGTCTGCTAAGATACCACTCGCCGGGTTGAGGCTTGTGCGCCCAATTCTCGCGGGCGGCACCAAACTTCCAGGTAACTGCGACAATACCAAAGATGACGGCACCGGCAATCAGGGTGTTGCCTCTCCAATTGGCAGGCTGCGAGTACCAACCACCGGCCGGCGACCAGACGTGCTTGGGGTAGCTATAATTAGTCCATGGTTAGCTCCATATTCGCTATTCTCTCATATTTCTTTGCCGTTGTCGTCTAGCGCAATCGGTCGGGGACACGAGGTTCTTGAGGTCGATTCGCGACAAACTTACGGAATCTTTCCACCGCCACCCTATGCCACTGTTAGCCACTATCGTCTCCTAATGACATTCATAAACTTCAAGCTCACCATTTTCGATCAATTGACAATGGACGCTGCGTTGTGATTGGTGTTTGATTGCGCAGTTGCGTCGTTTTGGATAGGCTTCCTGCTCATGTCGAGGAGCCGCTAGTCCGTTGCGGCGGACCCAATGTTAATCCGGTGCCGGCCAACCTGTTGCAGCAAATTAGCACCTGCCAACGCTGGGCGCCCCCCAAATTCTAAGCTCACACGACTCCAGCAGAACTTTTCCCGCGAATCCTTGTATAATAACCACAACACGACTGTAAAACGCCATTCCTTCAATTTCTTCCACTTAACCGGCTGCTGCTACCACAAAGTCTCGGGGCATCACATTGCTCGTCAGCAGACCAAAGTGCCACTTTATTTTCTTAATAGCTTGCTGGGCTCGAGCCGATGAAGAGGTTACGGGTGTCACAATGGACCGGCCACATGCGCCTCGCTGCTCGTCAAGGAGCTGCCACCGTACCTAGACGGCAAGCCATTTGTATATCCGCACGCTGCCAATCGACGACGGCAATTACCGGTACACCCAACCTCACAGACGACGTCCCTCTCGAGGGCACCTTCTCCCATCACGATCCTCTTCCGTCGCCGCCCCCTGCCCGAGCCCTCGAGTCGGCCAAGCTCGCCGCGCTGCACGCCCGCCTTGCGCTGCCCAAATCGATCCCGCTGCAGACAATAGCCCGTGCCCTGGTGACGCCCTCAGCGGACAGCAACCAGAATTTCAACAACGGCAGCCTCGCGGAGCTGGGCCGGTCCATTGTCAACTACCACGTCCTCGAGTACCTCGTCTGCAAGTGGCCGCGGTTGCCCATCGCGATCCTCTACGAAGCGCTGCGGGCCTTTGCCGGCCGCGAATCTCTCGAACAGGTCGCGCGCCGCTGGGGTGTAGATGCCGCCGCCGCCCCCGGCGAGGAAGTCGACCCGGGCCTGCTGCAATGGCAGCCCGACCCCATCGTGGCCCCCAACTCCCGCTGGGCCTACGTCCGCGCCGAGGCGGAGCGCGGGAACCACTACCGCCGCGGTATGAGCAGCCGTGTCGTGCTCGACGACGCATTTGGCGACACCTACCAGGCGCCCGGCGAGGGCGAGCCGGGCCGGGCCAAGATGCAGGCCGCCGCGTACACGTCGTTCGTCGAGGCCGTCGTCGGTGCCATTTACGCTCACGCCGGTGCCGACACCGCCAAGACGTTTGTCAAGTTCCACATCCTATCGCGCGACATTTATCTCAGCCGGATGTTCCAATTCCAGCTTCCCACACGTGAGCTGGCCATGCTGTGCGCCCGCGAGGGCTTCGAGCCGCCCCGTGCGCGCCTGGAAAGCGAGACGGGCCGTCGTTCGCGGACGCCCGTATTCATCGTCGGCATCTATAGCGGCCAGGAGAAGCTCGGTGAGGGCGCCGGGGCCAGCCTCGATGTGGCCCGCCGCGTAGCGTCGATGAACGCCCTCAAGGCTTGGTACATGTACAGCCCGGGCAACAAGGTTCGCGTGCCGAGTGACATGACCCTGCCCGATGCCAAACCTTGGAAGGCACCGCACATTGATATCGGCGAGATCATCTGATCAAGACGAGCGCCCTGGCAAACATTTCATGAGAAGCGAAATCGGTTTACATGGTGGACAAGGCGGGAGGCTGTAACTCTTTGTATGAACATGACGGTGTCCGTGTGAGGGAATTCTATAGACAAAGTTGAAAAGTGGCCAACACGATGAGACGGGGGGGTTCTTCAGGGCAAGAAGACAACTGCCCACTTGTACAACTCTTTTTTCAAATCTACATCTGTAAAATAAACAAAGTATATCTTGAAACTTTTACACATAGGAACGCAATACAAGAGTGCAATCAAGGTGTCCAACTCCTACCCAACTATAATTATGTCGCAACATCTTTTTGTTAGTCCTTGCTCCTTTCCGGGGACCACAACGTCTATTCCAAACCCGAGCGTGATATATTTACCTCCTTCTCCCCCGGTCGTTCCCTTGTCTATATTTTTCTCATCTTTGCTTGCCTTGCTCCTTCTCCTTCTTCAAGCGCAGCTGCTTCTTCCGCTCGTACACGGCGCGCACCGTGTTCCGGATCTGCGCCTTGCCCTCGTCGTAGTTTGCGCGCGCGAGGCGCACCACGTCCTCGATGTTCTCCGGGGTGTATATGAAGTTCCAGGTGCTCATGAAGTCGCTCTCGGCCGGCGAGACCCCTGGCACCTTGTCGTTGGGCAGGAAGGGCACGTAGACGACGGCGAGCCCCGCGTGCGGGTCTGTCAGGCGCCAGTGCTCCGACCCCGACACGGGCTGCGTCGCGGGCGGCTCCTCGGTTGTCGTGCGCTCCTCGGTCGTGCCGATCCAGACGGTGCAGTAGCCGAGGTCACCGCCGCTTCGTGCCTCTTGCTTCTGGTCCGCCTTGGCCTGCTCAATTTTGGCGTCGGCCTGGGCGGTGGAGTGCGCCTCGGCGGCCTTGATCTCGTCGACGGTGTGGTCGCCCCCATCCTGGGGCCAGCCGACGCCGACGGGCCAGCCCTTGATGCCTCGCTGCCGCGCGTAGCCGTCGGCGACGGCCAGCCAGTTGTCCGTCTTGATGTCTGCTGAGGCGTCAAACGAGATGAGCACGTCGACGCCCCGACCGGGCCGCAGCAGCGGGTAGATGGGCAGGTTGTTGGACATTCCGGCATCCATGAGCTGGATGTGCGCGTTCTCGTACATGCTTGGGGTGGCCGTCTTGGCCAGTTTCCCGTACATCTGGTAGGCGTAGTTGGGGATTATGGCTGGGTCAATAGGGTGAACCTTGGCGAGGGTGTTATCCTGCTCTGAGATCATTTGGTCGATGGTGCCGAATCCCGTCAGTGTCTTGACGACTGGCTGTACCTCCTTGTAGTAGTGGCTCAGGGTGGCACAAAAGGCGCTTCCGAAGATGCCCATCATCAGAGGGGTGCGAATCTCAGGAAGGTGGAAGCCGTGTTCCAGAGGCACATCCTTGCCGTCCTTGAAGCGTCTCCCAAGAGCCCACGTAGGAATACCAGCACCAATTTCTTCACAGAAGACCTCGTAAGGTGTAATTTCGAACCATTGAAACCAAGACTCCTTCTCTGCCTTTTCGAGCTCCTTTTTAGTGGCACTAGCGCTCTTCGAAGACTTGGTTTTATCCTTACCCTCTTCCAAGCCAGGAATCTCGTGCCGGACGGCGGTGTATATGGGGAGTGGACGGTCGCCATCCTTAAGTATTTCTCGTTGATTGGAGATTTTGAAGTCGCGGTCGTTGACACCGAGTTCGCCCTTGGGGACAAGGAACCTTGCACCAAGCAGGAGGCCGTATATGTCAACCAGACCAAAATCCGCGTTTTTATCGCCGCGAATCTTCTCAATGACGCCACTAAGCAGAGGACGGGAAGTTGGGAGGGACGTGAAGGCCTGCAGGGCCACCGGAGGGTAGGCGATGTGGGTAGAGGTGCGAGCCTTGAGATGCTCCAGAAGCGAGGGAATGCTACCCTTGTTGAAGGAAGTCAGATACAGGAGCTGCAGCCAGCAGGAACCGCTGACACCGGCCGTGTACGTGGCACAGTCGAAGAGGCCGTCCTCGGAGGCGGCGAGAAGGGAACCGGTGCCTGCGATCAGGGCACGCAGACCACCGCCAGACCCGCACATGGCAATGACGGGAACGTCGTCAGGGTGAATGTCACTTTCGTCCATGTCCAGATACTTGGCCAGCGCAGCCCTCGTCTTCTTCTTGCGGCGGGTCAGGAACTCCTTCTCATCCGGACAGAGTTCATCTGAAACACGAACTTGGGCGGTGTACCGAATCTCCGGGTTCACGGAGGCATCGTGCGCCTCGGCCCACAGATCCTCGGCGAGTGAGCCGGGCGCGTCGGAGAGCTCGTGCTGCAGCTTGCGGATGAAGCCCGGCATCTGCCTCGACCACTCGGGTAGGATGAAGCCGACGAGCTTGTCAGAAAAGGCCGCCCACTCCTTGTCGGCCGCGGCGGAGCGCGCCTCCAGCCCTTTTGTGAAATGGCGCCAGGCTGTCTCCTCTACCGGCTCGTCGGCCTCGGCATCCCCTTGTGGCACTTGCGTGTCGGCGGGTTTGTTGTCGGCGGAGGTGTGCACCAGGTTGGTCTGCTGGCCGGCAGACAGCCGCCGAAAGTCATCAGTGGGGTAGAGCAGCCAGGTCAAGAAGCCTCCCGCGACGACGGTGGTGGTGGCGGACACGCGGCGTCGCTGCCGCTGCTTGGCCGCTGTGAAGAGGCTGTTGCTGCGTCTTGGCTGCAGAGCCGAGAAGCCAGCCCGGCTTAGGGTAGTCGGGCGGATGCCATTAGAGACCAATTGGCCGAGGATGTTGCCCGGGTACTTCATATGTGCGAATGATGAATAGCAGCTATCGTGACGCCCTGGGGCGAACGTGTTTTTCTGGCCACGAAGATGATGTCTGAGCTTCGTTGAGAAAACAGCTAAACAGCAAAGCGCTAGCCAGTCTCACGATCTGCTGTTTGCGAATAGCTGACGTTTATCGCTACATAACTAGAGGCTAAGCCACATCTGGATTCTCACTCCTTGGGCAATGTTGAAGCTTCTTTGCCGACCATAATAGATAGTAGAGCTTCTCTAGTTAGCGACTTCTCCACTAGTATATAGGGGCGGCACTCCAGTGGTCGGATCGTCCATCGTCCACTGTGGCGCACTAATACCACGTGCAATTTACTAGAACTTTCTGGTAATAACTGAACGAGCCGTGCCTTGATACGATGCAGCTGCAAACAATGATCAAGTTCTTTCAGCTTGGATAAAAACCTCGTCAAGTAGTCGTTGTGCTCACCACTGGACAAAATCAGGTAAAATCGTTTTTTCTAGCTACCCTTGACAAGAGCTTCGTACTTGGCAGTATGACACATAATTTCATTAAAAAGATCAATAAAAAATCAAAACGGGTATTCAAGTAATGTGTTACACGACATGGCTCGGATGGCGCACGCGAGGGAGTACTTCGTATTCTCGTCTTCATATCCATTATTATATTGGGCAAACAATTCGCCTTTGTGTAAGTGCGAGAGGCGCACAACGAGGGCAAAATTTTCTCATAGCACCAGACCTAAAACAGGAGAATGTGTCGCTGTATAAATATTTCGCCTGAATTCTAGGAACCGTTACTATTACAAAGGTAGGCACCTATTATTTTTCACTGTGTGATGTTGTACATCTAACTTCAGGGTAGAGATTACAGTTTCAGCACTGTAGTTCAAGGTGGGGCGACACGCCTTGGGCGGTGTGGGGTTTGTGCAGCAATTTCCATCTGGCAGAATACTAATAGTGAGGCCAGTACCATCTTTATTTTTTTTTTCCTTGCTGCAGACTTGCTACGAACAAACCACACTCATCTTGGATTGGCTGCATCGAAACATCATTTACGAATAAAATCCCATTATTCCTTCTTAAAGGTCAGTTTTGGAATGCCTGCTCCATTCTCGGCGACATCTCCTTCGCGAATGAGGCTCGAGGAGGCTGGCAGGAATTTTCCTGCCCCGCCAATGTCGGCGCAAATCTCGAACAATTGCTCACACTAGGACAGGCCTCATACATCTTGTCGCCTTGACACCGCAACTCGATTACAAGCTACTCCCACCGCTAGCTGTTGCCATCCAATTGCCAACATGAGCGAGGCCGACGTTACCACCAAGCCCGCTGAGGCTGTTGAGCAGCCTGCTGCCGCCGCCGCTGAGGTAGCCCCCGAGGCTGCTCCCGAAGCTGCTCCCGAGGCTGCTCCCGAGACTACCACCGATGCTGTTCCAGAGGCTGCTGCCGAGGCTGCTCCCGAGACTGCACCCGAGACCGCTCCCGAGGCCACCAAAGAGGCTGCTCCTGACACCGCCGAGACGACTGCCTCTGCCACCAACGGCCAAAGCGAACCGAATATTCTCAAGACTACGGCCAAGATTGACAAGGAAAACCGTCAGAAGAACAACAAGTTCGATCCCAGCCAGCGCGAGATCTCGGACGACCCCGACGCCATCCGCAAGCAGGTCGAATTCTACTTTGGCGACTGGAATTTCCCCCAGGACAAGTTCATGTGGGAGAGCTGCGGCGGCGCCGAGAACAAGCCCATCGCCGTTGAGAAGATCCACTCGTTCAAGCGCATGCGCTCCTTCCAGCCCTACAGCGCCATCGTCGCCGCCCTGCGCGACAGCAAGTTCCTTGACGTCGAGGGCGAGGAGGGCAAGGAGACGCTCAAGCGCAAGGTGCCCTACGAGCCCATGGCCAACTCGCGCGCGCGTACCGAAGCGTCCACCGTCTATGTCAAAGGCTTTGGCGACGAGACGCCCAACACGCAGTTTGACGTGGAGACCTTCTTCGCCGAGTTTGGCGAGGTCAAGGGTCTGAAGCTGCGCCGCACGCCCGAGGGCCTCTTCAAGGGCTCCGTCTTCGTCACCTTTGCGGACCAGGACGCGGCCAAGGCGTTTGTCGCCAAGGACCCCGCGCCGCAGTGGAAGGGGCATGACCTCAAGATCATGACGAAGCAGGCGTACTGCGAGGAGAAGAGCGAACTCATCCGCGCCGGCAAGCTAGAGCCGAACACCACGACGAGCAAGAAGTTCTTCGAGGGCCAAGAGGGTGGTGGCGGTCGCCGCGGTCCGCGCGACCAGGACGACTGGAAGAAGCGCCGCGAGCACGATCAGAAGAACGGCTTCCGCGGCGGTCGCGGCGGACGCGGTGGGCGTGGCGGGCGTGGCGGGCGTGGCGGTCGTGGCCGTGGTGGTGGTCACCGCGATGGCCGTCGCGACAACGAGGATCGCGGCAGCAAGCGCTCGCGTGAGGAGAATGGTGCCGGCGAGGAACGCGCTGCCAAGAAGGTCGACACCAAGGTGGAGGCGTGAACGGGAGCTGGCCGACCGGCATCAAGGAAAAAAAAACAGAAATGACTACATGCTGTACTGGCGAACTTCATGGAATGACTGGAATGGAGGAACTGACTGGCTTGTAGGTTGGGTGGCAAACAAGTGTAAATGGCGTTTTACTGGTTTTTGTTTGTTGGCTTCATCATTTGGCATTTGACCTGAAATAGTCTCGAAAAAAATTGCAGAGCATCTATGATGATGTGTGTTTGATGCTCTTTTAGGGATATGTGGTGAATCCATCCATGTTCACACACTCTTGCGCTAATACATTAGTCGAGTCGGCTTCTTGATGAACAGGCCGACGTACGGACATCTCAGGCTTGATGGTTAAGGATCACCGGCGGGTGACATGGATTTTGCTGAATTATTTTGCCCTTTTGAATTTAATCACGAACTCGCGGCGACCGCTGCTCTGTCAATCTTTTCATAACGTGAGGAGCATAACATTTCTTCTCCGTTCTCCGTCTTAACCCCATTTTACCTATTTTCTTTTTTACTAATACTGGCATAAATACCCGCTAATAAGTGTCCCGCTCCGAATATTGGCCCTGCAGATTACCCATGTCTACTGGGGGGCTTGCAGTGATTGCCCGGTGATTTTTTTTTTCTCTTTTTAATAAATAGCTCTTTAGACCATTTGTCGACTGAGCAGCGGATGGCTGGCGAAGACGAGATTCCTCATGTGAGATTCAGAGCGGTGTACTTCTTGCTTATTTTCTTCACTTGTGCAAATGTCCGCGGACTCATGCGGGGCTTCGCAGCCGGCGCCGTATCGGCCGAGTGGAGACGATCTTCCTTGATTGACTATGAACTTCTTGCCAGGTTGCTGCCCTTTTATTGTTTTTTTTTTTCTTGGCGACAGCCGAGCCGCCGTTCAATCGACCGATGCCTTGAGCAATTCATATTCGTAATTGCCTGTACGGATATTGCTGCAGCACTGCCCAGAAACGAGGAACCAGAATGAAGTCATCTCATCTGGAATGCTGCGTTCGTCGGAGCTTCCCACGGCGCTTCCCGCCTAGGTACTTGTAGACTGGTCCCAGGATAACAATTCTAGAAAAAGAAGATGCAATATACATCAAGTAATGCTTCACACTAGAAAATAATAATTAGAAAAAAAGAAGAAATAAACGTTCAACCAACGCCATCCGTGGGGTACGCCGGATGCCTTACCCAGGGTCCGCGGAGTTCTCACGGCCAGACGGGGGCTATTCCCGTCCAGGCTTTCCCAATTAACTAAATCCTTTATTATTAACTCCTTCTTCGGCCATTCTCCGCTGTAATACGAATTATTAGCCTAATAAAATCATTTTTTCCTCGCTGTGATATCTACAAAAGCGTCGCTGCTGCCACCTGCTACCCCACGTAAGCTCTGTCTCTAACATTTTATCTCGATTTCTCTAGACACTCGTCAAAATTTCACAAAGTTTTCCGACTAATTGGCTTTAATCGTGTCCTGATAGGCTTACTTTGGCAGCGATACAACTCAATACATGTCGTGTCTGCTGTGGTCATCCCTCACATGCGTGTAAGACGTTCTTCCTGTAACTCTCACACACGACAGCCACGACAACAACGATGTTGGCTGCCGATCCAGAAAAGCAACGCCGCCCAGGGGCACATAGTCATGATGATGATTACGACCCGGAAAGACACGAGCGACTCGGCACCATCTCGAGCAGCAGCGACGACGACGATCACCATCTTGACGACTCCTCCTTGTCGGGGGTCGGGCGGTCGCTGTCGCGTGTCGCCTCAGCAATGTCGCGGACGTCGGGCCTCTCCCGTACCGTCTCCGAAGTCCGTGACGGCATGCTCAACCAGCGCGATCTGGAGATTGGCGAGGACAGCAGCGACGGCGACGGCAGCAAGGAGCGACCGCAAAAGACGCCGGACCCCGACCTGGTGACCTGGGACGGGCCCGACGACAAAGAGAACCCCAAGAACTGGTCTCTGAATAAGAAGTGGATGGACGTGCTCCTCGGTATGTTTTGACAACCCCCGCCCGCCCGGCTCATTGCAAAGCTACGGTGCATCTAACCAGCCCAGTCTCCCTCTTCACCTTCATCTCCCCCATATCCTCCTCCATGGTCGCCCCCGCGCTGCCCGCCATCGGCGAGCAGCTGCACATCACCGGCCGCACCGAGCAGGTGCTCGTCATGTCCATCTTCGTCGCCGCCTACGCCGTCGGCCCGCTCTTCTGGGGCCCGCTCTCGGAGCTCTACGGGCGCGTGCTCATCCTGCAGGTCTCCAACGTGTGGTTCTTCGGCTTCAACCTCGGCTGCGCCCTCGCCCGCACCGAGGGCCAGATGGTCGCCTTCCGCTTCCTCGCCGGCCTCGGCGGCTCCGCGCCCCTCGCCATCGGCGGCGGCATCCTCGGCGACCTCTTCGCCGCCGAGCAGCGCGGCAAGGCCATGAGCGTCTACTCCCTCATGCCCCTCCTCGGCCCGGCCATCGGCCCCGTCGCCGGCGGCTGGATCGCCCAGCTCACCTCCTGGCGCTGGGTCTTTTGGAGCACCACCATCGCCTGCGGCCTCATCCAGGCCCTCGGCCTCGCCTTCCTGCGCGAGACGTACGCGCCCGTCCTGCTCCACCGCAAGCGCGTCCGGCTCGTCCGCGCCACGGGAAACGCGGCGCTGCGCACCGAGTACGACCACCCGGAGCGCACGCTCGCGCAGACGCTCGCCACCGCGCTCACCCGCCCCTTTCGCCTCCTCGGCACGCAGCTCATCGTCCAGATCCTCGCGCTGTACATGACCTACCTCTACGGCACCATCTACATCCTCTTCAGCAGCTTCCCCACGCTCTTCGCCGACGAGTACCACCAGCGGCCCGGCATCCAGGGCCTCAACTACATCTCCATCGGCCTCGGCTTCTTCATCGGCACGCAGGTCTGCGCGCCGCTGCAGGACCGCGTCTACGCGGCGCTCAAGCGCCGGTACGTGCCCGACGGCGGGCCCGGCCGCCCCGAGTTCCGCGTGCCGCTCATGGTCCCCGGCGCCGTCCTCGTCCCGGTCGGCCTGCTCATCTACGCATGGACCGCCGAGTACCGCACCCACTGGATCGGCCCCAACATCGGCGCCCTCATCTTCTCCCTCGGCAGCATCATCGGCTTCCAGTGCGTCCAGGGCTACCTGGTGGACACCTACACCCGCTTCGCGGCCAGCGCCGTCGGCGCGGCAACGGTGCTGCGCAGTCTCGCCGGCTTCGGCTTCCCGCTCTTCGCGCCGGAAATGTACAAGGCATTGGGCTATGGCAAGGGCGGCACGATCCTCGCCGTGGCCGCCATCGTCATCGGCTGGCCCGCACCAGTATTGCTATGGTACTTTGGCGCCAAGTGGCGAGCCAAGAGCAAGTTTTCTGCTTGAGGCCAGCTCGACTGGTATTCTGGCAGGTTTCCATCCCTTGATTGCAAGAAATAAATCATTAGACGGGCGTTTTCATCTTTTTTCTTCCACGACTGAGATATGGGTCAATATGGGGAGGGGGTGAGCAAACTCTTTGCATAAACTTTTGTCGCATATGACGCATTCAGAGTAGATCTTGCCACGGTCTTTCCGTGGCACTAGCAGTTAAAAGCAACATCATTACTTCTCATGACCGTTCCCCCCTCTTCCTCTTTTGTATATCCTGTTGCTCTATCCAATCAATATCCCATGCGCCACCCGGCCCCTCCTTCTTACGACGAGTAGTCCATGCGGCCGTCGCCCACGACCGCCCAAAACTCCTCCACAACCTCCTTCTGACCGCTCGGCGCCCCGCGCACCGCCAAGTACACGCGGCCGTCCACCGCCGGGTCCCAGTCGCCCGGGTTCCCGCTGACCATGCGGCCGCCGGCCTCGACCAGGATGCACCAGCCGGCGCAGACGTCCCAGGCCCAGCAGCCGCCCTCCCAGTAGAGGTCGAGCTCGCCGGCGGCGACGGCGGCGAGGTTGAGCGCCGCGGAGCCGAGCGAGCGCATCGCGCGCACCATGGCGCCGCCGGTGGCCTGGGAGGCGCCCAGCCGCCGAAACGTCTCGACCTTGAGGTCGTAGTTGGGCCCGTCGCGGGCGGACCCCCACTCGATGGCGACGAGCGACTCGCCGAGCGTGGTCAGCGGCCGCGCGGAGGCGGCGAGGGGCAGCCGGCGCGGCGTCCCGGCGAGGCCGCGCGTGGCGAAGGCGCCCTGGCCGCGGATGGCGGTGAAGAGGAGTTCCTGCCACGGGTTGTAGATGACGCCGACGACCGGGGTGCGGTCCACGGCGAGGCCGAGCGAGATGCAGGCGTTGGGGAAGCCGTGGATGAAGTTGGTGGTGCCTGAAGAAGGAGAAGAAGACCGAAAAAGGAACATAATTAGACCCCTGATTCTCTTTTTTTTTTTTTTTTTATTTTCTTCTCGGAAAGTATTCCAAGTTCACCGTGACTCACCGTCAATCGGGTCCACGATAAAGGTCGGCTCCGGACCCAGCTTCATGCCCGGCTTGTACGTCTCCTCGCCCATAAAGGCGACCGAGGGGAACGCGGCCGACAGCTTGGCGGCGACCATGCGCTCGATGGCCTGGTCAGCCTCGGTGACGATGTCGACGGCGTTGAGCTTGGTGTCTGAGGGAATATCGGCCGGGTTGGCGGCCAGCATCATGCGCCCCGCCTCGTGGGCGATGGCAACCATGGTGTCACGGATCTGCTCAAGGTTGAGATCCGTCATTTTATTTCTCTTGATACTGTTTATCGTAAATTATGTCAAACGGGATACTGGGTGCGGGAGGGGAGGGGAAAGGGTGAAGAAACCCGTCAGGTCGGCCGTTGCTGTTGTCGGTCAAGAAGGGGGGGGGGGGGGTTGGCCCCGCCATCGTGGGTGAATGATGGGCTCAGGGTATCCGCAAGCAAAACTTGGCAATTCTTTGCTGCAGATGTTCAGTTCATGTGTAATATTCTAATAAACATAGGAATAGATAATTCGACGTTTTAATCTTCTTTTTCTTTGAATTCAACAAAATTCACAACAATATAACAATCGCCTTGTCCTTGTCTTCGTCTGAAAACCTGACGTCAACCCCGCCCCGCGTCGTTTCAGACAGAGTAGGAGTAGGGATCAAGTTCGAAGGACGAAGATACCAGCTTGCCGGTTGCTGGCCGAAGTCTTGATTAACGCTCCAATTCAACAGTAGCACTTCATTTCTCGCTTCACAAGGAGGAATCTTGTTGAGTCGTTGCTATTTACCAACCTCAAATATACCCCCGCCATTGGCTTCTCCTTCCCACCCAACTGCATACCCTCGTCACAGTGCAAAAACACAGCAATTTCATTCGAAAAACCACCCTTCCATTGCTTCATCGCCCTCGAAACCAGCATATTGTCGCCCAAAACAAACATCTTGCGAACGAGATCCAGATCCCAAGGCCAAAGGAAGAAACCAGCATGTAAAAACAAAAACTTGCAAAACCAGTCACAAAATGTACACTCCAAGTAGACCCCGGCTTTCTCGACCTGCAATTGACAACGCTATACATTCTCCTTAAACACCGAGTGGCGCGAAGGGCTGTTGCTGCTCTGTTGTCCCTGATCCATAGGTCGTGGGCTCACGCCGCGCAGGCTCTCAGCAACGTGGTCGTCGTCGAACGGGTTGTTACCGCGTGGTCCCGCGCCGGGGCTCCGCGAGGGCTGCCGGCCCCTCTCGAGGTCGACGTCGTCCTCGTCGCGCTCGCGGCCGGGTGTAGCCGCCAGGTTCATGTTGTACGAGCTGCCGCCGCCGTGGTACTCGGTGCTGATGCGGCGGCCAGCACCCGCAGCGACGGCACCGCCACCGCGGGCCGTCAGCTCCTCCTCGTAGTAGCCGTAGTGGTCGGCCTCGTTGCCGACGCGGGTGTCCCAGGCCTCGTCCGGGTCGAACGCGCCGCGCGTGCCGCTGCCACCGCCGCCTCCCACGCCGCGGTTGGAGGGTTCGTATGCGCCGGCGGCGGACCGGTTGTTGCGGTTCTTGAACTTGCGGACCTGGTCGTTGAACCAGCCCGCGACGCCGCCCGGCGCGGGCTGCGGCGGCCCGTAGGGACTATCGCGCTTCGTCCAGGGGAGGTATGACGAGAGGCTCGGCGAGGGTAGCTAGGTGGGCGGGCGGGTTAGCCAATCCGTGGCGACACGACAAACGCACAAAATGGCCAGGCTTGGTGCAACTGGAGGACGGGTACGTATCCTCCGACAGCGCACTGCGGCATGGGGGTACAAGTAAAGGGGACTTACGCCAAGTCTGCGTGCGCGGTACTGCGTAAAGACAATCCATGCCACGGCCGCCGCCAGGGCGAGCACGACGATGGCGATGATGATGCCACCTGCCACCGACACCATTTTTGCCACAGATGGCGGATCGGGGTATCGACAGAATGGATTGATTCAGCGTTCGATATCTCTGAGAAGGCAGATATGACTGGCGACGGGTCGATTTTGGACAACGAAGAGCGTCGCGCAGTTTCGCCCCGACTGGGTTCCTGATTCGTGCGGTTACGTCGGATCACTAGGCCCAACCCGGGGAGTTCACAGTGTGATGGTGATGCGCGCGCGCGCGTATGTGTGTATTGGCCGCGCCAGGGGACTGTATCATCGACGTCCTTTTCAATTTTTCTTCTCTCCGTCTGCGGGTTGACGAGTTGCAATTTCGGCGTTAAGCTGTCGTTTACGTTTCATTTGAAAACATGCAGGGGATAAAAGGCAGGCAAGGCTAAAATGGAAATGGAATATCAAGCTTTCTGCCAGCGGGCTGACGTACCTACTAGGTAGGTACTAAAAGGTAGGCGGCCCACGTTGTACCTCCACCGTCCACATACAGAGGGGCAGATCTTTTGAGCTACCTTTTGGGTTGACGCAGACGAAAACAGGCAAGAATACGTTGCATTTTGTTTGCATGAAAAAGATACTCTCTGACTTTGCAATAGCCAACAAATACTGGAATGCTACGTCACTCAGTACCAACATCATATAATGTACATTCAAGCTGACACTGCCAGCATGGCCCTCTTCTGGCGAGGTACAGAGGCCACTAACCTCTAACAGGAGAGTACAGTATTCCACAAAAAATCTCCAGCAATAGCCTTGCTAGGCTACGAGCTGCCAGTGCCAGCTGCCAGGCCAATTCAAACGCTTACGCAGCTTTTTAGGCTCCAGGATAGCAACCAGCCCAATCAAAGCAACACAGCTGATCATGGCCATAGCATAGTCCAATGTTCTATTTATTGATGCCTAATAAATCAAATACTCAGCCCCGTTTTCTCAGCGGTTGTCTACGTAGCCATCATCCTCTCATCCGCAGCGACTCCATTCACCACCGCTCCTCGCAAACTGCATCGACTCGACAAACTTGGTCAGCCTGCAGCGGCCCAGCTCATCCGCGTCGCACCCCTGCAGCGGCACCACGCGGTCATTAAGTAAGATCCGCACCAGCTCCTCCTCCTCACCACTGCCACTGCCACCGCACTGCATCTTCTCCACGTACATGCGCGCCCCAAACGGCACCGCCCACGACGCCGAGTACCCGCCCAGCTGCTTCGGCGACACCCGCCGCGTCGTCGGCAGGTCCTCCGTGCCCTCGAACAGCCGCAGCGCCGAAAACACCGTCATCATGCCGTTGTCGTGGGAAAAGTCGGCGTACAGCGCGCGGTCCAGCGGGAACGTCGCCGGCGACGCGTCCAGCGTCGTGTTGGTCGACGTGTGGTCCTGCACCGGCCGGCCCGTCAGCCGCGCCAGCAGCTCGTTGACGAACCCGACGCCCTGCGACGACGCGAGGTCGCGCCCGGGACCATACACGTACCACTTCTCCAGCGACTGGTAGTAATCGTAGCTGCGCCACTCGTCCGCCGAGAAGGCCCGGCAAAACGGCGACAGCGCCAGCGACGCGCTGGCGACCGTCTCGAACGGGCACAGCTCCATAAAGAACACCGTGCTGTCCACGTCCAGCACGGCGCCGCGGAGCTTCTCGCTCAGCCGCTTCTGCACAGGCGGCACCCAAATGTCCTTCCACTGCTTCTGCTTCGCGGTGCCATCCTTCTTGCCGGGGCCCTCCTCGAACAGCTTGCAGCTGCCGTGCTCCAGCGTGTTGTTGTACCCTTCCTCCTCGGGGATCACCAGGATGCGCGCGGCAAAGTCGTCGCCGTCGCGGCCCTGGGCGCCGTAGTAACCTTGGGTAAAGTTTTGCGCTGACATTATGACGCGGTCGGAACCGGAAGCTCGGATAAAGGGCTCTGACTTGGCAGCCAAGTCTTTGTAGCGGTCGTAGAAGAGCCTACCCGACTTGACCAGTTCATTCTCGCCGTACGGCGACAAATTATTGGCAGTGAGACCATACTTGTAGTCCTTTAAGAATTCAAATCCCTCCGCGTACTCGGTGATGGAGCCCTGCAGCTCCTTGACCAAGGCTGCATACTTGACTCCCTTGTCGGTTGTCGGCCCACGGGCGCCGTGTCGCGACAGCACCTGGGCAAATGTGACCTTGCATTCGGACGGGATCGCGGGGTCGACCTTGGACGGCGCAGGGGCCCAGGGTGAATATTGTCCCCAGGTGCCGAGCGAACCTGAGCAGGTCGCCTTTTCGGTGCAGCATGTGGAAGCTCGGCCCCTATTTCGGTGACATGATTAGCACGGCGGATCCGAGCTGGGTGTACGAATTTTGAAGGGGCTGCTCTGTGGAGGGGCCCTTTTTGAAGAGGTTCTTTTTTGCAGGGGTTTCTTTCAGACACGGATACGAGGAACATACCCAAGAGCAAGAAAAAGGGCCGCTGCGATTATTGTTGAGCCCATCGCGACCTTGAGAAGAGTCTTGTTTGGGCGTCTGTTTGTCGCAGAATCACCAAGGGCTTCAATATGCGCATCGCCGGGCTCGTCGTCGTCGACGACGAGCGAGTACTTGTAGTCTCTGCTGCGCTTACTATGCATACTGTCCGCTGCACTGGTCCTGAAAGCCGATCGGCTTCCACCACGTGCGTCAATATTCCGGTCGGGTTGGACGGGTAATGTATGTGGATGTGTGCAGGGTCTCTCAAGCACCTGCAACCTCGTTCGCGGAGGGGTGAGAGAAAAAAGCGAAATGAGAAGGCAACTAGAAGAGGCTCCAAAAAGAAAAAAGATTGCGAGCCGGGTTTCTTTCGTGTATATTGCCAGAAAATGAATATTAGGGGGAAGTTGAAAAAGGCGGGATGATCAACAGAGGGTTCTGAGAGACGACGGCACAGGGGCTTCAGTGGCGCGGAGACTTGGAGTTGGCTCCAGTAAACAGGGTTGTCGGGTGTTGCGCGTAGCAGTTATTCCTCATAGAAAGATAATTAATTAAACGAAAAAGGAGCTAACTCTAAGGCCGAAAGTCCAGGACACCCTTAGGGGGTGCCACCTAGGAATTAGGTGGGTTCTATAGCTAATTTATAGGGTTTCCTCCCCCTCTTATGTCTTATAACCTATCTTTCTACTTAATATACCCCTCTAGTAAGTTTTTCTTATAAAGAGAGGCTATTAAGTAATTAGTCCTAATCTATTAACCTAAAGTCTAGTGTTATATAGAGCCTAAAAAAAAAGGAAAAAATAGTAAAGGTAGGAATTAAACTTAGGCTATTATTATTTTAACCTACTTTTATATATTACTATATATATTATTATATCTTATATAATAAAAAGAAATAAATACTAAAATTAAATAAAATAGTAAAACTTAATTAACTACTAAGCCTTTTAAGAACCTTTCTTTTAACCTTCTATACTTTAGGTTATTACTTCCTTTATTAGTAAAGGTTAGATAGGTTAAGATTCTAGGTTTTTTAGGTTATCTAGGGCTTTATAGAGTACTATAATAGAATTACTAATTAGGCTAAAGCTACTATATATTCTACTATTAGGGATAAATAGAATAGTAGAATCTAAAGTATATCTACTTTAGGTTAGTATTCTATTTTACCTATTATACTATTAAGAATTATAGATTATTAGTTATAAAGTAATAATAAATTTTAGTATATAACCCTTATAACTATATTATATATTAGCTATAAGTATTACTTTAGGTTTAGCCTAAAAGGCCTTTATAGACTATATTTTATTTTCTTCTTTTTATAAGGGATCTTTAAGGTTATTATTTAGTTTTAATTAGTCTATTATAGCTAGTCTAGTTATTAAGGCTTCTAGCTATAGCTTAAGGCCTAGTTAGTTAATAAAGATATTAAATTTCTACTAGCTAAAGGCCTTTATAAGCCTATCTATAGTTATCTTATAAGTTAACTTTTAATAAAAGTTAAAAGTATTAGTATAGGTTTTTTATTAAAGCTAATAATTATAGATATTAATATAATATAGTTTTATAATAAGCTTAATAAGGTCCTTTATAATAAGCTAAATCGTCTAACTATTATTATAAAAGAGATTAATTTTTCTATTAAATAAGAAGTTAATATTCTTATAAAGGCGTTAAAAGGTAAAAAGCTCTTTAGTTAACTAAGAGAGTATAAAAAGCTCTACCTTAGTTAAAGAGGTTATAACTATATTTTACTTACTTAATTAATAGTAAATTAGGCTATTAAATAACTTTAGTATATATCCTTAGGTACTTTTTTAGTCCTTAAGGTTATTAGTAAATATAGTATTATTAAGTATTTTTAAAACCTTAATATAACTATTAAAGGTAATAGTAAGATCCTAGCTTTAATAAAGATATTAAATATAGTCTTTAGCTCTTAAAATATACTCCCTTAATAGGTTTTAAAGGAATTAAAAGAGTTTTAAGGTAGCTAATACTATATTTAGTTAAGTAATAATTAAAGGGTAGTTAATTAAACCTATTATAGCTTAATATAACTTAATTTCTTCTTTACTAGCTTTTTTCTTATTTAGTAGAAAAGGCTCTATTAAGAGTAATATATCTACCTTTTTTTAGTTAAAGTAGTTAAAATAGAAAGCTATCTTCTAAAGATAGGACTTCTATAAGAGCTATACCTTTTATTCTAATTAATTTCTAATTACCTTAATAGCTAAGAACTAGTAAAGATCACTAAGGAATTTAATATTATATTTCCTAATAATCTCCTAGTATAGTTATTAGTATTAGTTAGTCTTAGCTTTTAGATAGAGGATAATAAGGTTATTAATAAAGAAGAAGAAGAGGATTTCTATTATAATTATAATATAAAGGTTTTTTAAGTAGGCTTTAAAGCTAAGCTTTTTAAAGAATCTAAAGAGCTCTTTAAACTATAAAAAAGGTAATCTTTAGAGACTATAGAATGCCTTATAAAGCCTCTAGAGCTTATAAGGCTATTAGAATCCTAAGGGGAGGTTAGTATAGATTTCCTTATTAAGTAGTATATTTAGGAAGGTAGTAATAAAATTATATTAGGCTAATTTTAGGTTAAATATAGCTATTAATACTATTATTAACTAAAAGGTTTATATAATAAGAGTTAATACTACCTTTATTAAGTGGTTTATAGGTTATTAATCTCTATAAATATAGACTTTTACCTTATACTTCTCTAGGTATCTAAAAGGGTTAAATTTATATATATAGACCTAGTAGAGGTTAAGGGCTTATTAATTTAGCTTAGTAATTTAATTATTAAGAGCCTTAATAACCTTTAGGTCTATAACTTATTAGATTTCTTTAACTATTAAGTTATAGAATTAGACCTAATTTAGATATAATTTAGTTTATTAATAACTATTTAAAAGAAGTAGAAAAGAATTATAGTATAGCCTATTTAGGAAGGTATTATCTAGTATAGTAAGTATAATTCTAATAAGTTAGTTTTCTTAATTTTTACTACTAGTATTATTAGTCTAGTCTATATTAAAGTCCTTTAGGTTATATAGGGTTTATAAAGGTATAAAAAGTAGTTAATTCTTATCTTCTTTAGTAATTTTTTAAATTTCTTTAATTAGTTCTAGGTTTATTAATTAACTAACTAGTTATTATTAGTTACCTTAATTATAGTCTTTACCCTTTAAGTTTTAGAAGAGATTAAGATTACTACTCTTAAGTAAGGTAAAGGTAGTAGAGGTATAATCTTAAAGATAAGCCTTATTAAAGGCTTATTCTTTATTTAAAAGGTTATTAAAGAGCTTTTTAACTAACTATAGGAGTTATTAAGAAGCTTCTTTATAAGAATAGAAATAGGTCTTATTAAATATTATATAGCTTAAGTTAATTATTTTTATACCCTTTAATATAAGGACCTAGATTTAGTATTATATTAAAGAGATAATTCCTATAAGGTATTTAATATATACCTTTTACTTAAGCTTATTAGCTTAACTAATAATTCTTTCTTTAGTTAGTATAAAGGCTTTATACTTAAATATTTAAATATAAGCTATTTAAGGTCTCTAATCCTTTTAGAGGTAATTCTATTTAGCCCTATTAGTCCTTAACTAATTCTAGATTAGCTTAAAAGGAGACTTCTAATTACTATAGTAGTAAGGGTATTAGTTAAAGAGATAAATAGCCATCTAGTATACTAGGTTCTAGAATTAAAGAGGGAGACTAGCCTAAAGGTAAAGTAGTATTACTACCTCTTTTATAATACCTCTAGAGTGTTCTTAATAGCTACTATAATATAAATGGTTTAGTAAGTTAGTCTAGAATTTAATTCTTAATTAAACTAATACTTATTTAGCCTAAGCTAAAAAAGAGGTTTTATTATCTATAAGGATTGTCTAAATCTTAATATTATACTAGTATTTAATTATATTAATAAAGGTATTAATAGTGTTATTAAAGCTAGTCTTTTTATAGAGTATTTAGTACACCTAAAATCCTATATAGTAGTAGGTTATTAGCTATATATATTAGTTATAATTAAATACTAGTCTAAAGCTAAATAGGTTAACTAAAATAGTTATAAATAGTATAGTTAAAAAGCCTTTTTTATAAAAAACCTATAATATTAATTTTATAGCTTTCCTAGTCCTATATACCTTATAGGCTAATATTAAAGATACTTTATTAATTATAAGGCTATTTAACTATTATAGGGCCTATTTTATTATCTCTTAGCTAGGGTGGCTAAGTTAGTAGTACTAGAGGTTAAATAAGGTCTCTATTATTAGCTTTAGTACCTTTAATAATATAGTAACTATAGTTATAATAGGATTCTTTTTCTAGTATAGAATAAAAGACTATTTTCCTAGTTTTATAGTATTAAAAAGGCTAGTCCTCTATTTCCTATTATAATAATACACTTTATTAGTCTCTATAGACTAGAAGATATTAATAAGCTTTATTCTATTCTTTAATATTAGGTTATATACTAATTAAGAATAGTAAATAACCTTTATAAAATAAAGAGTTAAGCTATTATTAAGCTTTATAGTTACTATCCTAGTTCCTTAAGCTATTTTATATTAGTTAAGAAAGGTAGTAACCTTTTAGTAGTCTATTTTATCTAGATCTTTAAACTAAGACTAATCGTTAAAGATATAGTTTTAAGCGCTAGAGTCCTAGAGGATAAGGTCTTTTAAAGACGTGTTAGCTATAGGTTAAAGTTACTAAATAATCCTTATAGCTACTATAAAGGTTGTTTTCTTTCCTTCTTTAATAAGTCCTTTTAAAAAGTCCCTAGTATTAGCCTATACCTTTATAATCTCGTCCTAAACCTCTTTTAAGGCTTTAGTAATTACTTATTAAGCTCTTTTTTAAAGGCCTTTCTATCTTAATAATACTATTAGAGTAGTTAGGTAGGTTTCTAGTAGGTAGAAGAAGTATAATTTCTAATAAACTAAAGGGTCCTTAATAATATAGTTCCTCTAATAGAAGTTATAGTAAGGATAGTCTCTTTTTAGCCTTATAGCCGCCTTTAATAGCTTAAAGACGGTTATTAGGGCTTTTAGTTAGTAACTCTATTAGCTAAGCTAAAAGTTAGTAGCTATAGCTACTCTTATAACTAGTAGGTTAGGATTATTACTATAGAGTTAATTAAAAAGATATTCTATATTTTAAACTTCTCCTTTTAATACTTTTAACCTTATAATAGCTATAAAGGTAGGTAGATAGGTCTTAATAACCGTTAGGACTTTATCTATTATCTAAGCCGTATTAGTAAATCACTAGATATAAAAGTTATAGTACTTCTAAAGGGTTAATTTAACCTTTTAGGCCTACTTATTAAGGCTTATATTCTTAAAGGTTTAAATAGAAAGAAGAGTATTTATTTCTTTAATAAAGGCCTAATTAATCTCTTTATTAAAGGGCTTAACTTGTCTCTTAAGCTTATAGTACTATTCTTAGAGCCTAGTAAATTCTAAGACATATAGTAGATAGTCCTTATATAGGGATAACTTAACTATAGCCTATAGAAGGTTAAGAGTATTCTTTTAGGTTTTATATTTTTTATTTTAATAGTTAAATAAACTAAATTAATTATTAAATTATTATTATTAAAGTTTTAAAAGGTTAAAGGTATTTTCCTTCTATTAGTTAGTTTAAAAAGAGAAGGTAGGTAGTATAGTTCTTTTAGTTAAAGAAGATATAGTAACTATAGTTCTTTTTCTTTTTATAATAGAAGTAGTTAATTTAAGGATAGATTCTTAAGTTAAAGGTACTAGCTTATTTTTATCTATATCTTTATAGACTATAATAGCCTTTTTAAAAGAAGGTAGGATTAGAAAAGTAGGTTACTTAAGGGTTTAGTTAGTTATTAGGTTAATATATAGTTAAAGGGAATTAAAGTTAGTTAGTTATTTAAACTCCTAATCCTAAAGAGGCTAATTAGATAGGCTATTAAGCCTATATATAAATTTAATTAGTACTAAAGTTATAATAGCTATTAGTAAGTTATTTTTTAAATAGATTATTAGTTTTTAGTTAAACTAATTAATAAGGAACTTTACTTTACTAGAATAGTAGAAGATAACTTTTAGAACGATTAAACGTTCTAATTAAGCTAGCTAAATACTTAATAGGCTTATAACTATTACGTATAGTAGTTATTCCTTATAGAAAGATAATTAATTAAACGAAAAAGGAGCTAACTCTAAGGCCGAAAGTCTAGGACACCCTTAGGGGGTGCCGCCTAGGAATTAGGTGGGTTCTACAGCTAATTTACGGGGTTTCCTCCCCCTCTCGTGTCTCGTGACCCGTCTTTCTGCTTGACATCGGGGCTCTGACTTTGCTGGTGCTTCCCACCTCACCTGCAACACAGCACTTTGTCCGCACCCAACATCCAACAATTGGGCGGTCTGGCTGGTTGTCCACGTTGTGCAGTGAGTGGGTGAAACATCTACTGAGTATTAATCCCCGACCAGGTACTAGCCTCCTACATGGGACAATTACGTTTCAAAAAGTAAATCAAATACTAGAGATATGGTGTAAAGATACTTATATTACACATATAGGGTAAAGAAAATACTAATTAATTAACAATTCCAGTCACACCCATGACATAAACTAACAGTGTCCGACCAGTCCTGATTACCTGTTCGAGGACAAGATCGCTACCTATCTAGTAACTAAAGAATTGGCAATGATGCTGTTCGCAACAAATTTGCTATTTTTCCCCGAAAAATAACAATGCCAGCATAATAAATCGGATAGTGCATTTCCTGAATGCATAGATACATGCGTCTTTACATCGTACATAAAATTTCCCTTCTATCATGTCCATTTGCCAGAAATGTATGGGGTATAATGTCCAGCTCTTTTCCCATGCCCCTCCCAAACGCATGTTTCAAAACATGTTCACAAATCCCATGCTCAAAGAGCTATGCCAACGCTCAAAGGTAGTCCGCGAGCAGTCTTGCCAAACGTTGCGCTTCGCTCCACGGGCAATTCACAAGGTGTTGCAGGCGAGTATGTCGCGGGCGCGTCCTCTTCCACGCTGTTTTCATCACCGCCATTGCTACTTGAGAGCGAGTGTAGAGACTCATAGCTCATGTGAGCTCCGTTGACTGGCACACACTGATAGAACCCCTCTGTCTCCTTGATAGAACGAGGATTATTCGTGACACTGTCTAAGCTGCTCTTCCGAGGTGCCACTGGGAACACGAAGCTGGACAATGACTCTCTGAATGGCTTCTTCTTGCGCAGCGGCGGCCGTAGAACCAGCGGCAACGGGGGCAAAACGGCATCGGCATTGTCATGGAAATGCGGCGGGGGTGAGGGTCGTCGTCGTCGACTTCCAGATTTCTCATGTGTTGTTGTCCATGACTGTCCCATGGCCGCTGGTGCTGTGGGCAACCCACCATCAGCCTCGCCGTGGAGTCGCTCCGCAAACGACGGGGCCGATGGAGGCAGAGCCGGGATTGAAGGCATGGGTTCGAGATCTGGTTGAAAATTAGCTAAAAACATGGTCAAACACGACTTCGCAATTGTCAGGTGTATTTACCGTGCAAGGTTCGACCGGCAGAGTTGGCAGAATGCGCGCTCGACGGTGGACTTGGCGTGTACAGGCTCTGCCTCTCGACAACATCGTCAATTTTCTTCTGCAACCTCTCTACTTCCTGCATTGCATTGGCCACCCTGGCTCGTATAGCCTCGATATCGGGTGAAGTGTGTGACCTTGACCGTGCCGTCTGCTTCGACGTCGTAGTTGTACATGTGAATGACTCAGCAGACGAGTTCCCATCGCTCACACCAGGCGAACATGACGGGCCGTGGGGCAGGGAGGGCATGCTTCTCTGGGAGCGCAAAGCATGACTGCGCTCGGCTTCTTCCCTCGCATATGCAGGCGGTGGTGATGAGCCCATCATATATGGGAGCTCAAACTGGGGTACCAAGGGCGAAAGACGGCTGCGCCTCGTGTAGATGCTGAGCTGCAGTGGCTCCAAAGGCGGGAGGCTCTCGTGTCGGGACTCCAGCTCCCAATCGCGCGCCGATGCTGCCCGACGGGAACCATGGGAAACATCTCGTGCCTGTGACATGTGGCGGGCCTCTTGCGTGTGCATGTTCATGTTCAGCGGTCTCGCGGGAAAGGCGTGCTGAGCTCCCGATGTCAAATGTCGGAAATGGGTCGGAGCTGATATCAACATTTTTTGAGAAGAAGCATCCGAGTGATTGCGTTGCCTTCCAAAAAAACCGAATTTTGGTGACTGGGCCTTTACCGTCGACGTGGTCCTGGAAAGCCTCAGCGATGATTCTGTGGAAGACCGGCTGAAGATAAGACGCGCCTGCGGTTCCGGCTGGTCGGCGATGATGGCGGCAGGCATCTTCTCTTGGACTTGGACATTTGTTAATATGATATTTCCAGGGGAAGGGGATGTGAATGACGAAATTGATGAATGGGATGGTCAAGGAAGAATTTTGTGATAGAAAGGTTGGTTAACTTACAATGACTCTGGGTTTGTCTGTGGAATGTAAGTGGGATACAACACCACGACAACCACGACGGCGATGCTGTAAGATGGGCACCAGTCAATTCTCTCATGCTACAAGGTGATCTCTTAGCGTCATGCTTGTGACAACAAAAGCCCAGGTTGTGCCAGTGAGCGGGTTAAGGCAGAGTATATACCGTCACCATCAGCTACTCAGCGAGGGCTTTTGTTTCAATTGTATGTAACAAGTGAATGAGGATGAAGGAGGCTACGGCAATCTGGCGAGGGCGCCATTATCAACCCGCGATCGGGTGTCTTGGGACGGGAAAAAAAAAAAGAGAGCATGACCCAATAAGAATAACAATACGGGCGAGATGAAAAACAAAGGTCGTCATTTGGGTCTAATGAAGGGATCCATCTTGGTGTCGTCCGTAGCGAAGGCGGTCACGACGATTGGTAGCGGCTGAGCAGAGACATGACAGAGGAAGTTGAAAGGAGAGACGGTGATAGGTTGTCGAGGAGGATGCCGCGAACCAGTCGGACGACGGCGCAGGGCATCCGGCACCAAGTTGGTGCCCAGCGATGACGACTCGCGACGACTGGCCAGGAAGAAGAACAGGATGGCTTGGCTGATGAGCTTCGGGCTCGGTCGAGGATGGCGCCGCCACACTAGAATTTTGGCGACCCACTGGGGCTGGTCAGAGGGTCATTGTTGCAGAGCGAATCGATGACTTGCATTGCAGATTGTCTGACGCTTGCCGACCCAATGGTCCCATCATTGGATTCTTGGTCGTCGGCACCATCGCGGGCGAGGGTGTCTGATCGCGTGGACAAGGGGATGTACAAGGTGGGTATGTAGGTGATGGACGACTCTGAAGCCTCTTTGAAGCAGGCTCTCTTTGTCAAGCCTAGTGTTTCGCAAGCAGGTTGGTTGATGGGCAATGATGGCTGATAGTTGTCAGCTCAGTCTAAAAGCGTCGAGTCAGGGATATGCTGGGCCTGACGCCTCTGTTTGTTGCCTTTCTATTCCCGCCCTTGTCCCTTTTGTCCACAGCCACTGCTTTGCCTCTTCTCGGTCGCGTCAGCTCGCGTGAACGTGGGTCTTGGCGGCGCTCGAGGAGATTTTTTTTTTGGCCACCCGATCTCCAGATACCTATACTGAGGCTATACAAGAGCCGTCAAGTTCGTCCCCGATGAGCGGAACTGGGCCTATGCATTTCGGCGCCGCCGGAGATATTAGCACCAAGAATACGGCCAAAAGTGATGCAACTCATCAGTCAGGAAAAGTGGCGCGCGCAGATTGATTGCCCCTAGTCAGCCGCCCCGTGGAGTGCTTCCAAGAATATCCAGATATCCAGTCGATACATGCCAAGCGGCCGCTCTATACTCTATAAACCGTTTGGCGAGGGTGTGGTGATGATGCATCGCGTTTGCTGTCGGATTCCTGGGGATGCCACGTTGTAGAGATGTCTCGGGCCAAAAGAATAAGTCGGGCATAAGAGACTTTGCAACAAATGGGCCGTCCTATTGAGCCCGTGAGCATGTGAAGGGGCGCTTGTTCACCAACGGACGACTATGGTAGGGTCAAAACCTCATCGCTTTGTCTCAGTTTACGAGAGAAGGCCCGTAGTGGTGAGGTTTGAGGAGCATTTTTAGCGGTTGGGGGGGAGCTAAATGGTGGAGGGGACGGTAGAGGGGGTGGAGGGGGCGCTGTAAGTCTAGTAGTATTAACCTGTAAGTAACCCGCAAACCCTCTGCCAATAGAGAGGTCGAGAAGGCTGCATCACGGGGTAGAGAAGAATTTTGGAAGACTTGCCAAGAATCCGGGCACACAATACTAACGTGATGGCTATTAATAACCCAATCTAGAAGTGAAGGGCATACTTGGGGCGTAACAGCATAGCCTCGATACGATGGATGGATTCACATGCTAGTTTGCGTCTGTCTGCCTCGCGATGATGTCTTTTCTCCAGCGAGGGTGGGTTTGGTTTGAAAAAAAAAAAAATAACCAACCAACCAACCAACCAGCCAGCCAACCAAACGTTACCATGCACAAGTGCCTGCTCGTTAAAGCCGGGGTTTTATTTCCTCCGTCTTCTTCTTCCACTGCGCATCTTCCGTCTCCCGAAACTCTGCATTGATGCGTCGCCACATCCTCTTTCGCCGCTCATGGCCCTCAAGAAAGGCGCGGAACCATTCCCTCCTAAACGGCGGCAGCCTCCTCCCGACGCCGCCCTCGCCCTCGCCCTCGCCCTCGCCAGCCAGCGCCCTGAGCGTCTCGAAATAGTCCTCAAAGTCCGGGTACACGAGCGCAAACTTGGCCCCATCGCCCCTCGCGGCGACGCGCTCCTCCTCCCAGCGGCGCATCTCCGGCACCGGCGGCAGCGCCCTCGCGCGCCCGGCCAGCAGCCGCGCGGCGAAGACGGCCTGCCACTCAAACACCTTGAAGGTCAGGCCGGCGTTGACCGCGCCGACGAAGAGCAGCGTCGGGTCCGCCTGCCAGACGACGTGCTGGTAGAGGCCGGGCACGCGGACGCCGCGCCGCACCGGCACGGCGGGCAGGAAGGGCAGCGTCCAGGTGTAGCCGGTGCCGAAGAGGACGTGGTCGACGTCGGGGACGGAGCTGCCGTCGGCGAAGTGGACGGTGCGGCCGTCGATGCGCGAGATGGACGGGTGCTGCTGGATGAGGGGATGGTGGAAGGCGTCCGGGCCAAAGTAGCCGTTCGGCGTGTGGCCGATGGTGACGGCGTGGACGGGAGACTCGGCCACCCCGGCCAGGTCAAAGGCGAGGTCGGCGGCCGAGACGGAGGCGCCGACGACGACGACACGCTGATGGTGGCATTAACGAGACGTCCGAGTCTTTCAACAAGATCAGGATCGAAATCAAAAGTCACAACTTACCCTGCCCTTGTAGGAATCTCGGCCTCGAAAGTGCTTGCTATGTACGACACTTCCAGGACGTAGTTTCTGCAGCTGTTCCAACCCGGAAATGGATGGGATATAAGGCACAGAGTAGTGTCCTGTGGCGACAATAACCGCGTCGAAACATTCATCCCACCAGTAATCCTGCGCTTCCCCCCCTTTCCGAAGAGTGAGCTTCCACTCCCCGTTCACCTTTTCTGCGCGTTCGACCGTGGTGTTGTAGGATACGTAGTCCTGATAGCCGTTCCTATTCACGAGGCTCGCGATGTAGTCACGCATAACACGCCAGTGTCGAAACGGTGTATCTTTGCCGTGAAGCTCTATCGACCGTTGGCTCTTTTCCGGCGGTATCGGCTCCTGGCTGAACTCCATGGGCAGCGAGTCAATGTTGGTCTCCAGGTACGGGTACACGGACGACTCGGTGAAGCGCGGCTGGTCAGACTTGGGTGTGAATATGGGGAGCTGCTCCGGTATTGACAGCGGTAAATCGGCATTTCGATTCGCGAGGCCTTCCAAGTTTGCTTCTGCGGGTGGTGTCGTGCTATCGCCTATCCTGGGGTCTTGCGATGAGCTGCCATTTCGCATGGAGCGCGGGGTTCTTGCTATACACACCAGCATCCTCCAGGTCCTTCGCGACGCTCAAACACTCGAACAATATCAAAGGCCTTTTCGCGAGCCAAAGCATCTATCGTGATGGCACCGGCAGGGCCGACGCCAATGACGGCCACTCGCTTTACCGTGGTTGAAGGCATCGCTGCCCGAGAATTGCGGGCAGGGGCGGGCAAGTGCCGAGACCGGACACTATATAGTTGATAAATGCGGCAACAGCCTTGAGCGTCTGTTCACCGTTTCTACTGCCCATTCGCGTTGATCAGCGGATTGAGCGCACGTCAGCCAAACCTCTGATCACGCAATCGATTTCGTGGACGCCGTCTCTGAGTGCCAAGGACATACTGGCCAAACAGCGTAGAAATAAGTGTAGAATTAAATGAGCGGTTTGAGGTTTTTCTCTAGAGAAGAAGGTCTATCATGCTGTTTCATAAAGGGCTTTTGATAGTGGTTCAGGTGTGCGGCGTCAACCGAGTCAATCATCACGCAATCTACTCATCTAGGTTGCTCATCCAGGTTCAAGGCCGGGGGGGGCAACAAAGCAAGCGAGCTCATACATGTCCTCGTCACCGCTTAAAATATTATTGCAAAAAAAGAAAAAAAGAAAAGGAGAAGAAACTAAAATTAGAATTCATAATAACCTTAACTTGACGTTGGCTAACTTTGTTCTTACATGCGTTCAGTTGCGCAAGCTGACATCACTTTATTGCTCTCCAGCCGGTCTTGAGACAAAATGCACAACGAAAAAAATACCATCAGTGCCGACCAAAGCGATTCATCTGCCATTTGGGAGATTCCGAAATCGGAAGACGAGCAGCGGCGCATCAGCGATCCCTCTTATTCTTCTTCAATTGAACATGACGCTGGCTTGGAAAGGGCGGCTCGTCGCAAGTAAGTCGGATCTTGAGCAGTCGTTGATTTATTTGCATGCTCACTTGCTTGCTTCACCGTCACTAACCCCCCATTCTGCTCCATAGAGTCGACCTTTCCGTCCTGCTGATTCTCTTCCTCGGCCTCCTCGTCTTCCAGCTCGACCGCATGAACCTCGCCAGCGCGCTGACAGCCGGCTTCGCAAAGCAAATCTCCATCGACCAGAGCACCGTCAACCTCGGCAACCAGCTGATGTTCATGGCCACCGTGGTGTTTGAGATTCCGTGCAACATGCTTCTCCAGCGAGTAAGAAGGCCACAACCCGTCCCGCACACCAAATGCAAGTTGTTGTTGTCTCGTACACAAGTGATTGACATGGCCCTCCCACCCCTCTCCAGCTAGGGCCGAGAAGATGGATTGCAGGCCAGGTATTTGCCTTTGGCCTCGCGGCGACGATGCAGGTGTTCATCAAGAACCGGGCCGGCTTTCTCGCGGCGCGCTTTTTCCTCGGCTTCTTCGAGGCCGGCTACATCCCCGGCTCCATCTACACGCTCTCGACCTGGTACACCACCGGCGAGCGGGCCAAGAAGGTGGCCATCTTCTTCTTCGGCATGTTTGGAGGAAACGCCGTCAGCCCGCTCCTCGCATCCGGCATCCTTCGAATGGACGGTCTGCAGGGACTTCGCGGCTGGCAGTGGCTGTTTCTGGGTACGTCGACACTCTCACGCTTACACTCTCACTCTTACACTCTCACTCTCACTCTCACACTCTCCCCAACATGACATCTACATCTACCTAGGTGTTGGGCTCCCCGGCTAACACGCCTCACACACTGCTGCTAGTTGAAGGATTGTTCACAATCGTGGTGGCATGTGTTTTCGTCTTCTGTCTGCCGCACAGCGTCAGCACGCCGTCACCCCTCATAGGACCTGGCACCCTTCGACTTTCTGAGCGAGAAAAGGAACTGCTTCAGAAGCGCCTCTCTGCGGACAAGGGTCCCGAGCATGACGAGCAAAATTCGATTGACTGGAAACTCGTCTGGAGCGTCATCTCGCATTACCAACGCTGGCCGACCTTGATATCCTCATTCTGCGTCTTTTCCACATGGTCCCCGCTGACGACCTATACACCATCCATCATCATGTAAGCCCAGCCCAAGAAACCCTCGCACAGACGGAATCGATGACATGCTCACGCCAGTCTCCATCATCCATCCAGGGCTCTGGGGTTCGAGCGCACCGAGGCGAACGCCCTCGCGGCCGTCGGCGCCTTCCTGGCCCTGGCCGTCGTCTTCTTCTTCGCCTACGTCAGTGACAGAACGAATCTTCGTGGAGGCACCGTCATCTCCGCCCAGGTCTGCTTCCTCATCTGCGTCGTCGTCGCGCGACAGGTCCATCCCCTGGTCGGCCGGTGGTCGCGCTGGGGTCTGTGGACGGCGGTCAACGCCTTTGCAGTCGGCTACCATCCCGTGTCGAATACGTGGCTGCAGCTAAATTGTCATGATCGGCGAGAGCGCAGCATCGGAATCGCGTAAGTGTGCTGTCTGTTCGTTGACGAGACGCTTGGCTCTTGAACTGAAGCTGATTTGGCTATGCCTCTTCTTCCAGCATGTGGGTTATGTTCTCGATTAGTGGCCTGATGGTTGGTACGCAATACTTTCAGGCAAATGACCTTCCTTTGTAAGTTGCTGGACGAGCTGCAGTACTTATCATTGCTTGGCAATATGGTAAAGCTGACTGATTGCACACACTACAGCTACCACAACGGCCTACGCACTGTCATCATCATGATTCTCATTGGGATATTTTTCGCGTCTTTTCAGATTGGCATTTATGTAGTACATAACTGCCGGGTGAGAAATAAGGACGATAAGGGCTCTACAGTCAAGGACGTCATCTATATTCCATAGACCAATCCTCTTCAAGGTCAACGCATAGATTCTATCAAGAAGTTCCATAAACTCGCTATGCATCGGTCAACCTGCCTGCACCTGTGTCTTATATGTCCTGTGTCCCGTTAGAAATTGATGACCGTACTTGAGGGTGTATCGCATCCCTCGAATCTCAATCATTTCCTGCGAAAGCAAGCCCTACCCGTAGTTTCGCAGCACCAGTGCCCGTCTTTCTTGTCAAAGACGGATATTTAATCTATGTTCCATGCCCTAGATTCTCAAGGGCTACATTTCTAGGGCCATTTGAAAAGAAAAAGAAAAAGAAAAGAAATAGACTCGGCGCGTTCTGCAGAGCGGTGAATGTCTAAATATTGCCGGTATTACCACAGTCCTCTGTTCGCCTTCTCCTTTTACCTGACAAAGAAAGACAAGACATGGTTGATGAGGGCTGGGTTGCGACGCATGTAAAAGGCGACAAGGCCCACGGCAAAGGCCATGCCGGCCGCCCTGGCCGGACGTCGGTAAGTCCAGGCGACTTTAAGAAGCGCGTTGCGCCGGTCCAGCCAGCGCAGTTCACGGGCCTGCTTATGGAAGAAGGTTTCGCCGTCGACAAGGCTCTGCGCCGCCGCTTGCCGTGGATGGTCACGCGCCGTCTTGAGCACACTGGCAGACGAGATGCGGCGCCAGCCCGGCAGAGTCTCCGGCGGGTGCTGCTTAAACACCGCGGCGGCACGGCGTACAAGCCCGTCAATGTCCATCTCTGCGGGCACGCGCGCCAGCACGACGTGCAGCATGTCAGAGCAGCCATCGTCGTCATCGGCGGCGACGGCGAGGAGCTCGTCCCGGCGGTCAAGGATGATCTGGGCAAAGAGATAGACGCTGAAGACGGGTTCGCGGGCAAGCAGCGCGTCAAAGAGGCGCGCAATGTCGCGGTAGCCCTCGATGTTGTGCGAGTACATGGTGAGCGTGCCGGCGAGCGCGTAAAAGGGGTCGAGAGCGGCGATGCGGTGCTGTCGGAGGGCAGGGTCGGCGACGCGCTCAAGAAGGTCTGGGAGAAGACGCAGCTGCGCGGTCGTAGGACCGAGGTTGGGTAGCATGAAGTCGCGGATCCGCAGTAGCGAGAGGCGCGCGAGGCATTCGGCAGCGGTGCTGGTCGGCCGCAGAACGAGAAGCAGCACTTGGCATATGTCGTGGTAGCCTTGAAAGTAGCACAGGTAGGGATGTGCACGGAGTACGGAGCAGATGAGCGCCGAGAGCTGCGCACGGCGCCGCGAGAGAGCGCTCTCGGAGAGGTTCGCTGGGTAGTAGACAAAGGAGCGGTTCACATCTAGCTGCACCTGATCCTCTTCTCGGTGGCGCGGTAGCTCCTTCCAGCCACTATAATCGTCATCATTATTGTGATTATCATCGCCATGCTCGGACCCGGAATGCGACTCGTCGTTTGTGCTTAGCACAGGTAGGCCTAGCAGTATCGGCCCTGCAAGTTATCCCCCTCGTGATCAGCAATCATGTCTCAAGTTTAGCCCAGAGCAGGTATGAAGAGGGAAAGCGTCGTACAGGCGAGTTGGCGCAGACCATCTGTCAGGAAACCGCCCGGCGACTCTGCGAGGCGCTGAAGCGCTGGGATGTCCGCATCGACGCAGGCAGCGCGGATGTCGTCCCGCTTCTGCTGATCGACGTGGTTCGTTTCAGAAGCAGCAATCTCGGTAGCGGCAATGATATTTTCAGGATGCGTCGATACCGCAGTGTCGTCGTCCCTCTCGTGGTTCATGGTTCGTCGAGGCTGGAAATAACAAACAGATGGCCGAGCCCTTGTAAGGGGGGGACGGAAACGGGAGGACACGACGGCAGGTAAAATATGCCCAAGCCTGGTTTCTCTCTCAAAACATTCCAAGTTCCTGTTTAGAAAAAAAAACCGAAAAAAAAAAAAAGAAGGAAAAGTTTCAAGTATCCCAATCCAGGCGATGCGCAGGGTCCTAAATCCATCCATCCATACAGGTAGGTACCTACTACGTACACGTCTCACGCTACCGAGTACAGTAGTTCAACAGCCACCCACCCACCCCACCTATTTAGCGCCTTGCACTTACCCTATCATGGCAGGTGGGAAGGCGGTGGCTTCAGGCAGTATCCAAACTTTCTTGGACGCGCTTCCAAATTTCTGGACCATATTCTCGCCGTCTGCGTCGACCCTCTTGTCGATAGCTATATACCCTGTTACCATGGGTAAACGGGCTTCAGGGACCAGCGACGGCGCTGCTGCTTACAATAAGCGCCAAAAGACGTACCATGATGCCCCAACCGGCGAGGAAGTCCACGACAGCGACCAGTTGAGAAGGCTGCTCGCCTTTGACCAGAACATGCGAACTGCGCAACACGGCCTGCAGTCTTTCAAAAAACTTCTCGACAAAGCCAATTCCAAATCTGCAGATACCGAGCGTCAATCTAGGTTCACCATCATCCGTTCTTACCTCAAGTCAGTCCAGCCCCGAGACGCAGGCGACGACGCCGTCTTCCTCAACGATGTCATGGAGATGTGGTCGTTTGCCTCCCAGGTCAACGATGACGGTGTCATGTCATCCGTCGCCATTGTATTATCTCTCCTGCTGCAGTTCATCTCCGATAATCTCGATCTCGTCCCCTACGGACTCGGCATCTGCCAGACGCTTCTGCAGGAACGTCAGCTCAAGTCAGTCTCCCGCAACCTTTCCGTCGACAAGGGCAAGGCTTTCATTATTTGCCCAACACTCCGACTCCTGTGCGAAGCGATTTGCCTCGATGGCGGTGCCTATGCCAAGCGCATCTTCCGAGCCCGAGCATCCACCTTTGCATCACTCGGTCGAAACCTCCAGATTGTACACCTAGGCGATGGTCCAGAGGATGCTCGCAAAGCTTCTGTTCGAACCAATGCTGTCCGACTCTTCTTGACCTGCCTCAAGTTTCTCAACTCGGATGGTAGAGAGGAACTTCTTGCCCAAAAGGACCTCCTGTCCCATGTAACATTTCTGATGAAGAACGATCCGCCTGCCTTGGTGATGGATATAATGAGCTCCCTCAAGACCAACGTTCTCAAGGACACCAAAATTTCCCGCGATAGAAAGTTCAAAAGTTTCAACACCAGATCCCTTATGCGCTTTCTCGGCCTCTACACATACAGCAATACCTTCGCCTCCCAAGACGACGTTGACCAAGTCATAGAAACGACACACCAGTTTCTCGTGTACTTATGTACAAATTCGACAGCCGGCGTCCTCTATCCAGCCAAGGGACTGTATCCGAAAGAGGCCGACGAGGAATCTCCCATGTCCCGCAACGCTAGTCGAGCAAAAGCCGAGGGCAATCTCTGGGCTGACAAATTCCGTGATGGCGTCCCCGTCTATAACTTTGTTCTCTCCGAGTTCGCAAGCAAACTTCGCCCATGGTCGAGTCTCAAGCACAATGAGCTCCTCATTGCCATGTTCCAAGCATCACCTGAACTTATTGCTGACTACTTTTTCAATCACAAATCGTTCACCTTTGAACCAAAACTGTCTATGACTTGGATTGGTTATGCCGCTTTTCTCTTCAATACCATGACGATACCCCTACCTCCGGCTTTCGGCGATGCTTTCCTATACACAAATACACCTCCCCCTACTTCTATTCTTCTCGACAACATAATTCCGCTACCCATAAATCAAAAAGTCCTCAACCGTTGCTTCGCTTCAAAATCCAACCTCACTTCCTTCTTTGCCACAAGGATCCTCGTCCAAGCACTTGAGAAGCTTACCGCTGCTCTGAAGATGCACGAGGATGGAGGCAGAAAAGAAAGTCAAATATGGACAGATGCGTCAAGGCGATTAATAGACTCGTTCTGTCAGAGAATACCAGATATGAAAGAAGTAGTGCGGTGCTACAGATCCATTCCCGCCGAAAACGCCTTGCATAAGACACTAGCAAGTCGTTTACTACGGCTCTACTACGAAATCGTGCCTCGGATAGCGCTTGCTGCCAACTTTGACGTTTCGCCCTTTTTCGCGGAAGTACTAAGGAACATCCAACAAAACCAGAGCGACGATCCAACAACTGCGTCATTTGCCATCATGGAGCTGAGAAACTTGGTTTCAATCGCAAGCTACTCTCCCGGAATGCGATGGTTTGCCAAAACTGACAGCAGCAATGGCGGAAATGGTTACTCTGCCTTCACATCTCTCCTGCAAATATTGTGCGACAGCGATGACACTGCCCCGTTAGCCCAGCTGCAATCCGTTCTTGCTGATGTGGCAATTGAGAATCAGGTCGTGGCCAAGACGACGAGACTATCAGCACTACTTCGTGCCTTGCGATGTGCAAGCTCTGGCTCAAAGGCTGTGAACATTCCTTGGGTGTACTTGGACAACTGCATCACGAGATGCGCTAGCTCGCCCATCAAATATCTCGAGCAGATGACGACTCTGCCTGAGAATACACAGTTTAGTCTGCTGAATATTGTTTTTCATGAGCAATTGTCTTTTGCTCTGGACGGTGGAAACAAGATGAAGGCTACTGAGATTGGAAGTTTTCTGTCTCTGTACTTTAACGCCTTGAACCTTGCAGGAGAGAGCAAGTCCCACCTCGAGGAATGCTATTCCAAGATTACCGAGAAGATTTTGGCAGCAAAGGCTCCCAAAATGCCCACCTTGGGCGACAAGTCAGAGAAGAAGGCTCTGCAGCGCGTCATCATTGAAGAGCAGGCGTTAAACAATGTAACCCGGACCAGCGCCCAGCCTGGCATCATGGTCGATCAAGCCCGCCTTGAGGAGATGCTTCATCAGTCTTTTAAACTCGAAGATGACAACAGTGCGCTCGTCAAATGGTCCACGAAGAATGTTGAAGATCTAGTTGAAGACGGCCTGGCGGCTGGGCTTATCAAGCTGCTCGCCTCCCCCCACATCAACATCCGCAAGGAAGCCCTCACCAACATCCTCAAGATGGCCGCCAAGATCAAGGAGTCGTCGTATGAGGAGAAGACGCAGGTCTGGTTGCTACTCTCCGAGCTCGCTGAGTCGAGCCGACCGCTTGTCGATGCCGGGCCCGTCCCGTCCTCCTTTGTCTCCTTTGCCACACACGCCCTTGATGTCCTGCGCAGCCCACTACATCCACTGTACGCCAAGGTCAACGCCTTCCTGACGCGGTCGCCCGCGTGGCCGGCCGAGAAGCTGCCGATGGCACATGATGTCCTGCACGGCGCGCCCGGCGAAGACGACCGATACTACACAGAGCTGGCCTGGCTGCTCGCGCACCTGCTCGACAGTTTGCGCACGCCCTCCGACCTTGGCGTCTTCCACCGCAAGCGCTGGATCGAAAAGGTGCTCGCCCTCGCGGCTAATCCCTACCTGCGTGCCAACCTGCGCACCCGCGTGCTCCGCATCGTCTACCGCACCACGTGCATCGATGGTGGCAGCACGACCCTCGTCACGCGCTTCGGCGTCATGAGCTGGCTCGACGGCCGGCGCGCCGCCGCCGACTCCCCCGACGACGCGGCCGTCTACGTAGCGCTCATGCGCCGCGTCTGGGAGACGTGCGACCAGGCGCGCGTGACGGCGTGGAGCAAGGGCGGCGTGCAAAAGCTCCTAGAGACGGTGTTGGTTTGAAGGCATGCTGCGGATGCTGCGATGGATGGCGTTTCTGGTGTATTTGTCAGTGGTTGGATTTGATCATCTTTATCTACATCTGGTGAGCACGAGCGGCGTGTGACAACCAATTATAGACTTTCAAAACCGCAATAGAGGAATAAATCACATCAAGGTTTCATCATGGCACAACACGTATCGAAATTCACTTCTAAATCCTGTGCTTGCCTCCTGGCAATAGAACAGGCGGCTCAGATAGATGAAATCAGAGATGAGGTCGTTCGTTATACCCAACAAGTATTAAGCATGTACCTCGTCGTAGATGGACTATTCTCTAAATATTGACAGATGCATAATTTCCAAAAATAAACTCAGGTAGACAAGACAAAACCACTGAATGAGAATCAGATGTTTCAAGATTAGAAACAAAACAAAGAAATCAACACAATGATAAAACTCCTTTTCTTGTCCTGCGAGTCAAAACAATTCCTAAAACAACCCAGAGATTGCTGATGCATAAATGCCATCAAAAATGAAAATCAAGGTTAAAAAGTGATAGATCTAGTGAAGATAGACAGCTTCATCAAATGACAAGATGCAACGGATAGCTCTTTCTCCCTCCTCCGCTCAAGTTAAAAAGATTATTTGTATAAAAGAAGAATTAGCGTCGCTTCTGTTGTGTATCGACATGCGGCAACAGATATAACACGGGGTTATTCCAAATGAAAGTGTCTGTTTTTGTATTGTCCAAAGCATCATAAAAGCCATGAGAAATGCAAATGTGTCTTCATGTCCCTATTACAGTTGGCCCGAGAGAAGGGCTTCGGTGGCACTGTTGATATACTGTCTCTTTGCATCAAGGGGTACATCAAAGCGTCGCTCGAGCTCCTGTTTGATGCCCTTCTTAGTAACAGTCATAAGGTCCGCCGTCTTGAGAATCTCCCGGATCTCAGACAAGAGTGCATCGTCGCTGGGCAGGCCAACCATGTCTTCCGGAGAAAAGAATTGGGAGCCGCCGTACATGCTCATTCGGTTGGCGCCGCCCATCTCAGAGTGGACGAACGACATGCGAGACATGCTGCGGGGATCGTGGGACACATGAGGCATGGCAGGTGCCGCCAGCCCAGTAGTTGAGCCTGGACGGCTAACGTAGCCGTACTCGGACACGTGAGGGAGCGCCTTGGTGGCATAGCTGTAGCCAGAGACTTCGGAACGCGAGTCGTCGCGCGAGGTCTGAGTCTCCCAGAGCTCGGCCTGGTAGTCTTCCCACCTCTTGCGAGGAATTGAGCTTGGGTCGAACTTGCCCTCGTCGGAGACAACAACTTTCTTGCCTTTCTCGCCGGCCACAACACGAGTATTGCCCCAGGCAAAGTCATCCATGTTCCAGAAAGCGTACAGGGGAAGACCAAAGCTAAAGACAGGGATAGCAAGGATGTACAAGATCATCCATCCAACCATTTCCCACTTGCGGCGCAAGATAAAGATGATGGCCTGTAGACCATAGATGACACCAAGAAGGATGAAGGCGGTGACTGGTACGACGCTCGTATTTTCTATGACGAGAACAATCAGGTAGACGATGTAGGCGAGCGTGACAGGTTGAACGATGGTACTGAGCAAGTCGATGAAGACAACGAAGCGCATACTGAAACAGCAGAAACCACAGAGCTGAGCCATAGGAATCAGCTCGACGAGGTTGTGGACAGTAGAGTTGATCCAGCGACGACGCTGCGAGAGGAAAACCTTCCAGGAATCAGGCGCGATAGTCCAGGCGTGAGCCGTGAAGATGTACTTGGTCTTGTACTTGTTGTGATATTTGAGGAGGAGTGTCGTAAGGTAGCGATCCTCGCCGAGGTGCAGCAGGTTCTTCATGTGCAGAGTGTCGACACGGATCGTCGAGTAATCTTCCACAATCTCCCGGCTGACAAACAGGGGCTTGCCAGTCTCCGCTGCACGAATTCGGTACATTGAGAAACAGCCAGGCAAACAAGTGACGGAGCCAAAGAGGGACTCGAATGCCTTGGAGAGGTTGTGCGAAATGTAGTATTCGTAGACCTGAATCATCGTGATGAAAGACGATTTGGCATTGGTCAGGGCAGTCTCACCGCAAACAGCGATTAGACGCGTGTCGTCGATGAAGGCAGACACCATGCGACTAGCAGAATCGGCCGCAACGACAGTATCAGCGTCAATCTGTAGCATAAACTCGTAAAAGGTGGGGTTAACACCGATGATGTTCCGAATCTGATGGTACATTTCGAGTTCCATGGGGCTCATCGCGAGGTTGTAGTGAACGCGGTTAAGGAAGCGCATGACAATCATTTGAGAATCACGCTTGCCACGGTTGCCGGGGCGGCCAACCTCGGACGGCTTACCAACCTTGACAACTACCATGAAGGGAACAATATGGCCTTGGACTTCGTAGAGGCCGGAGTAGACTTTGCCCATGTTGTGTTGCTTCAAGCCCTCGCCAAGAGATTCGAAGCTCAAAGGCTCGGGGTCGACGGTATCGGCAACTCCAAGAATATCGAGCACGATACGAGGCGTGGGGCGATCATTTCCTTGACCAATAATCATACCGTCACAAACAATGACGAGCAGCTTACGCTTGTCATCGTACTTCATTCTCGCAGCCGAGTCGATGGCACGACGCAGTGAGTCTTCGTCCTCGGTATAGGCAGGAATTTGACAAATAATAAATTTGTCTAGGTTTTCGGGCATGCTCTTACCACCGAACTGCAAGGCAGCAAGAAACTTGAAAGCAATGACAGAGACCAGCACAATGGTAACAGCAAGGACGAGATACGTTGCCAACTGACAGCGAGTTGAGTTTCTGGTATCGACATCACCAACGTAGAAGAGATTGTCGAGACACAACTTCATTCTGCCGCGGAGCGCTGAGTCTATGCTCAAACTATCCCAGTACTTCGTCATGTCCGAGCCAGACTGTATTTGGAACATTTGAATGAGGTCGTCCGCCATGAAGTTTGCCAGGGATGCATCGTCAGGAGGCGACTCGCCAGCTTTAGCGCGAAGTCGACGGCCACCAGCCATATAGGTAGTGAGATCGTAGACACGGCCGTTGATAATTCCAATCGTTTGTTGCTTCTCGCTAAGCGTCTTGACATACTGCGGCGTGTAGCCAATATTCCCCTTCTTGAAAAGAGCCCGAAGCATTGTCATCTGCTCAAAATACCAGTCGGGACGGGTATCGTTGGTAAAGTAACGGAAGTCATGGTATTTGGCGTTGATATCCTGAGTACTGATAAGCGCCGGCGAAATGCCAGTGAAGTTGGTGTTCTTATAGTCGAGTGTGACTTCAGGATTAATACTACCATCTTTCCCTTGGCAGAGAGCGCTGACTTGAATGGGAAAGAGGGAGCTGATGTCCATGCCAGCATAGTTGAGCAGCAGCTTCCGCTCGAGGTAAGGCGGGTAGTGTTTGGGGGCATAGGATTCCAAGTCAAATACGTTTCCACGAATAGAGACAAAGGCCCCCTTGCTTCCCGCCTTGCCGTTGTATGAAGACAGTTCTGCTGGGCTGTACACATGTTGCCTGGGGCAGATGAGGAGGGGAAAGACGACGATGAAGAAAGCAGCGACGAGACAGAGGAGCCAGATGAGTAGGTTGATAGCGAGCTTTTCACGCCACGCCATGCGAACATCTTTGCGGGGCATGCGACCAATCCAGCGGATGAGAAAATCCGGGACGAACCAGGTCAGCAAGTAGACAGTAAATATCCAACGTTTGCGACTGGCGCTGTCCTTGTACTCTTCGACTTCAACGAGATCTTTCTCATTGCCTCGTTCTGCCATCTGCTCACGCGTGTCGAAGTTCTTGAACATATCGCCACCACCAATAGCAGAAACACCGGCCTCAGATCGAGCGTCATCGCCTGCGGCAAAATAGCCGCTCTTCGTCTTCTCGCCGGGGTACATGAGGGGAGTGTTGCCACCAGAGACGAGCTGCTCCTTGGAGGCGATGAAGGGATTGCGTTCAGCATAGCTTTCGCCATCAGCAGAGATACCTGCACGAGTAGGGCCGCCGGCGGAGAATTGAGCGACTTCCATCCAGCACCGTTCGCTAAGAAAGACGCCGGTGGAGCCAATCTGAACCTCATTGCCTGGCCAGCGCTTTTCTTCAATGACGATTTCAGCACGCTCACGTTCACTGCCAACAAGTATGGTCTCTGTATCAATGAGACCAAGGAGCTCGCCGAAGGGCAAAAATATACTGAAATCAGCCGAGCGCAGACGCTGGCTAATCTCCGCGATACCAAAAGTCTGTACCTGAGTCCTGACACACTTGCTGTCAAATTGGTTGGCAATGCGACGGTCGTTGGGCTTTAGGCAGAACACAAAGTAGGCGTTCGTGCCGGGGTCGGTGACAGCCTTTTGAACATTCTCCAACGATGACAGAAATTGGCCCGAAGCACCCTGTTCAATGCCGGTAAGGGTCGCGGTACGACGAGAGTCCTTTTCGCGAGAGTCACCAAGCTGTTCAAGACGCTCAAGGGCGTCCTGCTGCTGTTGGCGGCGCGAGCCTGGGGCGCGAGCTCTAGTTCCCTTGCGAGACATGACACTGGGAGCACGAGTCGGCTTAGAGCTAACTGAGGCTTGCATAACTGTGCTTCTCTCATTGGGATGGGTCACAGTCTGGAGAGCATCTTGTCCAAAAAGGCGAGCGACAAACTCGCTCTTGGTTGTGTTGACCATATTGAGCAGATCGCCAGAAATAAGCTCACCGTTCTCTTCGATGAGACCTTTGACAGGGTAGTCCACTTCACCGGCAAAGTGCTTGACTGTGAAGGTAGCGGCTGTGTTCTCGGTCATGAAGTTACTTCCTGGGAGCTTGGCAGTAGCGGAACCAATCTCAATAGCGGCGTTCTTTCCTTCGAAGCGCTTGCGAAAGCTCTCTAGTAGCTGCATATCAGTTCGGTTTCGACGCGTCTGATCGTCAAGGATGCTCAAAAGGCCGTTACCAGACTTGAGGAGGCCTTTGACGGCATCGGAGTTGTCAAAGTATGATGTGGGAGCAACGCTAACTTCTTCGGACTCTAGCATTTCGGCCTTGCGATCGAAGAAATTGAGGAGAGTGACATTGTAAAGAGCTTCGGTAGCAGCATTGTTGAGGAGTTGGTCAAGAACAGATCGAGTAGAGCTTTGCTGGACAAAACCAGGAAAGTCAACAATAGAAATAGTGTTGGCGATGGACTCCTCGGGTGCACAAAGACGCTGGTTGGCCGATTCCATAATCCAGGCGACGAGCAAAGCATAGAGAGTCCTAGCGAGCTCATTGGCATGCGCGCGAGCGCCGGCAGGATCGAGCATGACAGTGACACGCTCCTTTTGAATCATCTTGGTTTTGTAACCAAGAGTGGTTTGCAAATCATTGGCGTTTATGCCGAGGAATGCAGCAACAATGGCGAGAACATCCTTGTTCTTGACTGCGGTAAAGGCATTGCCACCTTCGTGGGAGAAGCCACCACTCTCACCACCTGTGACACTGGTATCATTTGCGCTCTCGAATTCAAGCTGACCAATGTGGAGAATGGCAGCAAGCATCTGACAGATCTCGGCAATGTCGTTGCGAGGAAACTCAAGTTTCTTGAGAGCCGTCTTGAAAAGCTGAAAGCCGTCGGCGTCATTGATACCAACCTTGAGCTGAGTAGGGTGGCCGAGGTACTTCCACCGGGTGGCGCCACCAACGGGTGAGTCGTCGAGGCCCAGGTGAGTTTTTTCAGCGGCACTTGTTCCCGCAAGAAGATAGTAGAGTGCGTGGAAATTGCGTTCACCGGTTGGGACATCGGTGATTCGGCTTCGTTCCAATCTGTGATCGAGGATTTTACCGCCAATTAGAATGGGGTTTGTTGTGGAAGACGTGTCGTATTGCAGTTCGTAAAACAGACCCGACTTGGAAGCCGTTGGAGTAGTGGCAGTCTTGGTCGTAGTCAGGGTGTCGAAGACATAAGCGGCGAGAGAAAGCTTGCTAGAGAGCGGAGTTGAAGACTTGTTGAGGAGGGCGGTAAGGAGGTGTGAGCGGATAGTAGACTTGCCAGAGCCAGATTCACCACTACAAGCGAGTGCATTAGTACGTTGGACATGCATGGTTCTAGGATTGCAGGGACACGGCATACAGGAATACAACGGCCTGGTTCTCTGAGCGATGGCCGAGTCTCAGCCAGGCACGGTCAGCCATATCCTCGGCACCAGCCATGGCACTTCCATCCTTGCCCCCGTCGGGGCCCTTGGATGAGGAAGTGTAGGTATTGAGGCAGACGAGGCCATGTGACGATAGTCGAGCGGTGGGGTGGGCGACATGGAATCGACTGGCAAGATGTGCAGTAATGTGCGTATCGGACTGAAGATGAGTCGGCAGGGAGGGCAACGAGTCCTGTGTGTGCGCGCCTCCACCAAGATTCAGCATGTTGGAAGCCATATTGGGCGAGCAGCCAGAAATTGGCTCTCGAGGAGACTAGACGAGGCTGTCGAGGATTGGAAGAGCCCGGTGTTGCTTTGCTGACGGGTGTTGAAGAAGGAAAAGAAGGAATAGAATGCAGATGACTGCCGGTTTCGTGCACTAGGGCGTGTTGCGTATGACGAGAACCTGTTTGTGTCTGAAACAAGAGTGTTGTTGGTGGGCGTGGGCGTGTAGAAGAAGAAGCCTCTGCCAAGCGAAAGACGATGCAGCAGATAGGCTTTACAGGGCCAGGCAGGAAACGAAGGTGTAGAAGGAAAAGGGAGCAGCGAAAGCAAAACTGCCCCGCGGAAGGGATTGTAGCAGTGCACGCAGGCGAGTAAGAATCGAGAGGCGTGGTGTTTGGATGAGCAAAGCAAGAGGAAATAAGGGAAAAACGACGGATTCTAGGTTTTGTGCAGCCAGACAAGGCCAGCAGCAAGATGGGGAAACTGACGGGGGGGCGACTCTACCTGCTGCTGGGACAGTGAGTTGAGTTGAGTTGCAGTTGACGGAGCAGACGTTACCCGCTCAACTGCTGTGGAGGTACCTAAGAAAAAGGTTAGGTACAAGGTCGTTACAGCTGCAGATGCATCAATCATCAATCCAGCCTGCAGCAGGACAGACCCCTGGATGTGGCACAACCTTACTGGTAGCTGGGACAGCCTGGCCAGCAGCAGCGCACCCAACGAGCCAAACAACGAACAGAAAGAGAGACAGACAGACGGCGAGGCTTGACCTCGTGTTAGTTTGCGCTAGGGGCAATTCCAGGGCCCAGGGGAGGGTGTGAGTGGAAACTGGGGGGTACTATTTCTGGTTACATGCCACCAACGGAACAGCCCGGGTCCGGCTAGCGCAATGTGCCAATGGCGCAGAATCTACACTGCAGCGCCACCTACCTGTAGGTAGTGCTAGGTGCTAAGTTCAGTGGATTAGTACCTTAGTAGGTAGTAGAGCGCTGAACCCCTGAAAAAGCCTTTCTTAAGACCTAAAGTCAACAAGTAATCCCATCTACACAATTGGCCAGTTCAGACTGGCAGTGGAAGAGAAAAAAAACACCTGCATGAACCGATCCGCTGAAAATGCATTGGCCCATATCAAATATTGCAACACCCCATTTTCCATCATGTCTTGTCCATTCATTCCTTCGTCACGCCAGTGCTACGGAATGAAATCATCTCCCATTCTCCAGCTCTACACTGCGTGTTATTCACCGCTCGGCCCGCATTCCACCAAATCAACGTTGGACGTTAGCAAGGGAGAGATGATTTCTTGGTGCTTTGACCCAGCTTTCTTTTTCTTTCTCTCCGTGGCATTTATGATTTTGATTGTGTTTTTCTCTCTTTTCTTTTCTTTTTTCTTTTTAATTATGGAAACACATTTGCCTGTAATCCTGTACGTTCTGGTTGTTGAACGGCCCTCCGCACTTTCGTAAGATCGATTCTCGATATAGATAGATACAGAACCTATCTTATCTTGCCAAAGTTATACCCAAGACAATTCATGTTGTGCCGTAATTGGACTGAGACTTGGACATCTCGCCTGGTGCCCAAAGTCGAGGGCGTCAACGGTCTATATACCGACCAGCAGGGACACAACTGCTACATTACAACTACCAGTCGTGAAGAACTGTTACTTGTACTTGATACAGCCCGCACACTGATCACTGCGCATCCATCTCGTCCCTCTCTCTACCAATGTTAAGCTGAACAATGGACGTGTTATTGTTCCTCCCAGCACGGACTTACCAGGCGGCGGCGGCCATCTGAATTTTTTGTTAGCATCAATTTCACATTGGAGTGCCTGCCGACTCGCTAGTTGGCGCCATGGTGGGCCTTGGCGTGAGACAGGAGATGAGATTGACACTGTTTTTCCCTTGCTTTTGCTAGACGACGAATTTGCCTGTTTTTGACCAGGCTACTACCTAGAGTGGACGTCGAGTCTTCAAGTAATAAATGAGGTCTACATGCATCGCTTAACCGCGGCAATCTAAGTTAGAGAATGATGTGCATTGTGACAATCGGGTTTAAACACTGGCGCAAAACATGTTTTTCCATGCAAGTGATGGCTGGTTTGTTATTAGGAGATGCACCGGTCAGTATTGGTATTCCATGTCATGCCACCACCAGAAGGTATGTATTAGGGGTGAGCCAAGGCATGCCACTGGCCTCTGCGGACTCTAATAAGGCTAGCCCAGTGTCCATCTGGATATCAGTGCAGCGGAGGATTCCATCGATACTCGAGAGTGTGGGACGGACGAGCAGGCAAAGAACATTCCAAGGGGGAGTAGAACACCGTACTATAATTATTTCCTCTCACTTGGGAGCAGTTCCTCCTACCAAAAATGTATCAGCTAGTGCTATTCATGCTTCACAAGTGGCGGGCGGAGACTGGTACTCTGTCGTGCTGGCAGGTCTCGTGCTGTTCGGGAGACCCGGAAAATGTCACGTATCCCGATATAGAGTTGCTAGATCTGCACAAGCCAGACACAGGATACGACATGTGGCGTGGCATAAAATGGATCGAGATTCGTGCGGTGGACATAATACGAGAAGTGGGAGACGGTGTTTCGCCACGTATATTGGCATTATTATGCACCATGCACCAACGCCGACCACCCTTTGTGTGTACTTTGCTGTGACGACCGAGTTTGGAAAGGATCCTGGCACACAAACAACAAACGCCTACACCCTCGTATTATTGTATTTTCTTCAGAAAGAGCATGGCTTGTGCAAATTTCTTATAGACCATCTTTCTTTAGCAATAATCACTGTTACACCAACTACTAAATAAAGAACACAAACCTTGGTTACCTGTCCTCTAACTACCTGTTACAAAACACCAGTACCTCCCTGCCTTATTAATCTGGTGTTTTTATTAATAATACAGCATGCCTCCGTGGCACCACCGTTGGCGGGCCTCTTCAGCTGTTCATCTCGCTTGGCACCTTGTTCATGTACTGTAGTGTAGGTACATGCACTGTCCACGCAAGTGCTGCAACAGCAACCGAGACAACGTGCATGCACGTGAATAGTAGATGTTTGCATTCAGAGTAACGAGCATGTTTACCACAGTCATTGTCTTTATCACAAGAAATTCGCTTGAGCACTTGTGCCTTGGCCGTGTTGTCCCCCTCTTCCCTGTCTACTGGTATGGTACATGCATGCAGACCTTGGGGTTATGTACTGCCCACCAGGACGACTGGGCCCTGAAGCTAGCGTTCTGGTGGGCCATTAGCTGCGCCTGGCTTGGGAATCGCCCACCCCCTGAAGCCAAAGCCACTGCGCCATTGGCATAAATCGCCAGCCGTAGCAATTCTTTGTTCCCTGGCTGCTGGTTGTTCAGATTCGGATTCGTCTTGTTATTTCGTACGAGATTTGCAATAGTATGGTCTTTTTTTTTCTGGGCATCACTGCCTTGCTGGCTGGGGGCTACGCCGAGTGATGGGTACCTCTGACAAGGCGTGCCAGCCCAGCTTGTTGACAAAGCCATGTTTGGATGTTTATAGCATGTTACAGCCCCCGTATTCCCTTGCCCAGTGAATCGCCTGTAGTTCGTAACCTGGCAGCCAGCCCACCTCCTGTCCCAGTACTTCCGCCACCCCATGCCCGCGCCACGCCCAGGAGTACAAACCTGTATGAGGAGGTACCTACCAACATGCCTTACCTGTATCCTTACCTCCATCACAGTGATTCCTCGCCAACTTCTCTTCGCTAACACTTTTTGGGGCCGTTTCAGTGTTTTTCAGCATTCTTGCTCCTTTTCGAGAATCCCACTGCCTCATTCGCTTTGGTAGTCGCCGAACTTTTTCCCAGTTCAATCTCTCTCCAGTCCGTTCGCTCCTCCCACTTGCGCATACTCTCTCCACAGGACATCGACCTCCTGTCCTTGAAAAACGATTCGACCTACCCTTCGACACTCGCTTCGACCTTGAACATCGTGCTCCCCTCACGGGTACAGCGCCGTCAGTTCTTCATTACGCTCATCTTCAAGCTTCGGTGGCCGTTTCTGCGAGTCTATTCCATGAAGCTTTGAACTAAAAACACAGTTTTGCCCGTTGTTGCCCCCGTTAGGCTAGACAGGCATAACCGTTGCCAACGTTATCTCGATCCGGTCCGACTTTCAAACGCCTCTCGCGTCCTCTGGGACTCTGCTCTCTCCAGCCCGCCGTGACCATGGCGAACCGAATGTCCATGTTCTCGGTAGCCTCTGAAGGCATGGGGAATAATCGTGGTCCTCAAACTGCCCAGGTCTCCACCACCACTCTGCTCAACACCGTACACAACATCTATCTCGCCAGCCAGCCTCAGCAATTGGACTCGAGTACTAGCCTTGTTGTCAACACGTGGCTCACCGCCGCTCAAGGCGGTCCGACTGTCGATGCTGCTCTAGCTACTCGGGCTTGGGAGCACGCTCGTCGTCGCGCCGAGGATGGATTAATTGTGCTTGGGTAAGTCCTAACGGCTGGTATCATCATCCTTTCTCTTCAGGATTCTAACCGCGCATTGCCTTTAGATCGCTACACTCTTCTACACCATCCGTCCTCGTACCCTTTCTTTCGTCGATGCCGTTCACGATTCCGAGTTCAATCTTCACAGCGCTCGACTCAGTGCAGCCCTTCCTTCGCTGTGTCACACCTTACAACCCGTCTTTCCCTCGACAGGCTGCCCTGAGCACTTCCTTTACCCTCAATCTTGCTGGTAATCTTACTGCCGCTACTCTAGCTTTGTCTCAGGGGGGGATCGATACCGAGAATGGCCTTTTCAAGATCCCCGCTGATGCTGGATACCGTGCTTTTGACGTCTTCTACTATTTACTCACGTCCGCATCAACACCCGCAGAGCGCGAATTTCTTGGTCTCCAGGCTCCTTCGACCTATGCTCTGCTTGCTCGATCATCCACCTATACCCCGCCTGCATATCTCCCCACGGCGGATGATTCAGCCTCAGCCGACGACTTCCGCCAGGCTCTCAAAGACATTGGAATCAAGGGCTCTGCTCACCGAAACTTCATTTCTACGCTGGCCGGTCTTCTGAAGCTTGGAAACACTCTTGATTATGAGCTCGAATCCGACTCCCTTGAAGAGCTCTGCGAAGAGGCTAGCGGCTTGCTTGGCCTCGAGCCGGCTGTTCTCACCACCAAGTGTAGCACCGAAGACCGGCGCATCCTTGTCAGCGGTCTTTACGAATCACTTGTCGACTGGGTTATTTCCAAAGCCAACGCTGCTATTGCTTCGCAAATGACCCGGATCCGTGATGGCGAGGAATCTGCAGACGGCCGCGGTGCTCGCACGCCTACCTCGGAGGAGGATAATGGTGATACTGTCAGCCTGACCGTTGTTGAAATACCCGACCCTACACTTGGAAAGGCTGTTTGCATGCGGTCAATTTTTGATGACTCTTACGGTATCAACGCTGAGATGATTCAAGACGGAGTTGAGGCCTCTCCGGCCGGCTCTTCCGTCATGAGAGAAGTGCAACAGGCCGTCGCCGACGTTGCCCCAGACCTCGGCATTATGACCGGCCCGGAAGGGCGCGAACGCCAGCGCGAGTTGGAGCAGAGAGAAGTTGTTCTCGAGAGAGTTGCTCATGCCGCTGAAGATGGTGGCTTCATCAAGAAGCTTTTGTTCCCTGTCCAAGGCGAGGGTATTAACCTGGGTCGGGCTGGTCGATTTGACCTCCCTCAGACGCTCGCTTCCAGCCGTGCTTGGTATCACTTGTCCTTACACCCCACGGATGATGGTCCGGCTAGCCTGGCGGCCCTTCCCTCCATTACCTCAGCTTGGTCCGCCGGCACTGTTTCCCGACAGCTTCGTTCTTGGCGCCTGCCTGAGTGGGCAAACCGTCGTAACCGACACCTCGACTACACGGCCGATTTTGACGTTGAGGAGTTTGTCACTCGGTATGGTCCTCTTGGCTGCACAGATGGTAAGGATGGCATTGAAAGCTGGATGCTCGAACGCGGTTGGAGCAATGGCGAGATATTCGTCGGCAAGGAGCGCGTTTGGATTCGCGAGTCCGCTTGGTGGGACGCTGAGTCGATGCTTGACATGAAGCAAGGCACTGACATCCCAGCTTTGAACACCAACCCGTTCAGCAGTGGATTTGACACGTCATACTCAAACAACGGTAGTGGTTTCTTCCCACCCCAGCCGATGGACCAGGCCTACAGTGGTAGTCGCGATGACCTCATGGGAGGACACTCTCGCAGTGTGAGTCGGGCTAATGGCAGCCAGGCTGGGTTCCCTCAGGCCATGAACGTTGCCCCCTCGATTGCGCCCACTTCCATGACCGGCACACGGAATGTGAGCAAGGGCGACTATGGACTCGGAACCAAGGGTGATACCTATAAGGGAGATGAGTCTGTCGAACCTGGCGACTACAACGGTGAGCTGGACCCTGAGCTCGCCAAGAATAAACACCTTGAAACGAAGCACACCAGTGCTGGTCGCCGTGCCTGGGTTGCTGTCGTCTGGGCTCTCACTTTCTGGATTCCTTCCCCCTTGCTCAGGTACGTCGGCCGCATGCGCCGACCTGATGTTCGCATGGCCTGGCGTGAAAAGCTTGTTCTGGTGTTCATTATCTTTTTATTGAATGCAATGATCGTTTTCTGGATTATCTTCTTTGGAAAGTTGCTCTGCCCGAACTTCAACAAGGCTTGGAACAAGAGTGAAGTCGCAAGCCGCCAAGGAAGCGATTCCTTCTGGGTAGGCATACACGGTCAAGTGTTTGACATCTCCGATTGGTGGAGGCAACAGCATAGCGATGTTCCCCAGGTCAAGACGACAAGCGATCTCATGCAGCCACTCAATGGGCTGATCATGGACAGCTACTTCGTGCCGCCTCTATACCAATCCTGTGGCGGGCTGCAAATTTCAGAGACCACAAAGCTTTTGCCGAATACCACCCCCGAGTTTCAAACCGCTGTCCACGCCTCCGGCTCCGGCGCACGCTACCCCAACAGCATATTGCACAACGAAAATTGGTACTACGAGACTTTCCTCCCAAAGATCAAGACGTTCTACCACGGCGACCTTGTCTGGAGTACAAAATTTGTCAAGTCCGACGGCGCAGACAACCAACATATGTGGGCCATGTATGGTGATCAAATTTACGATCTTACGGATTACTTCCACACCATCGATTTGAATACTGGCAATAATATCTATCAGTTTATGAATAAGGGCGTCTCTGATCTCTGGAAAAACAACCCAGGCCAGGACATTAAGAAACAGCTCGATGCAGCGCTCGATGCTGCCCAGGCCAGTGGCGATACCAACAATTACAACAACATGGTCAACTCGTGGAACTGTATCAAAAACACCTTTTACGTCGGAAAAACGGATTTCCGAGAAGGGCCTCGATGCACTGTCAATAACTGGATCATGCTGGCGTTTACCATTATCATTTGTGCCATTATACTGGTCAAGTTCGTGGCAGCCATTCGCTTTTCTTCCAAGCGCCGCCCATCGCCCCAGGATAAGTTTGTCATCTGTCAGGTACCTGCTTATACCGAAGGCGAAGAATCGCTCCGCAAGGCGCTTGATTCGCTTACGGCACTGCAATACGACAACAAGCGCAAGCTGATCTTTGTGGTCTGTGATGGTGTCCTTACTGGACAGGGCAACGACCGGCCAACACCCAAGATTGTGCTCGATATTCTCGGCGTTGATCCCAAACTCGACCCGCCGGCCTTGGCCTTCAAGTCAGTCGGCGCAGGGAGTGAGCAGCTGAACTTTGGCAAAGTTTACTCCGGCCTTTACGAATTTGAAGGCAATGTCGTCCCTTACATTGTTGTTGTCAAGGTTGGCAAGGAATCAGAGCACACTGGCGCAAAGCCTGGTAACCGTGGTAAGCGCGACTCGCAGATTCTACTCATGAGCTTCCTCAACCGCGTCCACCATCGATCTCCTATGAACCCACTCGAGCTGGAGATGTTCCATCAGATAAACAACATCATTGGCGTTGACCCTGAGCTGTATGAGTATCTCCTCATGGTGGACGCCGATACTGCAGTCGAGGAAGACTCCCTTAATCGTTTGGTATCTGCCTGCGCACACAACGCCAAGATCGCCGGAATCTGCGGTGAAACCAGCCTGCAAAATGATGAAAAGTCATGGTGGACCATGATCCAGGTGTATGAATACTTCATTTCTCACCACCTTGCCAAGGCCTTTGAGTCACTCTTTGGAAGTGTTACATGTTTGCCCGGATGGTATGTTCCCTGCATCATTTTTGCAGTTCACTAAGCTGACCATCCAACCCTACAGTTTCTCCATGTACAGATTGCGAACAGTCGACAAGGGCAAGCCTCTCATCATTTCTGATGCCGTCATCAAAGAGTACAGCATTTGTAACGTCGACACCTTGCATCAGAAGAACCTGTTGTCTCTGGGTGAAGACAGATTCCTAACTACTCTCATGACGAAGCACTTCCCATCCATGCACTACAAGTTTGTCCAGGATGCCCAATGTAAGACTGCCGCTCCAGAATCATTTGGTGTTTTGATTTCTCAGCGTCGTCGCTGGATCAACTCCACCATTCACAACTTGGTTGAGCTGCTGCGTCTCGGCGACATGTGCGGTTTCTGCTGCTTCTCCATGCGCTTCGTCGTCTTTATTGATCTCTTCAGCACAATCATTCTCCCTGCTACCTGCGTTTACCTGGGCTATCTCATCTACCTATTGGCGAGCAAAACTGGCCCATTTCCTGTCATTTCCATTGCAATGTTGGCCGCCGTGTATGGCCTTCAAGCCCTGGTGTTCATCCTCAAGCGACAGTGGCAACACATCGGATGGATGATTATATACATCCTTGCCTTCCCCATTTACGCCTTCATTCTCCCCATCTACTCGTTTTGGAACCAGGACAACTTTAGCTGGGGCAACACTCGCATTGTCATTGGAGAAAAGGGTAACAAGCAAGTTATCGCCGTGGAGGATGAAATCTTTGACCCTCGTTCGGTTCCCATGCAGCGATGGGATGACTACGCTTTGGTCAACAACCTGCCTGGTCGTCGTGGTGGCTACCAGGAGAAGGAAGACTCGCCTTATATGGACCAATACGAGATGGACGAGATGAAATCTGTCTACTCTGCTGCACCCCAAGGAACTGTTCTCTCCGGCATGCCGGGAAACAACCCCTACATGACGCCGCAATCGCCTGCCTTCATGGGTGCTCCCAACCGCAGCTCGATCATGATGCAGCAACAGGACCCCCTGATGCAAGCCAGAGGGCAGCCTTCTGTCGCAGATCTCCATAGTCGTCAATCGCCCTACCAAGACTTTCCACAGGCGCGGCCTAGTATGATGAACATTCGCAGCCAGTCCAACCTTTCCTCTCAGTTTGGCGGAGGCAACAGATCCTCATCCGCAATGGGCTTCTCGCAACGTCCTCCTATGGCGAGTGACACCTCTCTACACAATGTCAACATTGACTTCAGACAAAATAGCGGCGCGACATCTGACGCCTCGATCATCGAGTCAATTCAGGCCGTCCTACGCGATGTTGATCTGGATACCGTCACCAAGAAGCAGGTGCGTGCTCTCGTAGAGCAGCGGCTGCAGACTGAGCTGGTGGGCGAGCGTCGGACATTCCTCGACCGACAGATTGATCGCGAACTAGAGAGCATGTAAAGATTTTGCACAAGAAGTGCTTATGCGATAGAAGTGAGAACTGGGTATAGGGGCACAACGAGCCTGTCATTTATGTTTTCGGCCTTTTTCTGGCATATTTCGGCATGTTTTTTTTTTTTTGATTTTTGCTTAATAGTACTTTGAAAGGGGCTACTTTTGCCTTTTCAGACTGGTTTTGTTTAGTTTCTCATTTTGCATCCTGAAGAAACTTTTGTCATTTATCGCGGGACGTTTTTGGAAAGGAGCTGAACACAGCAAAGCCTGCTGCACTGCACTGCAAGCTCACTACAGTCATTTTTACCTTATTTTTACTAGTTATATTTGACTCATGATCTATGAGCTGGAACTGCCTCATTTCTTACTATACATTTCGTACTATACATAGTACAACAGCGCTGTCGTTGACTTCGATTTTGGCTATTATTGTGCAAATGTCGGATCGTTTTATTGGAGCGCTCACTTCTTGCCGTTTTCTCGTTTCCATCATACGCAAGATTGGCCGAAAATGTATCTATCTTGCTTGTCTCATTCATAATTTACTTATAATTTTCATACAACGTAATGCTCTATATAGTTCATGTCACTTTAAGCCCCCGTTGACGTGGACCGCACACTCCTTACTTATCAATCTTGCCGACGCCCTTCAAGCGCAGGTAGACGTCGGTGCCCCAACCGTAGAGGCTCTGGAGGGCGATGCCGCCGCCAAAGTATTCCGCGTAGGCACGACTGAGGGGCAGGCCGTACCCGAGGCCGGCGATGGAGCTGCCACCGGAGCTGGCGGAGGCGATGGCGGAGAGGCCGTCTCCGCCGACGGGGCTGGCGTACTCCTGGTCTTCGGAGAAGGTTGTGAAGGAGTAGGACCAGATGTCCGGGAGGACGTCGGTGGGGATGCCGCCGCCGCGGTCGCGGATGCGGATAGTGACGCCCGGGGTGTTGTCGTCGAGGGGCAGGATGGCGGGTGCACCGGTGCCGGAACCGCCATCCTCGGGCTGTGATGACGGCGGCGGCACAGGAATGTTAGGGACGGTGTCGGGGGGCTGGTGCTTGAAGGCCGGCTCGGGAGCTATGGTGACGACGATAGGCTCGCGAGTCTTGCTCTCGACAGTGGCGCGGAAGGCGTTCTTGAGCAGTTCGGTGACGATGTACTCGAGGTGCATGGGCACGAAGGCGAGGGTGGCGTCGGGCTCGCCGTCAATGACGAGCTCGGGGCGGACGCCGTAGCGGAGCTCGCAGATGTCGGCGACGAAACCGGCGCAGGCGTCAACGGTAGCGGCCGGACGGAGGGCGGTGTCAATAACGCCAATGTAGGAAGGGTCGTCCGGGCACGGGGTCGGGCTGGCCGAAGGGTCGTGGTGTGCGTGGCTGCTGAAGTGCAGGGCAATGTGCTGCTCGGCAACCAGGCGGGTGCCGATGCGGGCGCGGAGGTGGCTGTCGAGGAAGCGGGTGACGTCGGCGGGGGCAATGTAGCGGCGGCACTCGAGGAATCCGCGGGCGAGGACGGGTATGGTGTCAGTGTGGGTGGCAACGAGCTCGGCGAGGACGTGGGTGAAGCGGACCTCATCGTCCGAGGTGGTGATGGCGCGGCCGGCTACAGCGGCCTTCCAGTAGGGCAGCAAGATGGACAGCGAGTGCAAGTAGTTGCTGTAGATGCGCGAGATGTTGGGGTTGGAGACGACGATGAAGGGCAGGTTGCGCAGTGCCTGGATACGATGTGCGAGGCGGATTGGGAGCAGCGAGAGGGTGAAGTTGGCCGAGGAAAGGAGGGAGCGTTCCGAGAGCGGCGGGCGGCCGTGTCTGCATGGAGCAATGTGGTTAGACGACAGACATCTGCTGGTTTTCTTGCAAGCAGCGGGGGGCGATTCGAAGTCTTACTTGACGAGATCGGCCAAGCTCAGAGGATGTTGCGTCTGCCGGGCTAGTGTGGCAATATCGGCGTCGGTGACCTTGTCGATGGATGCGCTGGCAGTGGACAAGAAGCGCGGTCGCCGAAGGCATGGCGCAGCGGTCCGTCGGCTCGCAAGGCTTGTGAGGATATTTATTCGCGCCGCCATGGCACCATGGCGCGTGTTTGCTTGGGGAATGTCTCGGCGTCTGGCAATGCAACGGTTACGAAGCGCTTGCGAAGCTATTCTCGAGGCTGGAGATAGGTCGGCGGTGGGAGTCGGACGGAAACCAAGTATGAGCAATCAGGAATCGGAGGATACACGCCTCTCGTTGCAGCAATGGCGGATAGAGTAATTGTAGTTGTCGCCGGTGACAATGAATGATACAGAGTGCAGAATGCAAAACGGCAAAACAGGTGTGGCTGCGATGGGTGTGGGCAGTGCGATGTCGAGGATGAGTCGCTGACATGCTAACGGGGAAGAATATCTGGGGTTTGCCGCGTTTGGGAAGGCACGAGGCCTCGCCTCGCACGGGCTTATCATTTAGCATGGTAGGGTAGGGCCGCTGCCAGCCGCTACCCCTCCATAGCCGTCGCTCTCTCGGAAAATCATGCAGGTAGACACGAGTCTGCCCCCGAGGTATTCAACGTAGAATTATTCCATGCCTTGCTTCGAGTTAGGCTGACTTTCTAGAAAACAATTTCGGGCTCGCGAGACGTCTGCCCATGGCCGAACCAGGCCCACCAAACATTCACGCGGCTAGAATCGGGCAAGAGTTGTCACATAATCATCCGTGGAATTGTATTGTAAATCATTCTATAGCGCGACAAGTATGCTGCCAAGCTCCCTCTGCATCGACGTGGCCGGCATGCCTCGTTCTCGTCGCTCGCTCTACTGGGTAGTGGCGATGCCGTCGGCCTCCACAGCCTTGACGTGGGGGTGAGACTCGAGGGTGGTGATGGAGTCCTCGGGATAGCTAACACTGCGCGGAATGGGGAAGTCTTGTTAGCAAACTGAATATGCTCGTCGTGAGTGATCCAAGGTACAACGCCCGGCATCCATCAGGGTAGGAGTTGGTCTGCAGCAGTAGGGAGAAACACGTACGAGAAGCCCTTGATAATGTCGTACTCGTGGATAATCTTTCCGCCCTGCTCGACGCACTTGGCCTTGGTCCTGAGGAGAATTTTGTGAGAAAAGTGAACTTGAACGAGTATGTTTTTGGGGTATTGCGTGCTACTTACTCTTTGACCTGCTCCGGCGTGGCGTCATCCTTGAGGGTGACCTTGGGGGGAGAAAGTCAGCAAATACGACTCTGATGTAGTTGCAAATGGATCATGGCATGAGAAATGAACGTACAATATAGGTAGGCATCTTAACTGTGTGATATGTTGACGGGCGCAATTGATGTTGGTGGGAGGAAGCAATGGGTCGAGCGGCGATGATGAAGGCGGGGGAGGGGTATGACGTGGGCCTCAGCCTACGTCTCCAGCCTGTACCTATGGCGTATTAAACTTGGAGGGTTGCCAGCTGCTGTTGTGCACGCTTGCCTTGATTATTTGTTCACATTTTCACTCACCATGTTGATTACGGCATCTTGAGATCATTGTTCGTTGGTTGGGGTCATCTGCATTCCCTGGCTTCGGTACCGCGCGGTATATTTTGTATTTATCTGTCCGACACTGCTTCCTGCTACCCTGTAGCATGAGGGAGGGCACTGTTTGCAGACAACCACTAGAACTTGTGGAACTGTAGGTCACGATGCACCTTTACTTGTTTGTTTATTTATGCTCCAACTATTTTAGTAAAGCTTCAATCATTCGGGTTTCTATTTTTACTAGTATCGGGAAAGGGCTCTCGAAAGGAGGAAACGGTTGTATTCTTATGCAAATATGCAAACGCTTTCTATCTATGGCTTATCAGGATACCTACCACGTCGGGTTCCTGCTCAAATGTTCAGGGTATCTTTAGCGCGGCCAGCCGTGTTCCTCCCAATCTTTGCCCTTTTTATTACGGACTGACATTCCGACAGCGTTTCCTTCAAGCCATAAACCTGCTAACTAGATTAGTTCGCTATTTGTAAGCGCTACCCCAACCGCTGTTTCAATTCTGTACCTCAACGCGTGCCTCGCGTATTCGCATGCCACGGCCCCACCCTACCTTACGAGTACGATAACGCGGTACCTGAGCCGGCCGAGATAACTAGGTAGTTAGCAGATCCAACCGAGTCGTTGCAATATTTTGTCGAGCCAGACATGACAGAGCATGAACAGAGCAGCGTGCAATGGGCTCATCACAGGTGGTAACTCTCCTGATGCTGCTGCTGCAAAATGCACCCACGAAGGAAATAGGAAACTGTTGCTATATTAATTTTGAAATACTATAATGTTGCGCACATCACCATCCATGAGTTGACGACAAAGCGCGCTTGACCATAATACTATTAGTCTCCGGCTCGTTAGCAGGTCGTCTCCGCCCTGTTCCCTGCAGGCGATGACCCAGAAATTCCCCTTTGATTTTTTTCCTGAGTAATTGCAAATTGCATTACCTGCTCTGTCTTTGGTCTGGTTGATTTTCCACCGTTTCCGTAGTAGTCTCAGCCGTGACCGGTGAACCGTCTGAACCTTGAGCCTCCTACTAAATATTAGGGGCACTCCTCAGATTACAGGAACCCCCCCCTCCGGAGGCGCCAGGCCCCTCCCAAATTCCCCTCGGGAAGACAAAAAAAAGTCCCCCAACCAATTGTCACCACCCCTGCGGCCCATACTCTCCCTACCTACCTACCTACCTACCTACCTACCAGGTCCATTTCTTCTACAACTCCTTCCCTTCCTCTTCTTCTTTCACCAAGCTATCCTCCGACTTCCCCGATTTCTGGCCCCCGTCGTCGCCCAGATTGCGCTTCAACCGAGCTGCAGCTAAACAATTGCTCATCTTGCATTGTTGCTCGATTATACACTCGCTGGCTCTCCCGGCCACCCCGTCGACACAATGGCTGCCGCCGTCAATGTTTCGTCGACCTTCAGCTCTGTTCTTGGAACCACCAAGTTCACGACTGCTAGTCTTCCCCCTCAGATTGACCATGTCATTGACATCATCACCTCGGTCAATCCTTGGACCCTACTTCTGACGTTCCTTGTCATGTGTGTCGCCTACGATCAGAGTATGTGTTCCTCGCGACGCCTCGGCGCCTTGAAAACCCCAATTGCCCTCTAATATGCCTTGATAGTCTCGTACTTCCTCAACAAAGGCAGTATCGTCGGCCCTTTGTTCAAGACGCCCTTCATCGGCCCCTTCCTCCAGTCCATGGACCCGAAGTTTGAAGAGTACCATGCAAAGTGGCTCAGCGGCCCCCTCAGCTGTGTCTCGGTTTTCCACAAGTAAACCTGCCTCATGTTCTCACCATGTCTTGCGACAGCCTGCTAACGAATTGGTACTTAGATTTGTGGTTATCGCCTCTAGCAGAGATCTAGCCCGGAAGGTCTTCAACTCTCCCGCCTACGTCAAGCCCTGCGTAGTCGACGTCGCACACAAGCTCCTCGGAAACGACAACTGGGTTTTCCTCGATGGCAAAGCTCACGTTGACTTCCGCAAGGGTCTCAACGGTCTCTTCACCCGTAGGGCCCTCGAACTCTATCTGCCTGGCCAGGAAGAAGTCTACAAGAAGTACTTTGAGCACTTCATCAACGTCACCAAAGAAGCTAACGGCAAACCCGTTCCCTTCATGCCCGAGTTCCGTGAGCTCATGTGCGCTGTCTCCTGTCGCACTTTCGTCGGCCATTATATCAGCGATGAGGCTGTCAAGAAGATTGCCGACGATTACTATCTCATCACCGCCGCCCTCGAGCTTGTCAACTTCCCCGTTATTTTGCCCTACACGAAAACTTGGTACGGCAAGAAGGCTGCCGACATGGTCCTCGCCGAGTTTGCAAAGTGCGCCGCCAAAAGCAAGGTCCGCATGGCAGCCGGTGGTGACGTCACTTGTATCATGGATGCCTGGATTATCCAGATGATCAAGTCGGACCGCTGGCGCGAGGCTCAGGAGAAGGGCGAGGATGCTGGCGAGAAGCCGTCCCCCATTCTCCGCATGTTTGGTGACTATGAAATCTCCCAGACCGTCTTCACCTTCCTCTTTGCCTCTCAGGATGCTACCAGCAGTGCCGCCACCTGGTTGTTCCAGACGACCGCTCAGCGACCTGATGTTCTTGATCGCATCCGTGAGGAGAATCTCAAGGTTCGCAACGGTGACCCCAACGCCGAGCTCACCATGGATCAACTTGAGTCGCTCACTTATACACGCGCTGTCGTTCGTGAGCTCCTTCGTTATCGCCCTCCCGTGCTCATGGTGCCCTACCTCGTCAAGAAATCTTTCCCAATCACCGATACCTACACTGTCCCGAAAGGTTCTATGTTGATTCCCACCACGTACCTGGCTCTGCGCGACCCCGATGTGTATGAGAATCCCGACCAATTCGACCCTGATCGCTACTATGTTGGTGACGCTGAGGAGAAGGGCGCCAAGAACTATCTTGTTTTCGGTACTGGGCCTCACTACTGCCTCGGCCAGGTCTATGCTCAGCTTAATCTTGCCTTGATGGTCGGAAAGGCGTCTGTTCAGCTGAACTGGACTCACCACCCCACCCCGCTCTCCGAGGAGATTAAAGTCTTTGCGACTATCTTCCCTAAGGTATGCTTTACATATTTTTCTGTGTAGATCTTGTACTAACGTAAACTCAGGACGACTGCCCTCTTACCTTTGAGAAGCGACAGTAAAAATAGGCTTCAATGGGATTCGGCGTTTGTGTTTTCGTTGCATTGATCTTGGGCAGGGAAACAACGTGGCAGGATAGACCCGCGGCCTGCGAAATAGACATGCTTCTATGGTAATACTGATGGAGGATGAGACGCGATTAATGACGCCAGATGCTGTTGATTTTTTTTTGGAAAGGAATGCGGTTACAGAGGAGGCTGTAAATGGCTGACAATTGCCGCGAATGAGCTTTAGAGGATTGCCTAATGATTTCAAGCCTTCCTTGTACATATTTATTGAAATCCAAGGCCCTGGCCAAAGAATTCAGAACAAGAACGGATTTGTAGAATAATACAAAATAACTACGAATCTGAATAAGTAAAGCCAAAAAATAGCATAATGGATTTCAACATACGTATTCCCTCAGGGGCCAATATATGGTGGCGTAGAAATATTGGAGACTTGAAAGCCGGTTTCCGTAAGCTCGTCCCGAACACCAACAACAGGGCAGTCACTTCCATCTAGCAACATCGACCTTTTCTCCATCGCGCAAGCCACCGTTCCAAATCAAAGGCCAACGATCCGAGTCGCGCCTACCGAACCCGCATACACACAGTCTTTGTACCACATTTTTACAATGGCAAGCAGAAGTGCCCTCGCCTCCGCCGTCGTCCTCGCCCGTCCCGCGACCTACAGGCGCGCCGCAGTGCCGTCGACCCGGCTCTGCGCCCTTGCCATCTCGCCTGCCTCTCGCACATTCACCACCATCACCACCACTGCCACCACAAACGCCCCCTCCCGCGCTACCCCCGTGCTGCGACGCAGCCTGCCCGTGCCGTTCCCGCAGCGCACCGCCTCCCTCTCGCGCCGGTACTCGGCCGCCGCTGACCCGCCGCCGCCGACCAAGCTCTGGACCTTTGCCGACATCCAGCAGCAGCTGCAGCAGCAGACCAGCGAGGACAACAACAACAACGATGTAGTATTTGTCGGCAAGTCCTCCCTTGAACCAAGCCACGTGGCGCCTACTTGTTTTAAAAAAAAAGCTGACCTTTGGCCGCAACAAAGATGTCCGCGAACCGGCCGAGCTCCGCGAGACGGGCAAGATCCCGGGCGCGGTCAACATTCCGGTGACGACGGCGGTGCAGAGCTTCCACGTGTCGGAGGGGGAGTTTGAGGACGCGTTTGGGTACCCGCGGCCGGGCAGGGACAAGACGCTCGTGTTTTACTGCAAGGCGGGCGTCCGGGCCAAGGCGGCGGCGGGGCTGGCGCTGCATGCCGGGTGGAAGAGCGTGGGCGAGTATAGGGGCTCCTGGCTGGACTGGGCCGAGCAGGGCGGGCCGGTGGAAAAGGTGGACGGTGGCAAGTGATGGGAGGGATGCTGTGGTGAGAAAGGGGCAGAGAGAGAGAGACCACAGAAGCTGTAGGCTGACCCCCAAATTGTATATTATCGAGCAATCCCCGCGCCTTTTATTTGGCGTTCATCACACGCATTTAGAAATGGTACATTGAACTAGAACCTACTCGGACAAACTAACAGAGCTGTATGCTCTTGAACATCCTTTGATTTACACGTGCTCCTCCTAAAACAGCAGGAACTTTGCACCACCGCCCGCATCCTCGCCGCCCCCCTCGGCCGGCTTCTTGGCGACCGGACTGCCGTGCGCGAAGAAGAGAATCTTGATGGCGAGGGCAAGGCCAAAGTGTAGAGCGACGACGACGATGAGCAGGATCTTGCTCGTCTGGCGGTCGGTGGCGCTGAGGACCGGGTACAGGTTGCGCAGCAGAAAGGCGACGGAGACGCCGAAGCCGACAGCGACAAAGGTCCAGTTGAGAATCGAGATGGGCGACCAGCTGATGCACGCGACGGGGACCCAGATAAGGTTGGAGTAGCCGTAGAGGGCCCAGCACTCGAGCAGGTTGGCCGAGTCGCTGCCAAAGTAGCGCAGCGCGAGGAAGAGGGCGACGGGGATGAAGAGGGTGTATCCGTAGACGAGACCGGCGGCGCCTACAGAAACCGGCAGTCAGATGTCAGTCAGGGAGGGGGGGTTTTGGTCTGAACGGCTGGGGCAGAGGAGGATGACGTACCGCTCAGCAGACGAAAATCGTAGGCAAAGGGGACGGTGCCGCGCGTGGCCAGCCACTGGCTGATGCTACCGCCGAGGAACAGGATAAGCACCACGGTGGTGGCGATCCAAAACGGCCCGTAGAGGTCGGGGTTGCCGTCGAGGACGTCGAGGAAGTTGGCGCGCGGGAAGAGCGCGGCCCAGCAGCGCGACATAACCGCCGACGTGTCCACGTCGAAGTACTGGGCGTAAAAGGACATGGACCAAAGGAAGCGCTTCTGCGACGATGAGGATGCCGTTACGGGCGGTGGCAGGCCCGCAGAGGAGGAGCCGCCGCCACCGCCTTTGCGCCCGCCGCGCGTGCCCTCCTGGAACGTCGAGTTGTGGAATTCGAGGCCGTCTTCTTGCAGGTCCGTGTGGCCGAGGTCGCCCTATTTTGGGGGGTTGACGGGGGCGTGAGTTAGCGAGGTATCAAAGGATGGTGAAGAAGAAGAAGAAGAAGAAGAATAATAAGGAGAAGGAGACGGGGAAACGATCGTAGGAAAAGCAGAGTAGAGTATTTTCCACCCCAAGGCAGCATTCTCGCATTGCTTCTGGACCCCCTCCCTGCGCATCACGACACGTACCTCGTCGTCGACGTCGACCACGGCGTCATACCCGGAGCCAGACATTTTGCGATAGTTCTGTAAAGAATATGGCAAATCCAAACTATGAAGTGCCCTTTTTCAACTCTGTTTCGGGGCCGTACGAAGGCAAGTTGTTGGCTGACGTGATGGAAACGTCGCTGGCGGCGGTTTGCAGGGTGGAAAGCTGTTCAGCTTATTTGGGACAGCTGTCGCTGTAGGCTACCTTTCTTGGAGAGGTATTCTCGCACTAATAACCGTACGTTTGCGATACAGGTACAGGCGACGTACCACGACTCAGCTTCTCAATAAAACGAATTGAGCAAGACGAACTTGGCAAATTCGAGAAAAGGAATATTTTTAGGTTTTAAAAATTTACAACACTCTCGATATGGCCTGGAAAAGGAGTATGCGCGTGCAAAGCATCAAGCACCGTGAAGCCAGCCCTTTTAGTAGAAAGCAGCCAATACAATAAACCGGTGCAAGTACAATAATCCCGCGAAGTCTCAAATTATTTTAGCCACAGGAGTAGCCGAGTTAAGAGGAAATCGAACGGGAGGACATATTTAGTCGCGTTGGCAGTAAAAGTCTCTCAGCGTCGGGCACATCAAAAGCCAGGGTTGGTCACTGCGCCTCCCCATCGCCGCAGACGTGACAGACCTTTCTGGAGTACCGGATCTAGAGAGTTCGGGATTGGACAAGCCCTTATCAGAGCCGTTGTGTGGTTGATTGACTTATGGCATGGTGCCAGCTGCCAATGGGTTTTCTGACGTCAAGTCTCACATTGAATTGGCTGCAGTTTCCGAGTTCATACCACGTAGTCAGGAAGGCACAAAGGTTGTTGGTGCATCGCTCATGTCGCACATTGTCCGCTCTATCAACATCGTTCAATCGCATCAGCCGCACCTCATAGACACGTATGATTCCTTTTTTCAAGTATGTTTTATTGTTTTCAAGTTCATTGGCATCGTCTTGAATGCACTGCCTGGCCAAAGGAAGCTACCGTAGAAACAACAAGGAAAAAAATGTAGTTTTCGTGAACCCGGGAAAGCAACTCTTCTCCTTGCCAGATTCGTCGTCAGAATGCCAGAAACCACCCAGACGCCAACATCCACACAAAAACTTGCGCGCAAACGTATCGTCTATTTGAGCTTCTTCTTGGGGCGGAGCTGGTTGGTGTGGCCGCACTTGCGCTTGCGGCAGTTGGTGGCACGGGGAGGAAGGCGAGCCTGTGAGCGTTTGCTGGTTAGTATGCGCATTCATGGGCAGCAAGGATGCCATGTCGGGGCTCGTGCGGAGCTCGGGTATTTCGACGTACATAGCACTTGCGGCAGATCATCTTCTCGCAGTTGAACTTGGATGCGAGAGCCTTCAGGGAGGGCTCAATGATACCACCACGAAGGCGGAGGACCAGGTGGAGAGTAGACTCCTATTGATACATATTCAGTCAGCCAACAATCACCTTTGCCGCATGAGACCTTTCATCCCGCCTCCACAATTCTAGCATCGATAATTTGAAATTCGACATGTTTCTTGTCTGAGCCGAGGTCGGTGGCTACGCGATAATTCACGAACCTTCTGGATGTTGTAGTCGGAAAGGGTGCGGCCATCCTCGAGCTGCTTGCCAGCAAAGATCAGGCGCTGCTGGTCAGGCGGGATGCCCTCCTTGTCCTGGATCTTGGACTTGACATTGTCGATCGTGTCCGAGGACTCAACCTCGAGGGTGATGGTCTTGCCCGTCAGGGTCTTCACGAAACTGCAGTCGGGGCTCTAGTCAGCATTTCCATTATCGAAAAGTGCTCGTCGCTTCGGTGTTCAGTCTCGTGGCTTTCGGTTCGAAGCAGCGCGGCGGGCGATCGGAAGGGGGACCAAGGCTTACATCTGCACTATAAGGTTGTTAGCATCGCGTACAGATCTATTTTAATTGCGATAGCAAAGCATTTTACTCACTCTTAACGGATTTCTGTGACTCTGACGATGTTTGAAGTTTCGGAGGCTCAGAACTGCGCGTGTACTTGGTGGGGCGCAAAGGCAGAAGGACTTGGGAAACCCTAGGTTAGCCCAGGCCTCACGTGATAATTTTCAATTTCCTTTGCCGAACTACGAAATGTGCAGCCCCCACTCTGTTAGCGTCGTAGCCTCTACAAGCCCGGATTGAGACAAGATTCAGCTTTGCGAGCGTCCAGGCAAGCTCCTCCCCCCCAGTGCAAGTAACTTCACCGTGGTTGTCATGGGTGGATTTGTTCAACATTGTGACAAGAATGTTATGAAGCACAGGGTGTCTCAAAGTATGCAAACAGAGTTCTAAACAGAAAATTTTATTTCTTGCCTTGAGCCTTTTGCCATGCAATAATCGCCTGCTCAAGCATGTACACTGCCCGCACCGTAGTCTCGAGAGGAATTTCAGCTGCGCAGCCTGGATACCGATCGTCAGTAAGTCTCTTAATTGAGAGGAATACCTTTGGGGGAAAATCTTGAGGTACTCACTTAAAGCGTTGTACAAAGACTTGGCTGCGGGTGGGAGATCTTCGACCTTTCGATATGCTTCGTAGGTGAAATTACCTGGCACGTCGATGCTAGGCATTCCCGTGGCGTGTTGGAGCGCTACGCGTGCCGTCTCATCTATTTCTCCTAGTGTCGCTTCTTCCTGCATAGAATCCTTCACGGTCTCCGGCTCAGTAGGAAAGAATTGAGTAACAGGGTTGGCATCTGGGAGACCGTAAGTGGCTGGTCCACATACATGGAAGAAAAACCTACTCTTCTTTTCCAAAAAACTGCTCATGTGACGAAAGTAAGCATCAAGATCGTCGTCTGCCATTTCAGCAATGTCATTGGGTGTTGCATCATCAAACGTTCGAGGCATGGCTTGACCCGGCTCGCTTTTGGCAGATTGCCAGCTGCGCCAGTCAAATGATGGTAGAGTCAAGCCTTGATCTGATTGAGTGAGTGGACTTCCGCCAGTGAACGGAAAACACATTTTTGTGGCAACAATGAGCAGGGCGATGAGTCGAATTTCCGGGACTTGAAGGGGATGAACCCGTGTGCTTTGCACTGGTAAATGAAATCGGTAGTCAAGGATTTTGCGGATCTTTCGGACAGTAACAATTGATTCCACTACCTCGAGTAAGTAACCGGTCCAAGAAGCAGTAGGGACAACCAACCTGGCAGTGCCAGCAGCTTGGTATATTGTACCAACAATGGCATATAATTTAGATCGGGGAATATCATGCTGTAGTTGAAATAATAGGAACACGCCAAGTTCATGACAGCCGAGTATAACTTGACACCTTCTATTGGCGATCGTATGGGCGCTTTTAGCAGCTTAATGTATGTAGACGGCATGCGCTCCTGTATCTCGCTGGGCAAATGCTGAAACTAGTCGCCTCATTAGCCATCATAATGAAGTCTTCCATTCTCGTTAGTGTATGTGAAACCTACTGCGCTCCGGTACGGGAGTTGGAAAGAATTCGCCCACTTGATTATCTCGCCCAAGCTTGTCGGTATCATCAGTAGATAGCAGCCCAGGTAGCATAACGCCAAAGTGTCACCCATGCTTGGTAGCGGCCAGCTAAGCCCACGGTCGGCGCTCCAGTCTTGACCTTTTGATGGCAAAGTCCACAGACGCGTGGGCTCGGCAACCTCTGGTTGGGAATTGTAGAGTTCCGGGGCGTCTTCAGAAGCCGAAACGCCTGAATCAGGCTCGTGTCCCAGCGCTGTCGCGCCGCGGATGCGCAAATCCCACAAATCTCGGATGACGGTCTCCAGCTCTTCCCTATATCCCCTTTGCTTCACAAGCCACACGACCTGCTTCCGCAGCAGTAGTTGGAGAGCTTCGAGGTACAACAATTTCCCAGCTGCGCCTTTGAGCTGTCGTGTTTCCCTTTCCTTGATCACCTTTTGCTTTTTGGTAACTGTTCCCATCATACCAGCTTCTGCTTCTTCGCCAAGGTCAAATTGGACGAACCCCTAAATCCCCAGTCATCGTTAGCTATGCCAGGATAGTGAGATTGAATACTCAGTCATACTGCAACCTGGTGACCGTTGGCGCAATACCGCATCCCATCCTGATCATAGGTACTCCGACTTCCGCATTCTGTGCATTTTTCACCTCGCGGCATACGCCGCAAACCTCGAGAGCTGCTCATGTTGATGATATGAATGCCGAGGTGTGATTGGGCGATCAAACGCGACCTCCCCGATGTAGTCGCTGGGAGAGAAGTTGTGGGTCCATTAAATCAGTATAGGAAATAAATATCCAGGCCATGAATGCCGCATTTCCCCAAGGCCACTGGGCCTATCTGTAGGCTGGTGCGGTTTTTGCTGGCAAATAGCATGGAGGATGGAGGTAGCAAGTTACAGATTCCGGCCACCAGTTAGGGTAGTTATTTATTAGGTACTAATACAGTAGGGCGGATTTGGTGGACAGCGGGACTTTGGGGCGCAAACTCTCACCACAAGATTCGCCAGCAAGCAAGTCTGAGACAAAAGCACACCAGGCGGTACAAGGTTTGCTTGACACAACAGGGAAAAGCAAAGACCCATGCAGATCAGCGTATGTACTTGACTACGGGATTACGGATTACAGATTCCGGGAGTGTTTGAATTCACCAAAGCGTGAATCGTGAGGTTCAACTGTACGATGATGTTGAGCATTTATGTCAGTATATTTTTTTGTTTCACTTTCCATCTATGAACAGCTCTAGAGAAGTCATAGCCATGCCGGTATCAGAAACAGAGATGCAACCCCGATAGTCTTCAGGTTTATAAATGCGGAAATTTAAAACCTTGTGGCATGAATCAAATTCCGACGGAAAGTTTTGCAACGCAACGAGCCCAGCACAGCGCCCGGAGCAGCCGCCAGGCAAACAGCAACTAACAACGCTATTCATGAAACAGTCCTCATCAATGTAGAGGGAGTTTGAAGCCCTCGAGCAGCCGGCCGCAGTGCGTCAGAACTGAAGCGAGGCGCTTACGCACCCTTGGGAGCCTCCTTGGCCTCAACAGCAGCCTGCTCGCCCATGGAGGTAAGAATGATGACATCTAGGCGGTAAGTGGTTAGCAATGTGTGCGTTTCCAATTGTGAAACAACTCAAAACTTACTGGTGTCCTTCTCTTCCTCGGTGAAAAGCTTCTTGATCTTGTCACCGATCTCACCGTCGGGCATGCGGACATCATCTTTGGTGTCGCCATCGTCGTTCATGAGGGAGAGGAAACCGTCGTCGGAGATGTCAAGCTAGCATATGGAGTCAGCGGCGATGAAGACCGAGGCCATGGCGGAAGGGAATCGACTTACGAGCTGGTACTCACGACGAGTCACGTTGGGGACGTCCATGTTGTGGGTGGAGGGAGAGAGATCTTCGTACTTCTTGCCAGTGAAGATATCGGTAGCGACAAGATGGACCTTGGCGTGACCGTGCTTGCCGGTCTTGGAGGTGGACATGTCGATAATCTTGCAAGGGCGGCCCTTGATCACGACGAAACCGTTCTTACGCAGAGCCGAGCACTGCATAGGAAAGGTGAGAGACGCGCCGGCATCGGCGGACTCGAAGGTAACATCGTGCTGAGCAGGAAAATCGAGTTAGCGATGGCAAGAATGGATGGAATTCAAGGCGAGTAAGGCAGTGCGCGGAGGGCGACAGGTTTGGGTTGAAGCGGATGGGAGTGGTATTGGGGCGACAACAGGCGAGGCGAGGGGCACGAGGTGAGGTGCGGGGTGATGCGAACGAGAGGTTGCGACAGCGCGCAGGACTGGGAGCTCGCGAGTCGGGTAAAGAGCAGTGGCTTACCTCCTCAGCAGACATGATGATTGATTGCGCGAGAAGAGGGCGTAAAGACGGGAGAAGCGAAAAATTGATGGGAAAGAAAGTTGTTGTGACCAGAAGGAGAGGAAGGTGGAGGAGCTAGGTGGAGGAAAAAAACAGTTCAGGGTACAATAATAGCAGGTTAGAGGTGGTGGGAGTTTGGTGGGAGAGGTGGGAGGAGGCCGGGAGCGAGTTTGGTGGCGCGACGAAAAAAAAGCGTCTGGATTTTTTTTCCTGCCCTGTGTGATTGGGTGGAATGTGTGAATTTGGCAGTCCAGTCCACACTGGAGCAGACTGAAGCCCCGCAGCCGGGCCCTACCCAAATGTACCTGCCTGCAGTAGACCGAAATAAAGTACCTGTTTGCCTCTGCAACAATGGCATGCAGCACAAGTACCTGACCCATATATTTTGCCTATTGGTACCATTACTTTGAGGTCATCAGGTCTGCAGCAACATTGAGGTGACGTCTGCTCGCCCGGAGCTCTATCATTCCAATAAGGTACCCTACAGCGAGCAAGGTCAGTGCACAGCATCTAATATCTACCTACCTACTATGGTAGTATCTAGTTACTGCTCAGCTACCAGCAGGTAGGAACTCATTGGTAGAGACGCCCTGTATGCCTGTATGCCCTGCCTGTAACTGGTTAGCACTTGGGCCTGCTACGAGGTTGGTACACTTGCGGGGCCTTGAGCACCATCCCCAGTTGGGTAAAGCCTTTTCTCAGGCTCTCCTTGCCCAAGCTCAGCAAGATGCACTTGTACGTCTCAAAGCACGGCTCCATCTACATGTACGCCATTCATCACATACATGTGAATATTGTCTCGTGCATCTTTGCTACGGCTTCTCTATTTGCCACCAGTCGCATTCGAAGAACTATCCGCCATTACAAACCACTTGCAACCCCAATATTTCCCATATCCACGGCCCCTTGCCCTCGATCCTGCGCGGTCTCCATGATATCTTTGCGACCTTCCATCCCCTTCTAAACCGCAATGTGGCTTGACCGGCTCGCTGGCCAGGCCAGCGGCTCCGGCTCATCCACGCCTCAATCCGTCTCTCGGTCCTACTCGCCGCTGCCACGACGAACCTCAAGCAATCTCAGTCCATATGTTACGTCACAGCGCCAGGGCCAATCACCTAGGGGCTCCTCATTGTCGCTCATCTCTTCCGAGTCCTCCGCTTCATTACTGACATCCTCACGTCGACCGAATGGATCAAGCTTGAAGAAATCCTTAGCGCCGGTTGCGCATCCTACGAACTCGATTGAAACATTGGAGAAGCTCCTTGGGAAGGCGCCGAGCTTAACAACGGCTGATGATCCTGATATTCTCGACTCTGACTTCGATCTGGATTTCGACTTCGGTGGCCTGCCTTTAAAAGAGCTCGCGGCATTAAAAATGGATGCAGATGCGCCTGCTCCTAATCGAAAATCTCACAAACCTCACGATTGTATGCTTCGAGCCACCCATTGCGACTTTTCTGTGGTTAACGTGGATGCAGACGAAAGTGACCAGGCCAAGTTTGAGGACTTGCACCGCTCAATAACTGCCTGTGACGATATACTCAACTCCGTCGAGACGAATCTTACAAGCTTCCGTAACGACTTGGCATCCGTGGCTGCAGACATCGAATCATTGCAAGAGCGCTCAGCTGCCCTGAATAAAAGACTTGACAATAGGAAAGAGGTTGAAAAAGCTCTCAGTCCCGTCGTCGAAGAGCTCAGTGTATCTCCCGAAGTGATTACAAAGATTACTACCGGCAATATTGACGAAACATGGCCCAAGATGCTCACAGAGCTTGACCGACGAGCTACTGCCCATAAGAAGAAATCAAAGGAACCCCAGCAAAGCAAGGCGACTTCCGACCTCGGGCCGCTGCTGGAGAAGCTGGTTCAAAAGGTGCGCTCCGTGTATACTGCGAAATGCAATAACGATGCTCTAATACGACCTTGACAGGCTGTTGAACGCATCCGAGACGTTATTGTTGCCCAGATCAAGGCCTTGCGCTCACCCAACATAAATACCCAAATTATCCAGCAACAAAACTTCCTTAAATTCAAGGAACTCTACACGTTCCTCCACAAGCACCACTCCATACTTGCCGAAGAAATTGCACTAGCTTACATGAATACCATGCGTTGGTACTATCTTACTCAGTTTACGCGATATGAGAAGGCATTGGGGAAAATCAAGCTCCACGTTCTCGACAAAAGCGACACTTTGAACCCGGAAGAAACGACCCGGATGGCTAGCGTATTGTCAGCTGGGCGGATGACTGGACCACCGCACGATGCCTTTAACATTGGACGTCGTGTCGACATCATCAAAGCAATCGAGCAGCCCGCGCTCTCGTCATTCTTGGCAGAGGAAGACAAAGCCACACACTACCTAGAAGTGCTATTCCGCAGCTTCAACCTCGCCCTAATAGACAACGCGGCAGCGGAGTACACGTTTCTCGCCACGTACTTTTCACCGTCGTTATCGTTCTCTCATATTTCAAAGAATTTCAATTACATTTTCGAGCCTACTTTTGAGCTTGGTAAAGCGCTGTCCAAGACACTCATTGGCGACACATATGACGCACTGGGCGTGCTTCTCTGCATCCGATTAAATCAACACTTCGCTTTTGAGCTACAGCGTCGGCGCGTTCCAGCCGTGGACAGTTATATCAACGCCACCAACATGTTATTGTGGCCGCGGCTGCAGGTCATCATAGATCGGCACTGCGAATCGGTGCGGCAACTGATCAACTCAACGCCAGCAAAAGCGAGCAAGTCGACAGCAGAGCAGGCAAAAGTCTCTGCGGCACCACACCAAGTAACACAGCGGTTTGGTCAGCTGCTGCACGGTTTCCTGTCTCTCAGTGTCGAGGCGGGGGACGACGAGCCCGTGGCGGCCAGCTTGCAGCGCCTTCGCACCGACGTCGAGGCGTTCTTGACGCGCTTCGGCAACTCTTTTGGGGCCGATAAGCGCAAGACGGCACGCTTCATGTACAATAACTACTCCCTAATTCTGACCATCATCAGTGATACAACAGGGAAGCTTGCGGACGAGCACCAACGGCACTTTGAGGAACTCAAGACAGCGTACCAAGACGGGGATTAAATTATGACGATGAAATTTGAGACAGACGGACGAAGCGTAAAAGTCTCGCACTGGCATTGAGGTTATGTTTCGAATTTCTGAGCGATCATCATATCTGTCATTTATTCAATATTTATCCTTTAAGCGCATGCAAGCAGCTTGGAAGCAAAAGCTCCTACTAGAAGATGGAGACAAGGGGGAGATATGACTAACTAGCACATTGACGGTTGTCCCGGGCGGGATATCGCAAAGATCAGTGGGCGTTTCGCTTTCGTATTTCCCGCTTGGCTGTTTCTCATGAATATACTACGATCGAGGTTTCTATACAAAATTCTGGATCCCAGGTATTCTTGTGGGGCAGAAACGTCACCTATAATCAAACGTCTCGATGGCACGTTTCGGCGGCTTTTGGGGGGGCACACCTGCTGCATGTGGGACGACTTCTATTGCTTGATGCCAGACATTTTTACACAATAACTTGCTCATGGTGAGGGTATTTGCGTGCCTCGGCTCTGTGGACCGAGCAAACGGGCTAGAGTACAGCTCGCTCTCTATAGAATAGGGTAGCTCACCGTGTACCGGTTGAGCACGCCCCAACAAGACACTATGATGACATCAAAACAGCTATGCCGCTATCTGCGTTGCGCCTAGGTACCTTGTAGGTACTCTGTAGGGTGGTGCTCCGTTTGGCAAATGGGTAGCTCATCTGCCGGTCGTGATCTCAAATTCACCATGTGTACTCGGTACGGAAGCTCGAGCAGGGAAGCATGGCAAGATGTAAGAAACTCGCTTGCGGATTGCTATTCTTATCTTAATTGTGCGAGCCAACAATAGCTATTCCAGGGCGGGGGCCCAGGACAGGAAGGGGCAGTGTATTCTCGTCTGTAGACTGTTACTTGGCCTCCGTTTCTGCACCAACATCAGCCAGTTTCCTATTGAAACGAAAGCAAGGCATGCGCCTTGCAGGCAGGCTTCGAGCCACATGGGTTAACTAGTCTGCGTCTCCATCTCATCCAGTATACCAAGCAGGCCACCTACCTGTCAGCGGATTGATTATCCCGCCGGTATCCCTGTGGCTCTGGGGTTTTGCGGCGCGCTATGGCCTGGAATTATGACATGTCATGTCCACGACTTCAACATGCACTAAAAAAAAGTTAAAAGAGCGACAGGCAGTAGTTCGTGCGGAACTGGCGTCTAGCCACGGGGCTAAGGCTTGCAACATGCGACTTTATCGAGGTGGCGACCGACGTCGTCAACGAGATAGCCGAACTGCGACACGTCCACACGATTCCAACGGGTCCGTCATGCCAGCCGACCAGGCTGCCTCCTGAGTCCTGGCAGAAATGACCGCAGCGCCGTCCTGCGCCTTCTGCCCACCCCCCCCCCCCCCTCGCTTCTACTTCCCCAAAATAATTTCAAAACGGCCTGACGCGACCGTTGACCGAGAATACGACCAAGTCCGCGCACGAGCCCGCGATTGTCCGGCCCACAGTTAATGCTACTCTACTAGCCTTATACTCCAACCCAACTCCAACCCAACTCCAACCATGCATGGTCTGGCTGCCATATTATCAAGGATCGGACAACCCAGCCCTGGTCCCTGCAAACCACTAATAAACCGATCCCTCTGACAAGACGGAAATCCTGCCATCGATCAATGTGGTGCTCTCCGCGCAGACCACCCCCTCAATCCGCACAGCCGTGCAGAGGGTGGCACTGTGATGTCGCCCAAGCATCGGTCTCCGCATTCAACGAGAAAGAGCACGAGGGCAGTTGCTGCATATTTCAACGTTAGGAAATGCGAACAGACCCTACAGTAGTATATACTAGCATGCAGTGGGTAGGCAACCCCGGCAAGCTCAAGCGGCCTCACAGTCTGGGGCACTGTCTGGTTAGACAGTCTTGGGGGTCACCAACGTGCCTTGTCTTCTGCCTCCTCTTGCTGTCCAACGAGGACTCAGCCCTGGGAAATCTCAGAAAATCGGATGAACCGCCTCATGGATAACCCTAGAGCCAGCTCAAACATCAGTCACTCTGTAGGGAATCAAAAAACCTCTCCAACGGTACCCTTCTAGGGACCAGGGTGTGGCTTTTATTACTGTCCACTCTGGAGTCTATACTAGCCTTGGTCCTTGGAGCAACTGGGCAAGACAACGGTTTCAAATTCTTACTTCCCAACATTGGGTAGCTTCATATAATGGTCAATCCCCTTGAGTTCTCTGATGATTGGCCAAGGAGCTCACTCGACTCCGCTGCTCACAGGCTGCCAGCAACAGCCAACACGAGCATCTTGCAGTAGCTTGAGGCCTGGACAAGCCTATGTCGCACTCAACGGATTCCTAGATGACTGCCGAAAGCTATGCACTCAATCCTGCGTGTTTCTTTCATCTGCAGAGCGCGACTTGTGCGGCTTCGACAACTCCCGTTTGTGTACATGTCACCACTTTTAGGCTTTTAACGCCGACACCGGCATTGAGGTAACTGATTGCACCACAGAAAAAGCTCGATCATGACAGCTGGTCGTTACTCCAAGTCATTTCATAACGGTACGGCAAACTATACATCCGGGAGGTGAGGGAGCCAACAGGGGCAAACGGCACAACTGTGCCGTGCACTCATGCTCATGCTCTGTTACAGCAATGACAGAATCAGTAAGCAGATTGGCAGAGAAGCATCGATTGTTCCTCTTTATGTTTAATGCCTGAAAATGCCGCCAGTGTGTGTGAGTGGAGAGGCACACGGTCATGCCCACCGCCTCCGCCTGTAAGTCGGGTAGGCTGGCGACTTTCATTCGTGTATATTCTGGTAATGGATGTGATTCTTACATGGTTGGGGCCAGGGTTTTATGGCTTGGAAGGAATATGCGAAGCTCGAGAATTTCTGGCAGCCTTATCCATGAGGACAGCATAGAAACAACACAGAGCACGGCAAACACCTACGACACCCTCAGATGGTCTACCAGAAGGAATCTTGTGGTTGGGGAAAAGGGCGAGATAAGGACCAGCTTGGCCCCCAATTAACCAATATAGTATCAGTTGGCTCTTGTTGTTTAGTACGTATCCCTGTGGTCATCATCTTGGCAGAGGAAACGAGAAGATGGCACAGGCAAGGGGGCGAGGTTGCTGTCGCTCAGGTGAGGCGCTGCTGCCGATGCCATGGTTGGTAGTTGAGGGTGATATAGACTCTGGTTCAGACCCATCATTTATTGACGAAAAAGCCACCTGCTGGGATGTGGTCGATGGCTTGCTCGTTTCCGGATTGTTGCATTATTGGACTGGTCGTGTCCAGTGCTGTCGGAACAGGATCGCTTGTTGACCCGCTCGGGAAGCCAAAGTATCAGTCTGGACGCCTGTTTGAGAGTGATCGTATAGTCGTAATTGGCCGAGGGCCGCAGACTCACGGGTTGCGGATCTTTCAGAGGCGGGAACAGGATGACTGGGAGTTGTGGAAGCATGATGATGCGAGGCCCATCCAGATCCACAAGTGAGTACCTAGCTTAGTAGGCACCTATGTACCAACCTGTGTACGAAACACCACCAGCAGGGGTTCATCAATGTCCATGAATGTCAATGGCGTCCTCCATGATACATGAGTATATCGTCCACATGTAGTTACTCCTTTGCCGCTGAGGCTGGAGGCGGGCTCCAGATGGTAGTTGTCAATTTGAAACAAAGTTGAAGCTAACAGATCTAACGCACTATAACTGGATGATGCTGCCGTGCCTACCTTATTCAGGTAGGAGGCCCTCATCCAATGTTTCCACTTGACTGGGCTAAAATTCAAGTGGTGCTGCTCCCGGACGTCAGATGGCTGGTAAGTTGGCTCATCCTTCGATCCCAGATTTCCAGGTGATGTTTAATAGAAGTCCACCAGCACGAGCCACTCGTCTCGGCTGGAAATGGCCGGGCTCCAGAGGCGCTCGGCCGCGCTGCGAAAGGGGCTTATCAGAAGCCGCTGAAGAGGGCGCACCTTTTTAGTTGAGTCTGGCCCCTGTCCCAGCATCAGCCCCGCTCGGCAGCCCGCATCTTGCTTCTCGAAAGCGCCATGATGAATCTCCTCGTCTCCATTTCCTCGCTAGCTAGTAGCCAGCATCTGCACGCCGCCGAGTGCTACCTCGTGAAGCACAATATCCTGCAAACCGAAATTGTGCAGGATACCCGTGATCGGGACTCCTAGGACTCCTAATAAGTGAGGAGAAGGAAGGAGATTTTCCACTGCTGTGCTACATGCGGCAGAGCGGGCCAAACGGTGTCGTACCTTGCGCCGGCCCGTTGCTTTTAGGTAGGTACCCAACAACTGACTAACCAGGTACCTACCTGTATCTACCTATGTAACCAGGCAAATAATCATGGCGAATAGAAAGTGCACGTTAGACCCTGTAGACAGGCAGATGCTGGATTACAAACGCCTGGAATGTTCCAAGGGCAAGATGTGGTCGTGGCCACTGGTCCATGAAATATCTACCCGCAGTATCGTGCTGAGTTGGTACCTGGCTGCGCAACGTCCCGACTTTTGAAAGGACAGCAACGCAATGGCAGTGCACTTGCATCCTGTCCATCGTCTACCGTCTGCACCTCGGGTTGCATTGCATGGTGGGCTCCGTCTATGGCTGCATTGCGCGCACCGAGATATCTGTGCTCGCCGCCGCGCCACCGCAGGTTACAGAAGTGACAGGCTAGCGGGCGCGCCTGAATTTGGTGGGCTCCATTCTCCATAATCCCAGGGCTCTTGGTGGTAGACGCCGCCTGGAGGGAGCTCCAATGCAATGTGCAATTCCCCTCGGCGTATCTCTCGTTACCTCAGGTCGTTACCAGGTAGGTATTACCTTCGCTTTGTAAGTATGTTATTTATCCCATGTTTCTTTACCCCAAGTATTTTTATATCTTGGCTATTTAATTTACTTCCTAAATTCCAACTAGCTTTAGAATTTTTTTTTTTCAATGTAATTCTTTTAACTATCTCAGGTATCTTACCTATCGCAGAGATAGGTTAGTGCCTGGTAGGGTCATCAATAGCTGTTGCCACCCACTGTACCTGTGGGAGGTAGGTGCCTTAGTAGTTTACCATGCCGTTCCTTAACTCGTCATGCCATCTGCCCGTCTTCCACTCATGCCCATCTTCTTCCTTCTCTCCAAAATCCTTCCAGAGCTTCGTCTGGTGCAACGTTGGTCAGCCACTTATTAGAGTTCGGCTTTTGTTGTCCTACTCTATTCACCCGAGGCTGCTGCTTCCGACAGCAGACATCCCGCTGCCCGTCGCCGTTACATACACAACACACGCGCCTTTGTCTCGCCTCGCCTCGCCTCGCCTTGCCTTGCCTCGACCTGGCTGGCAGCTGTGCACCTTGCTCGAAGCAGCTAACCACGGAGTCTTGCCATTCGCCTCCTTGCTACCATATTAATTTTCATACTGAATTTTCTCTCTCTCTCGTTTTCTTTCCTTCTTTCCTTTTTTCCCCCTTCAGACCTTGTGTTCCCTCCGACTCTATCCCATCTGCTCCAGGATAAGATGCAGCTTTTGTCTCGTCCTTTTCGTTCTTGTTGACAGGTGTATAACGTTGGATTCGACAGCCACCCTCGGCAGCAAACACCCTTGCTGTAGCCTCAGCACCTTCGCCTGCCGTCCCCTGCATCCTGACTCGTTGTTTGCCCGCACGGCGATGACGCCGAGGCCATGGCCTTTCAGACCAATGTGCTTCGTAACGGCCAGTGGGTGACCGAGACAGTTAATCTGCATGATGCCCTGGGGGCATCTTCATCCGACAAGCCTCGATCGGATCCGAGACTCCCAGAAGCGCCTACTTTAGGGCTTATTACAAAAACCGTCGTCGAGAGCCCCGTCACTAGATGGATTCTCCCGCTATCCATTCGCTCCCCTGAGCATCAGGATATTGCTTTCATTGGGGTAAGCCGCTGCCGTCTGCCATGCAACCCACCTTGCTACCTAACATATCTCGAAGCTTCGGTACTAATACTGGCTTTCGCGAGATAGGATCATTTTGTCCAGATCAGTGAGCTCGGCAATGATGGGCAGATTCACCAAGTCCTTCGAAAGAGCGGCTTTGGGCCGAGAATTCGAAATGCTGCCGTTCTCGGCGTTTTTTCAGACTCTGGCATACTGAATAGTGCTGTTGGAGTAGATGTCAAATCTGAGCACAGTGGTCTTCGCAAATCCCGCAAACCCGCTGCCCAGTGGCATAACTCCTCGACACCCCATGCCGGTTTACCTCCCCAAGTGCTGGTTCTCATGCTCGAGAATGGCGACGCCGTCTTTCTGTTTCTACGGACACGTCCTGACTCGACACTTGAGTTTGTTGTCAGCAAGCATAAGCTGCCGAGATCGGTTCCCTACATTGGCTATCATTTAGCTGTAGACCCAACCTCTCGATACATGACTGCCTCCTCCCCCGAGGGCATGCTAATTGTATACGAGCTGTTATCTTGGCGCGATCTCAATTCACGATATAGAACAGACGGCACCTTCTCTCCCATCCGCCGGATCCATTTTCGCACCTTCCAGGGCCTCATTCACAACATGGATTTTCTCTTTCCGCGGCCGGAGGACGATTACCACATCATACTGTTACTTATACTCATCCGCAGGGAGAGGGCTAATGCGGAACCCGTCTCGAGAATGCTAACATACGATTGGGAGCTCGGCGACGACGTCAGGACAGTTTTTCAAGTCGAAAAGACCGGAAACCGTTTGCCAGCAGAGCACAGGATGCCAATACTTTTGATACCTCTTAAATTCAAGACGGCTTTTTTCGCTGTCTCCAAGCACGGTATAGGTGTTGTCAAGAATGCTCTATCTGGTTCCCCGGAATACGAACGACTGGGTAGCGACATGCCAAAGCCAACCAAATTTCACAACGGCAAGGGTGAGCCTTTATGGACGGCGTGGACTCGTCCAGCCCGAACACAGACGTATTTTGAGACAACCGACATCATTTTTCTCGCTCGTGAGGACGGTGCCTTTATCTTTGTGGATATCGACCAGAAAGAAATGGTACCCTCCGTTATAAATGTCGGCTGCCTGGAAACAAACATAAACGCTGCTTTTGCAATATCCTACGATCTATTCTCCGACGTCTTGATTGTTGGTGGGGATTCCGGCCCAGGAGGTGTATGGAAGGTACGCAATGACAAGTCGTTTATAACATGGACAGAGCTGATAATCTCATTTCTCTGTTAGTTGGCGCCTCGGACTGACCTCGACCAAATCAACATCATACCAAACTGGTCACCTGTGGTTGATATCGCTACAACGTACGAGCCCGTGATGGCGAAAGATCCTGGGACACGACAGAGAAACGGGCATGCTCTCGTTGGCCGAAAGCCTGACAGCATCTTCACCGCATCAGGGAGAGGATGCAAAGGAAGTGTAACACAATGGCGCTCAGGAATTGAAGCAAAGATTGGACTTGATATTGAATCGGGTCAGCCGAATAAACAGGCTTGGGTTTTTCCCGTTAATGAACAGGGAAGTTCCTCCCTTTTCGGCATTCTTACCCTGCCGCATTCCACCCAGGTCCTGCACTTCGCGAAAGATTTCAGTCAAGTCCAAGAGATAGACGACGGAGATACTTGCCTGGATCTTTCGACCCGTACTCTTTTCGCGGCTCAGAGAACCAGCGATACCATTCTCCAGATAACCGAGGCATTTATCTGCATGACTGGCTCTGCTGCAAGGTGTGTATTGTTTGCTGTTAGAGGTATCTTTCAAAATCGCTAATGACCCTTTAGAATGCGAATTTCTCTAGAGGAGCTACTTGGAAGACCTGACGTTCGGATCGACAAAGCCCATGGCCGAGCAGATATCCTCATCCTATCCGCGCAAGATAGAGATTGTGCCGAGATGTTCGTCGTGGAACAGAAAAATGGCGATTTCAGCTTACTCTACTCATGGAAGATGGAGGGTGAAGTTACCGCCGTGACTCTTATATGTGTCCTGGGAGAACACCTGGTAGCTATTGCATCTACCAACGAAGGCCGACCCAGCTTCTCTCTCTATTCCTTAGACGGCCAGCGTGCCGCTGAAACCGTTCTCGGCCCTGAAGATGGAAGCACAGCGGATTCTCTCGGTCTTGAGGCTGTGACGAGCATTTTCGCAGTGGAGAACGAGTTAAACGCACCTATACTTGTGCTGGGTACACGCTGTGGGCATCTGATAACAATGCCCATCTCCGACGGCAAGCACCTTGTTTGGACGACCGAGACTCTGGGAATATCTCAGGTCGAAATTTTCTCTGCACCACGATCATTGGACTCCCGGCGGTTGGCATTTGCAAGCTGCGATGGCAATTTGATCATGCTTTCTAATTATTCCGCCCGCAAAAAATCATTTTGTACCAAAAACGTTGTGGTACCAACTGATTCAAACAACACGGCAATGCCTGCACCACCAATCCACTCCATTTTCAGCCTTGAAGAAAGTCTTTCCAATAACGCTGGGCACATGACAGTGGTAATGCTAGCTGGGTCTAGAATTTTGGTGACAGACATCTGGCCGCGGGTAGGACTTGTGCCTCGATTGATGACACTTGAAGGATCACCTTCGAGAGTCATTTATTCGCCAACATGGAAGTGCCTCATTGTTGCTCTGCTCAAGAATGACCGACCAACTTTGGAATTTTTAGATGTCGAAACAGGCGCCATTCTCTCCGACCCATCAGATAAGGAAAAGAATTCATCCGAATTTATCTCCGGGCTGGGTCACGAGGGAGATCGAATTTATGGCTTATACGAGTGGCTCTACATTAAAGATGGCCGGACATTCTCCTTTATTCTTGTTACGACCAAGGATGGCCGCCTCTTGATAGTGTCATTGAAAGAGTGTGAGGCAATGACAGATGAAGGACCGACACGCCGTCTTAAATACTGGACACGATACAAAAAATGGCTCTCTGGGCCTGTCAGCTCCATCATAGGTGATGCCGATGGTCTCGTGTTTTGCGTGGATCGCACGCTACACTGGGAAGTTTTGGATCTCGCCGAAAAGAAACTGAAGCCAATGAAAGAATATCAGTTGGACTCTCCAGCGGTGCAGCTGAAGATTGTAGATGGCAAAGTTCATGCTTTGACGTTGACAAATTCGCTGGAGATCATCGATCATCGCGCAGGCACAGGCACTGCCATGGCTCTTGTTCACACAGACCAGGTGGCGAGGCGAACAATTCACATGTTGGATATTGGCGACAACGTTGAAGGCTCAGAAGCAGGACCTATTACGCTGCTAGCAGACTACAAGAATGGATTCGCCGGCGTCTGGATTCCCAAAGGGCAAGACAATCGAGAGCTGCAGGCCGTGGTTGAGGGTCTGCTGCCCAGCTCGGTGCGTCGCTTTTTCAGAAGCTGGAGCCGGCCACCGTGGGTGGCTGCGAACCGACGGCCACAGTATGGCGCGTTGCGCAGCAGTCAAGATGGTGCAGAGCTATTGGGGGTGGCATTAGACGGCGCTCTGTATCAGTTTACGTTGATTGAGGAGGAATTATGGCGACTTTTGTGCTTGATCCAAAAGCTGGCGCACCGCAGCCAACTTTTGTATCCGCTATACAATCCGGCGATAAGCGACGACTACGGCGACGACGACGACGACGCAGAGCTAGAGTCGCAAGTGCACCCCAGGCTGATGCACGTTGATGGAGATATTCTGGAGAAGTGTATGGAGGGACGATTATTGGAGCAGATAGTGGGTGACGGAGACGGGCTCGACCTATTCTGCGAATACCTGGATGGTATAGAGGGTGGGCTTTGCACAAGCGGCTTTAGGGACAGCATGGAGGAGGAATCGCGATATAGCCAATATTTTGAAGAGGCATACGAGATTTTGGAATATCTCTTGGCGCCGGTTATATGATGAAGTGTTGAGGACGGGTGATGTTGACGTGCGACTGTTGCGTTGGGGCTATGGATTCAAGGAATTTTGTTCAGAATGACTTGAGAGATGGAAGCAGTTCTTTCCGGTGATGCAACGTGTGGTTAGACCAATGCCTGGTGTATTGTCGAGACTGAGGATGAGTTATTAGGGCGAAGGATGAGTCAAGGAAATTAGGCGGCGAAGCAAATGTCGAATATAGAGAAGACGGGGTTAAATAATTAAGGTGGTATTGGCTTGCAGAAATACCTGGGAGCCCGTGTCACAGTTATAAGTTGTTAGATGTGCTCAAGCATGTGTACATACATACATATATATACATACACACTCTGTAATGTGGAATGAGGAAGTAAGTGACCAGTGCCCACGTGATTAATGTGAGTATTGCGCTAAAAATACTTATTCGGCAGCAGGCCTATACCCATTTATTTGTATCACAACATTGAGGAGAGTTTGAACCAAGAAAGTCTCAAGCACAGTCTAGTCGAACCAAGACAAGAAAATGTGAGAGCATATATATATATATATATATATATATATTAACACCACTCTCTACTCGCATGGTTTTTCGTGTATTTTTTTTTTCATCTTCCTTCTTTTAGTTACCTCTGTCTCAGCCTCCTACTCTACCTCAACCATCCATGCTCCCTGGTCTGCATGCCCCTCAATGGACTCAGAGTTGCTGCCATCATATGCTTCGGTTCGTTATCCAAATGCCTGCTCGACCCTAAAATCTCTCTGCTCGACTAACGCGCCTCAGTGCATGTCGGCGATTGAGAGCGCCGACATCTTGGTTCGAAATGCGCACAAGAACCAAGTGTTCAGCCCGCTCCTTCGGCTTCCAACCGGCCTCCTGACAACACTCATGCAGTCACTCGACGTCGACGCCATACTCCGGCTCCGTCACACGTCGCGGATATTCATGTGGCTGTTTAGCACCGAAGAGGCGTTTGCAAAGTATCGCCTCACGCCGCAGCAGGACGAGAAACGATTCAGCGACATGGCGCGGGTCTGGATACCGCCGTCGTTGTCGTTTGAAGGACAGGCTACGAGCGCCTTTGGACGAATGTGCTCGTTCTGTCGATTGAAGCGCGGCGGTGATGTTTTTGGAAGGAAACTCTTGGGCGATATGCCTTTGCTGTATTGCTCGCGGTGTCGGAAAGACCACTCCATACTCCATTTCTCTTGGAGGCAAGGACAGCTACCAGACACGCGCGACAGAGTCTGCATCGGTCACGAGGGCTTCTTCTACCTATGTGACCATCTCGTTCCAATAACTTGGCATCAGCTCACATCGATGGAGCACAACGAGCCGATACAACTCGAGCCCGGGATGGGGTCGCGCTGGTCCTGTTGCCGCTGCAGCGATTCCGTCGGAGAGATTCTTTGCAATGACCATGATTGCTCATGCAGTTGCCCTGCAAGCCTCTTGGTCGGTCGGGATGACCAAAAAAGGCTGTTCATGGACGTTGAGACTCAGCAGCACATTCCAATCAAACGGCTGCCGTCTGGTAAGATGTGCGCCAACAGCCTCCGGGAAGCGCTCAAGCAGAAACCCGCTGGCATGAGTATGACAAAGTGGATGCCTCTATCATGGCCCGTTGCGGGTAATCCTTTGAGAGCCTTTGACCCAAACATGTGCGACTGCGTAGAGTGGCACGGCTCCAGCTCAAGCTCGGATACGAACCATGTGCGCTGGCCACTCTGTCCAGACCCGGCGAAACCGCACAGGCCGGCGGTAAGTGACAACTCCTTGCTAAGCACTACTGGGCCACGCTGTCGTTTATATAATCACAAGGTCTGTGCCATACGTCCTGGTGCGGAAGGTGTGATAGCGTTCACACGCTGCCGCGAGCGAGACGACTTGCTCGTGCTATACCAGGCGGCTAGGATTTACATGGATGACGCTTGCGGAACTGGCTGGCAAGACATTGTGTATGGCCAGCCGTATAGTGTCGAAGAGGACATGCGTGGCATTACCTGGTGCCCTGATTCAACTTGTGCGGTTTCAACCCTATCGCAAGGAGACAGACACCTACGATGCACGGAAGCAAGACAGCTGAGGGGCTCCAAATGGCCACGCGAGTTTCTTTTCGATTGGGAAACTAAAAAAAACAGTAGCATCGAATAAAACTCGCCCCCCTCGCTGCCCATGTTAGTATTGGATATAACTCCCTCCTCTCTCTGCCCATATTAATACATGCACGGCATCTCCTATTACAATAGATTATCTAAGATAAGCTCCTACACTAGACAGGTTAATAATAATAACTACCATCTATAACCAGCCTTTAGGTACGATACCTCTTTTTATGAATACCTCAGGCTCAATACAGGCGCCTTTTCTCGGGCTTGCCCCCTAATAGTAGGATAAAGGTAGGAATCTAATTAGTGGCCTTTGTCCTCGCCTAGACTGGCTTCGACACGATGCGTAGGCTGTCCAGGTTAAAGGAGCTTCTTGACGGGAAGGACGCTGACCGCGCGGGTCGACAACTCGCTCTGGAATTGCGCGATATTGACCATCCTCTACGCTAACGGCTGCTATTGTAGATCAATCGATCCTATTGGTGACGATAGAGGTAGCGTAGCAGGCGCGCGTGTAGACTGCGCTGTTGCGGTTGACCTTGCTGGACTGGCAGTGCTGTAGGTGGAGGATTGAGGCGTGTACAGTCGGTCTATGGATCGGCACAGACGACTGGCTGCTCCGGTCTGGTGCTATGTAGCTTCGAGCAGACATATCCATGAGCGTTTCGAGTTTCGATCTCGGTTCGCGCATCATTAGCGACAGAGTGACTGCCATCATGGTTGAAATCGGCCTCCTCCTCCTCCTCCTCCTCCTACTCCTCCTCTTTTACTTCTTCTTCTTCAGCCTCAGACTCCGCATCATCCACGTTCTCCACGTCTATTCTGAGTATGCTTTGTGGATCTAAAATGTCGTCGAGAGCCTGTACCGCGCACGCAGATGTGAGGCCCAACGTAGTAATGACCACGGCGTCGGTGTGATCGTCAATGTCTTCTTCGCGGTATTCGATGAGCCGCGACTGGGAATTCCAAGGCAGAACGGAGGAAATAGCCACCGTCTAGGCTTTCCTTTGTTTCGGCCCATACCTTGCTCCTTCCACATTCCCACCACCACATCGGACGCTCCTTCCGCATTTGAGATGCGAACGACTAGGAACCCGACAACAACGACAACGACGACGACGACAACGACGAAGACAACCACAACAACCACGACAACCACGACGACGACGACAACTACGACAACCACAACAACCACAACAACCACAACAACAACAACAACAGCAACAGCAACATGAGCAGCAGCAACAGCAGCGACAGCAGCAACAGCACCAGCGCCATCGCCATCGCCAGCACCATCGCCAGCGCCAGCACCAGCGCCAGCGCCAGCACCAGGTAAGGACAACGCCGATAACGACGACGACGAAGACAACGACGACGACGAAGACAACGACGACGCTAACAACAGCAACAGCAGCAGGAGCATGAAGTCGGCGGTCGAGTGGATCGCGTCGGCGGTCAAGTTGATCGCGGCGGCGGTGAGCTTCATCGCTCTGGTGAGAAAGTGGGTGAATTACCTACCAGAGCGATGGGCCGCCGACGCCGCCGCCATACGGGCCGAGACTGCCGCCGACAGCGAGGCCCGCCGCGCCGAGGATGCCGCCGAGGCCGAGGCCCGCCGCGCCGAGGTCAAGGCCGACGGAGAGGCCCGGCGCCGAGAGGATGCCGCGGAGGGCAAGGCCCGGCGCGCCGAGGCCGCCGCGGAGGGCGACGCACGTCGCCGAGAGACCGCCGCCGCCAACGCCCACAAGCGGGCGTTAGAGCTTCTGGCCGGCGGCGCCGGCGGGCCGATCGACGGCGACAGGGCCGACGGTGAGCAGCGCGGCCAAAAATCGGGACAAGTAGAGCGGCAAGTTGCCGTTCGCACAAGTAGGTACCAAGCCACTTGGTGCAGCCCCACATCCAAACAAAAAAAACCTAACAAATGACAGGCCATTATTATCCATTATTCTTACTCTCGACAAAACCCTTCCCCTCCATCATCATTTTTTCTTTCACTTGTACCAACACAACATGCCCCCAAAGAAGAAGGGAAACAACAAAGGCCAGGACGACTGGGAGGCCGATCTGGGCGAGACCATAGCCCCGCAGGATGCCAACGACCAACCCAAACCCGACGACACCAATAACACTGCCAACGGCGATGACGAGGCCTCTTCCGGAGGCGGCGGCGGCCTGATGGCACAGCTGCGTAAAAATAAAGAGAAGCGCAAGAAGAAGGGCGGCCAGGACAATAACTTTATTGACGGCGAGGATGCTCCCGGTGCCATCACTCCTGCACACGATATCGACAAGGCACCCAACGAGGCCGTCATCGACGACGAGTTTGCTCTTCCCGCAAAGAAGGGAAAGGGTGGCAAGGCGAAACCCGAGCCTGCCAAGCCTGCTGCCGATGCACAAGACGACGGCGATGGCCGTATCCTGACAAAGGCGGAGAAGGAAAAGCTCAAGAAGGAGCGCGAGAAGCAGAGGAAAAAGGAACAGGCGGCCAAGAAAAAGACGACTACCCCTGCAAATATCGAACCTGCGAAGCCTGCTGCCAAAGAGACAGCCACCACCATACCCGAAACCTCGGTTCCCGCTCCCGCTCCCGCCACCGAGACTGGCGGCAAGAAAAAGAAGCTTCCTGCCCACATCGCCAAGATTCAGCAACAGCAGGAAGAGTTGCGACGCAAAAAGGAGGAAGAGGATCGAGCCAGGGCTGAGCTCGCAGCCAAGGAGGCCGAAGCAGATCGGCTTGCCGAGGAGGAAGAAAAGCGCAGAGAAGAGGCCAAGGCTTTGAAAAAGCAAAAGGAAAAGGAGCGCATCGAGCAGCTCAAGAAGGAGGGAAAGTTCCTCACCAAGGCTCAGAAAGAGGAAAAGGCTCGCAATGAGCGAAAGCTCCAGCAGATGCTGGCAGCTGGAATCAAGGTTGGCCCTGCGGACGAAGAGCCTGCTCCTAGAAAGAAGGCGGTCCCTGAGAGGAAACGTAAGGGTAAGATGGAGCAAAAGGCTGAAGAGGAAGCTACTCTTGCCGCCGCCGCCGAGAGAGCCAGGATACAGGCTGAAGAGGCTCTAAAGAAGGCCGAAGAGGAAAGAAAAGCCAAGGAGGCGGAGGAGGCGGCCAAGAAGGCTGCCGAGGGCAGCGATGTCGATGATGACTGGGAGGCCGCCGCGGACGATGATGACGACGTCAAGGAAAGCTGGGATGCCGACAGCGACGAGGAAGCCGAAAAGAAGGCCGCAGCCAAGGCGCTCGTTTCTCAACCGAACAAGGCCGAGGAGGAGCAAGCGTCCGACGAGGACTCTGATGACGACTCTGACGACGACAGCGAAGATGATGAGGCAATCTCGAGAGCAAAGGCTGCCGAGGCGCAGCGCAAAAAGGAAGCTGCTGAGCGTCGTGCTGCTGCCCACAAGGCTGCTATGGATGCGCGCTCCAAAGACAACCTGCGCTCCCCAATTTGCTGCATCTTGGGTCACGTCGACACCGGTAAGACGAAGCTTCTGGACAAGGTCAGACAGACAAACGTCCAAGAAGGCGAGGCCGGCGGTATCACCCAGCAGATTGGCGCTACGTATTTTCCCGTGGAGGCTATTAAGCAAAAAACACACGTCATCAACAAGGACGGCTCCTTCGAATTCAAGGTGCCTGGTCTTCTCGTCATTGATACGCCCGGCCACGAGTCCTTCTCGAATCTCCGATCGCGGGGCTCGTCGCTCTGCAACATTGCCATTCTGGTAGTTGACATCATGCACGGCCTCGAGCCCCAGACGCTTGAGTCGATGCGCCTTCTGCGCGAGCGCAAAACGCCTTTTATTGTTGCCCTCAACAAGATCGACCGGCTCTTTGGCTGGAAGAAGATTGATAACAATGGCTTCCAGGAGAGCTTGGCGCTGCAGAACAAGGCCGTCCACAACGAGTTTGAGAAGCGCCTGTCCCAGACCAAGCTCGCCTTTGCCGAGCAGGGCTTCAACGCTGAGTTATACTACGAGAATCCGTCCATGTCCAAAAATGTCTCGCTGGTGCCTACTTCTGCCCACACTGGCGAAGGTATTCCCGATATGCTGAAGCTCATCATTCAGCTCACGCAAGAACGCATGACGAATGCGCTCATGTACTTGTCCGAGGTCCAGGCCACGGTTCTCGAAGTCAAGGCTATTGAAGGGTTCGGCATGACGATTGACGTCATCCTCTCCAACGGTATCCTGAAGGAAGGCGACCGCATCGTCGTGTGTGGCACAGAAGGTGCTATCAAGACGAACATCAGAGCTCTGCTCACCCCAGCACCCCTGAGGGAGCTGCGTCTCAAGTCTCAATACGTACACAACAAGGAAGTCAAGGCCGCCCTCGGTATCAAGATTAGCGCGCCTGGGTTGGAAGGTGCTATTGCTGGTTCACGCCTAATGGTTGTCGGCCCCGACGACGATGAGGACGACATCGAAGATGAGGTTCTCTCTGACCTCGATAACCTGCTGAGCCGTGTAGAGAAATCGGGCCGAGGTGTCAGTGTCCAAGCATCGACCCTTGGCTCGCTGGAGGCGCTCCTCGACTTCCTCAAGGACTGCAAGATCCCCGTGGCTAACGTGGGAATTGGCCCCGTATACAAGCGCGATGTGATGCAGTGCGGCATCATGCTGGAGAAGGCGCCGGACCTGGCCATTATGATGTGCTTCGACGTCAAGGTGGACAAGGAAGCGCAGCAGTACGCCGATGAGCAGGGCATCCGCATCTTCACTGCCGATATCATCTACCACCTGTTTGACGCCTTCAATGCCCATATGAAGGAGACGCTTGAACGCAAGCGCGAGGAGTCCAAGCTACTCGCCGTCTTCCCCTGCGTGCTGAAGACCGTTGCTGTCTTCAACAAGACGGGCCCCATCGTGATTGGTGTAGATGTCGTCGATGGCCAGCTCAAGATCAACACCCCCATCGCCGCTGTCAAGACGAATCCAGTCACTAACGTCAAGGAGATTATCAAGCTCGGTCGCGTCACCTCCATTGAGCGCGAGCATAAGCAGATCCCGGTGTGCAAGAAGGGCCAGCCGTCGGTGGCGATCAAGATCGAAATGGGTGGCTCACAACCAACCTACGGTCGACATCTCGAGGACACGGACCAGCTGTACAGCCACATTTCTCGCGCAAGCATCAACTGCCTCAAGGAGTTTTACCGTGACGAGGTGACGAACCCGGAGTGGAACTTGATTGTCAAGCTCAAGCCCTTGATGGATATTCAGTAAAAGATGAAAGATGGAAAGAAGAAAAAAGAAACAGAGAACAAATATGATGACGACAACGCTGGTGGGGAGGGACAGCTTATTCACGAACCCCATTGCAGGAAGAGAAATGCCGCACGAGTACAAAAAGATCGTAATGACGAGACGGGCAGATATTTTACGGCAACCTATTTCCTTTTTCCTCGTGAAATAGAGCAAAACAACAATCGGTGGGCAAACCAAAGACACATGACGAACTGGTCTTCATTTTACAGTTGTTTTATTCATTGTTATTCTTGCTCTTGTTAGTTCAAACCAGAAGGTCAAAAAATATAAAATACAACGTTCTTGAAACTATTCTTCGCCTTTTTTAGAATACTTTAAAATGGCCTTATCCATTCTATGCGTCAATATCACGCACCGACTTAGTACCAAGTCATTGTCACCCGGCATGTTCAACACCTGTAAACAAGGCGCATTCTATAAAGCGTTTCATTTGTCATTTCTAAAACATTATAAAAACAAGGAACAGAATATCCCATTTTCCTCATGCCTTCTTTTGTTTATATTGCGTCCCAATAAAAAAAAACCAGAGCCTTCTTCGTAAATCAAAAAAGGACTCGGTTGCTTTTCTCTTTCTGCCTTTCTTTCCATCTTCTGGCCTTTCGTGAGAGTAAAATGCCATTTCGAATCAACACCTCAACGTGCTTGCCTGCCTACTCCTCCTTCTTCATAACTCGTGATATCTATTTGGAATCGGCAGCGGCATCTTCGGCCGGGGCGCCGTCGGCATCCTTCATCTCGGCGTCGGCGCCGCCCTCGGCGGCCTTCTCAGCCTCAGCAGCCTTGCGAGCCTCTTCATCAGCGGCTCTTTTGGCAGCCTGCTCGGCCTCGTAGCGCTCTTGGATGACCTGGCGCTCAGCCTCGACCTTCTCAAAGTGGCGCTGGACGACGGGGCCAGCCATGGCGCGGATCTCGTCAATCTTGGCGATGTAGACACCCTTTGAGGCATCCTCACCCTCATCGTAGAGCCAGTCCTGCAGACAGGGTTAGCACTCAACTTTCTATATATGGTGTAGTCGAAAATGGAACATACCTCGGAAGCCTCAAGCTTCGCGCGGATCTTCTCCTTCTCCTCTTCACTGGCGAGGTCAGCGTACTGCTCCTCCAGTTTGGAACGGAGATCGTAGATGTAAGCCTCGAGCTCGTTCTTCTTCTCGTCAGTGTCGGCGACGAGCTTGTCCTCCATGACCATAGCAGCCTCCTTCTCGGCGAGAGCGATGCGGGTGGCATCGTCGAGAGACGAGGTACCGCTGGATATGGGCAGGTCGCCGGCGCGAACTTGCTTCTTGACCTTGCGGGTCTTCTTGGGGGCGTCATCCTTCTTGTCAGTGTCCATGGCCTAGCAAAGAATTAGCAGAATTCAAAGAGGAATGTGGCTGGGAAAAAAGATCTTACATCGGGGTCGCCATCTTCCTTGACCTCCTCCTCAACCTCCTGCTCGACAACGTGGTAGCCAGTCTCAACGTTCAAGATGCCGTGAATGTTAACACGGGTCTTAAGACGGCAGACCATAAAGTCGTCCGTCTCAGTAGGTTTGACACCCTTGACAGAGAAGCGGCCGATCCAGGGATTCTGCTTTCCGGGGAGGTCCTCGGGTTTGGCGTAGCGGGCCTCGAGATCATAGGGCTGCTTGCGGTAGAAAGTCAGGATCTTGGTCGAGGGTAGAAGACCGCCCTTGTTAAAGACGGTCAGGCTGGTATCCTCGTCAGGGATGTCGGCAGCCTTCTCCCAAGTGAACTCGATAGGGTAGCTGACAATGTCCTGAACGGCAAAGTCACGGACGCGGAATACGGGCGAGAGAATGGCGCAGCTAAAGGCGCAGCCGCGAGCAATGGCCTCATCGGCGTTCATGGTGTATGAGAGGGGCTTGCCAAAGAAGGACTGGAGGCGCTCCTTGAGGGCAGGAACACGGGAGCCGCCGCCAACAATCTCGACAATATCGATGTCTTCCTTGGTGAGCTTGGCCTGGGCGAGTGCGGCCTCGAGGGGCTCAAAGGTGCGGTTAAGGAGCGGCTGGATCATCTCCTCAAAGTCTTGGCGGGTGACATTGGCAGAAACGTCAATGTCGTTCATGAGAGACTCAATGTTGACGGCGGACTGCTGGTTGGCGGAGAGGACCTTTTTGCACTTCTCGGCGGCGGCAATGGTACGGGCCATGGCGCGGCCATGGGTGTAGATGTCGGCGTTGTACTTGGTCTTGAACTCCTTGGCGAGGTAGTCGACGAGGGCCTTGTCAAAGTCACGGCCACCAAAGTTGCGGTCCCAAGCAGTGGCCTTGACGGCTAGCTCGCCCTTCTTGAACTCAACAATGGAGCAGGTGTAGTTGGAGTGGCCAATGTCGATGAAGAAGACACGCTTGGGGGGCTCCTCGGTAGCAGGGAGGTCGAGCTTGGTAATGCCCCAGCCGAGAGCGGCGGCAGTGTTGTCATTGATGAGGCGGAGGAGCTTCAGGCCGGCGAGTTCAGAGGCATCGAGAAGGGCACGGCGCTGCGCGTCGGTGAACCAAGGCGGGACGCTCATGCAGAGGTCGGAGACGGGGAGCTTGAGCTCGTTGGCAGCGGTCTGCTTGATCTTGCTGAGGTACATGCCGACGAGCTGAGTGGCAGTAAATCTCTCCTGCTTGCCTAGGTAGCTGACCTCAGCACCGACCTGACCGTTGATGTCAACGAGGGGAGCAGTGATGAACTGCTGCTCAATCTGGACATCGGGGTCGTTAAAGGCGCGACCGGCAAGGCGCTTAAGGCAGTTGACGGTGTTCTTGAGGTTGGAGATTTCCTGTGTCTTGGCCGTCTCGCCAAGATAACGGGACTTGGGACCGAATCCGACGAGAGACCTGGAGAGTGGCGGCTAGTTAGCGACGTTGACTGACGGCTTGTGGTGGGAAGGGTGCTTTTGCGTGTCGATCGGGTGGTACGTACGGAGTAGAGCGGTTGGAGACCTCGTTGGTGACCTGTATGGGCGATACGTGGTCAGTAGGAGGGCATAATACACAAAAGAAAGAACATTGGGAGTGGCAGGCAGAAGCTGCGTCGGGTTGGGAAAACGTACCACATCGACACCGCGGTTTCTGGCGACGGCAATGACCGTCTTGAGGGTACCGAAATCGACACCTGTAGAAGGCGAGAAGAGTTAGCGATATGCCACGAGACTGAGGGAGGAGCATGGGCAAAGGCGCCCAAGGAGCAGATGTTGCGATCCCAAGGGTGTTGCCGTCTCGGGGCTCTGGAAAAACAGGTGGGTGAGCGACAGGTTCAGCGAAAAAAAGAGACTTACCGACGACACTCATGGTTGCTGCGTGATGAGGGTAAATGTGTGTATAGGAAGGGGGGAGGGAGGTCAGAAAAGAATCTTCCCCAATCAGCCGCGAGTTAATGCAGAAAACCAAGACGCTGAAGTCTATATGGGGAGGCAAGTTGGGTTGGTTTGTTTGGAGGATCGAGGTGGGAGGAGGGGATAAGACGGTAGACGGTGGGATGAAAGATTTGGTTTGGTTTGGTTGGTGAGGTGAGGCGGGGCAAGTTGGACAGGCCTTTGAACCCGGCGCCTTGTATTTTTTTAGTACCTGGTATGTAGCCCAGGTAGCAGTAGTTGTGACAGCCGACGGTTTGGCAGAGCGTTCTTTTACTAGACTTTTGTGGTTGAAAGTTCAAAGGGCAGGTATTGCGGTGCGGGATGGTGTTTATCGCCTCTGTCTATCTTTTATTTATAACGATGATGTCGACGCAGAGTTGCACAGCAGAGCGGAAGAAGGTACCTACCTATCTTTTATAGGTACGTCTGCTCTGAAACTGCTAGGTGATGCTGAGGAGCGTTTTTTTTTTCGGTCCTGTTAGCCTGTGCTTTCCACCACCAGCAGCTGGTCAAGCACTGTAATCCATTTCCTGACTTTTACGCTCCAGTTGTCTCTACCTAGTTGGTGCCTTATTTGCACTACCTACAGGTAGGTACCGTCTAACGTACCTACCTATGTAATAGTTAAGGCGCAAAACAAAAACGGTACATCTTGTGCTAGCGCGGGGCTCTCCTTTGTTAGGTATCTCTTCCACGCCATTCCGCCTACACTAGTACATCTTGTCGGCCGCCCCGCCATGATGGGCAGATGTAACTCTTCCTCGGCCTTCTGCCAAGACGGGAGCCAGTGCTCCAGTAGAAGCTCGAAGAATTTTCCAGACTTTTCTCTCTGACTAGTTAAACGCAACTCTCGCGCATTGCGTCCCCAATCACTAGAAATACCCGGCTGCAAAAATTCAAATCAGGTGGTTGGCATACCCAACTGCCTACAGTAAGTAACGAACTGTACTTGTTGCAGCGAAAAATCAGTGACACGGCTACTGCTGCCTGCCTGCTCAGCCACGGCGCTTCGTGCCCAACATCGGCCACCTGTTGTATCATCCATGTTGTAGCACAGCTTTTCATCTCCTTAGAAACAACAAAACAAACAACTCCCTGAATCCGACCTCCGTATTGTTCAGTACTTCTCAATTACTGCCAGCAACCCATCCGTCACCTCCCTACCTGCCCCGGCTTGTTCCCCGCCTCACATACAGCCCACCACCATCCTGCGCTCCGGACCGACCCTATATCAATCCTGCTCGCCAAGACAACACCTTCCACATTCTTCCCAGCACATGATTGGAAAATTTACCTGGAAAATGTGTCATTAAAATTCAACATCGAATCATCTCGTCTAGCAAATTCTCTGTTACATGTCACCCCCAAGTCGCCGCGCCCTTATTTTTCTGACTTTCCGGCACCGTTGCCATTACCTTCATGTCCTCCCGTTTCCAGACCACTGCCACTGCCACTGCCACTGCCTTCGCTACGATCGCCTCTCTCATGGCTGAGCTTCGCCTCCTTTGCACGCTGCGCTGCCATGTATTTCCTCTTGTCTTCCTCACCCATGAAACTCTCCATAAACCGACTCTGCAGGACATTGTTGCCTCCCTGCATCGGCTCGCCATCAGTCGAGACGCTTTCAATAGAGTCTTGAGCCCGATGTCTTGCCCATTGAGGCAGCACCGACTCCCCTCCAGTTGCTATGGAGTCATCGACGTGCTCGTAAGTGCCTTCTTTTGTTCGCTGCCTGGCCGAGAAGATGCCATCCACCTTGTCCGGCGGTCGAACAGTGCTCCTCGTCCGTCCCAGTACTGGCTGCTGCCCTGCTGATGACCCGGGAGACTGCAGCAACCTAGCCTCTCGAGCTGGGATGAATGTCTCTGGAACGACATTCAGCTCATCTCCCTGTTCTTCCGCCTTTTCCGCTGCTTCTCGCGCCGTCGTAGTCGTGTCTGCCGCAGCCGCATCGGCTCTCGGCCCGCCCCAAGTCCTCTGTCCAGCAGTGAAAATTCCATATACAATGTAATACCAGTTGAAGAATGGATTCAGAATGAACATGAGTGGGTACAGCCAAGCCTTGAACCGCCGAAGTTTGAGCCCAAAGTAGAGCATCAGTGCCCAGTTCAGTCCCAGCGACACCCCGATGAATCCTACCGGAAGGTCGCGAACTGTGGCCACTGTAGACATCAGCGCAATCACCATGATGAAGAATAGGAGCGACGTCGTCCGGATCGTGTTCTGCATAAATCGCACCAGCACCAGAATAGGATACCGCTTCCACAATCTCCAGTCAGTCAACATGCACACCTCATTCGTCATAAACCCCAGGAACCATCGCCGTCGCTGCTTAACGAGCGATCGATATGTCTGCACGGCTTCTGTCTTGCAAAACGCAGAGGTGCACATTTGAATCTGGTACTTCTTCTTGGCTCCAATCATGAACAGATGCGTAAGCCATCTGTCTTCGCCTAGATGGCACTTGGCAAAGTCAAACAGGTCTTCGCACTGTTCTGCCTTGTCCGCAAAGTAGTATTTTGCCATGCGTCGAAACGCCGACAGCCGAAGCATTGTCAAGGCACCTGGAAGGCACGTCACAGAGCCACATCCGGACTCTACTGTCCGCTCAAATAGTTGGCCATGTATGTACTCGATGTCCTGCAGGAGCGTGATGATGCTATGTTTCTTGGTTGTCGAGGTGATGACACCCGTCATCGCCAGCATGTCCTTGGTGTTGCCCGGGCTGAGCTCCATGTCATAGACAAAATTCTGCAGACACACCCGATCCAAGATGCAGTCTGAGTCAATAAAAAGAATGAAGAGGTTGTCGTTGCGCTTCAAGTACCGCTCATAGACCTTGTCAATCAACCGGAAAGTCATCTTTTGACAGTGTCGCTTTCCGCCATGAGGAAACCGGGAGACCGTCACCCTTGCGGATTTGTACATGACATCGATGCTGCGAGGATAGGAACCTAATGCCTCTGGGACACCAAGTTTAGAAATCGTGCTCAAGTAAAGCTCGTCTTGCTGGTCACCATCGAATGAGAGAAATACGTGGATGCACGCCGCCGGATAGTCGCAGTCCACCACCGAGTTGATTGCAGTGATGAGCACGTCTGGCTCTTCCCGGTAGCAAGGCATGACGATGACGACCTTGGGCGCTGTGACATCGTCTAGTACCATTTTTATTCGCTTCGTTCGGCCGAGCTGGTTAGTGACGAGTTGGTAGATGCAGAACAGCCAGGGCACAGTCAGAAGTATGGCAAAGCTCCAAAATGCAAAAGACTGCAGGGCCTCGGCTGCCTTTACCGGCCAGTATTGGGTGATGTTGCGCGGTAGTGGGAGAGTTACTACCATGACGGGCAGAAAGACCAGCCTGAAGGCGGGTCAGCAAACACGGCATACAAGACTGGTGGGCGCGAAACCTACCTCATCAATACAAAGGCAACGCCGACGACAACGCAGAGCACATTGATGGACCAGTGTTCTGCTTTTTTGAAGGCCTTGACAATGCAGTAGAGAAAGGCTGCGAGCCAAAGAAACCACTCCAAGAGCGCCATCAACATGACGACGCCGACGACGGAGGTATATACGATCTGAGCGTCAGCTTGGTTAGCCTGTCTGTGTCCAAGCCCGGCACCGGGATACGCCGTCTTCGTCCTCGTCTTCCGTTTCAATGCGAGAAGAAATCCTGGCTGCCTACTTACGTCCTTGATCGGCCATGTTGCAGATATCGAAGCCATGGCGGCGGCAGTGGAGCGCAGTAGCGAATCGATATGCAGGAGTGTCGCCAACGTTGGATTCGCGTCGCTTGCCGCGGCCTCGCAATCGCCATCTGTCGATGCTGGCGGATGAGGGAGATGCAAAATCCAGGAGGCATGGCCGAAATCAAGAACCCAAAAGTCCCGACTGGCCCGACTGCATCGGGACGTGCCACCAGCTCATGCCATCGACCCGTGTTGCCACTTTTTACTTTGTGTGCGCACACCTTCTCACAGCCTGTGCCTGCCTGCACGGCGGTTACAAATGGCAGGGGCCACCCGTCGTGTTTGCTGCTGCTATTTTAGCAGTCTCGGGTGTCACAGAATCCAACACGAACCCAATCAGCTCTTTGTCCACATGCGCCAAGGCCACAAAATGGCGTCTTTGCGTCTTAATATTAATCTTCTATACGTAAGCAATACGGCGTCAAAGCCCGGCTCCTACATACGTTGCACTGCCAGCCTTTCGTCCAATCAGCTATGCAGGCGGGCGGGCAGCACGCAGTCAATGTCTCGACGCTGCGGTTGGGCACAAAGCCCAATTCGCATTGCTGCCGCAGAAAATGCATCCCGTGGATGGGTGCATTTGCCTTCTCAGCTCAGGAGTCAGCAGCACCTGTAATCTCGGCATCATTAGCCAGTGCGCCCGCCTCCCCGCCTCGGGTAGCAACCCATGGTGGATTTCACCAACTACACCGACTCTGCTGTACCTGATTGCCCTGCGCCCGATTGACTCTCTGCGCGTTTTCGCGTACCAAGCAAGTATACTCACTCCTATTGGTTTGCCTCACGAGTGACCTTTGTTCTACCAGTCCACATCGCTTAGTTGCAGTTTTCGCACCCGCTGTCCTCGGTCTTTGCCGGAGCGCTCGATTCGATTGTGATAAAATGCTGGTTGCTTCTCGCCGCCTACAGCTGTTAGATTCTGCCCAGTCAAACAATCATTGTTGCAATAGACTTACTGTCCTGATCATCGCTTTGTTGCAAGTCATAATTTAAGACCAAGTTCTTGATACGCTGCTGTTCTTCCCGTTCAGCCTGCTGTGATGATTTCATAGCAAGGGCAAAGGCGGAATCCGATGGCAATTCAACCGTCCGCGTCTACAAGTAATTAGTAGGGAGCGAGATCCAAGGCCACGCATGAACCAACCTGTTGCCGATTCCCCTTCTTCGTCAGGAGGGAAAATGCCATCTTGCTCGTTGGCGCAGCTGAGCTCTCCGGCAGCTCCTGTCCTTCTCCAGCACCCAAATCGCGGACCTTGGGGCGAACGGGAAGCGGCACATCGAACTGTTGCTTGCGTTCGAATTTCCGGGATTCAAGGCTCTCAGCCATCATCTTGGCGTATTCTCGCTCAAAATCCGCTTCATCTTCCGGATCGATAGCTTCTTCTTGCCTCGTCACGACAATGGCCTCGTCATAATCTTCACTATCAGCATCCGAATCTTCAGCAGCTTCGTTCATCTCCTCTTCGTCCTCAGAAAGACTGTCGTCATCTTCATCAATGTCTGCGTCACCCTCAATCTCGTCTAGATCCCCATGTTCATCATCAGACGAAGCGCCACTAGTCGCATCGTCTGCGTCTGCGTCGACATCATTTGGCTTGCCTGCGCCACTAGACTTCTGATCCAGGGCAACGGCCTCGTGGAAGGCCTTGGTGGCCTCGTCCAAGTTAGCAGCAAACTTCCATTGCGGGCGCGTCAGGCCAAAAGTGTCTTGAACGATGAAGTCAATGTCCATCGGCAGTGAGAGTTTTGTGTGAACGTAATACTGAAAGAAGGAAAGAAAAAAGTCCAGCTTCTTGCCAGCAGCTCCGCGATTGAAGTACACGCCACACGTCTCCAACATGGTTGAGACGAGACGTATCCGAAAGAAATCATCAGGTGGATCAAAGGAATTGAAACGACCGGGAACAGGAGGGCCGCCATAACCAAATGTGAGGATTTTGTACATGGTATCGAAGATGACAGGGTGCTCTAACATGCGGTAATTGTAGAGCTCACTCAGATACTTGACTTCGGCCACTCTGCGTTGAAATGTTCTGAAGTCGTTCTGCTCTAGGCCAAAATTTATCGACTCGATGACATTGTCAATAGCCTTGACAACGAAGGCAGGGTGATAGCGATAGAGTGCGCTAAGCAGAATGGCGAGCAAGTGGACATTTCCGTACTTAACTTTGCCCGGCTTGGAGAAGACCTTTTCCAGCATGGCAACAACGTCGCTCTCTTCCCAATGCAGACGCCGAATCTGCTTCAGGATTTTGCTATAATTCCTCTTGGTCATGTCATTATAGACCAGTTTTCGAATAAAGAGATCCATAGGTGTTCGCTCTTTCTGTTCGATAGCAGGTCGCTCGGGCGGGTCAACATAATAAACAGCGTTATCAATCAGCATTCGTTCCGGCTGACCAATGTGTTGAACCGACTTTTTGCGCCGAAGTGTTTCAAGGAAGCTCACCATCCGCGGAGCAGTATCTGGTGTCTTGAGCAAATATCTACCACAGTGCTCCAAGAGATTGCAGAGGATTTCGATATTCATGCGAGAAAAGTCGTCGAGGCTGACTTTCAGGCAGTGAAAGATGACATGTTCTGGCACCACGCCGAATTTTGTGAGCTCAGCAAGATAACGGATGTTTCCAAGACGGACTTGGCCGAGAAAATCCTTTTCCTTCCTCCGCTGCAGGCTGCGAAATTCCGCATCCAAATAGTCGACTAGGCCCTTGGGAACGTCTGGCATGTAGCGGCCTAGTGTAGCAACAAGGCGTGACCAGGACGGGAGCAAGTCTCCTCTACCCTTTGGCACCTCGGTGAGCGCCTTGATGAGTCGATTACGCGAGGCTTTGGAGTTGAGATAGCAAAAGTCGATTGCCATTTGGTCGATAGTATCTTTACTTGTCAGGTCTGGTAGCCGTGCGAGTAACGCGTCGACTTGGGCACCAATCGTCTTGTTTGCAATCGCCATGGATTGGTCTTCGGCTGGATCCGTAGCGGCGGGAGCTTCAGATTCGCCGACCTTCTTGCCAACTTGATCATCGCCATCCGCTTTCTTCTTTCTACCATCTTCTAGTAACATGGACGGAACTTTTCCTCTCAAGTCAACCAGATTTTCATAGAAGCGTCTTTCCTCATCGTCATCCCAGATACCGGATCCATCAGCGGAAGAGCGTAGATACTCCCCAGTTTTGACAAGACCGATGCCGGAACCGGATGCGCCTATTGAGTCGTCTGAGTCCTTCAAGTCGGGCATTTCAGCTCCAATGGCGTCAGCGATGACTTGAGCATTCGAGACGAGGCGATCTTGGGCTTTGACCTGTTTTTCGTAGTTTGCCTGCCTGTCTTCGAAAACTTCGCCGCTTTTGACATATGCCTCCGCGTTTCGGCGAGCCTGCGAGTGAATCATCTTTTGATCGCGAACAATGTGATTTTTGACGTCTTCGAAATACTTCCTCAGGATACTCTTGAATTTGTCCGATAGTTCAGGAGCCGTAAATGGCTGGTCGGATCCGCCATATTCAGTGTCAGTCGCCGCGTGTACAGGTTCCGCGACGACTCCGTCTTCTTCAATCGTTTTTCTACCCTCGGCATTGCTGGGCCTGACACCAAGAACATCCCAGCTAAAGGCCTTGACGAAGATGACAAGCAGAGGAAGATTGATGTGTTCGCGATCATAGCCGAGGAGATCCTTGAGAACCTCCAAGGGGAATGGCTCGGCAGATGCGCCATTTTTTGAGCTCGCGCGGGGTTTTATTTCGGTCACTTTCGTCGCCAGCGATTTAGTGACGTCGTCGGGCCTGACAGCATCGTCTAGGGTTCGTAAAACGCCGAGTAGCCAAAGTTCGGTGACCACTCGCAGAAGCGATCTTTGTCTGGTAAGACGGTCCTTTTCTTCCTTTTCGCGCAGTTCTGGCGAGAGAGCCTTGAGAGCACTCTTCTCGGGGGTGGCCATGCCACGACCAAGAAGCCAGCTGAGCTGCTCGGTGAACTCGGCAGGACCGAAGCGCTGGTGTAGGGCACTGGCAATCTCGGCGCCGGCATCGACCTCGGCGGGGGACTTGAGTTTGCAAAGGCCTTCGTAAAAGGCAGATATGATTTCGGAGAGATACTTGTGTAGGCTGAGAGTACGGATCTCCTGAAGAAAAGTTGCCAGAGTAGCAGCAGTGATTGCGGTTCGAAGTCGCTTAATGAATGCTGTGTTTTTCTTGAGAGACGAGTCGAGAGAGCTGTTTACGTCGAAGAGATTCGTCTCTCCAGCCCATATTCGCTCGTTTGTAGCGCGCAGTTGGCCTGAGCAAGAGTTAGCTACCAGAGATTCGGGCATGGCGGGTCCAAGGATGGGAAAGCAGTACGTACGCTTCCTTGCGCGATCCATTTGGGATGGCGGCTTGAATCAGTAGTATTAAGAGCAAGAAAAGTTGGTGATGGCTACATCCGGGCGCCGGAAGCGCTAGGGGATAAGCTGCGCCGACAAAGGGTGCAGCAACCGGGCAAGAATCGTCGGCATCGGTGCGTGCAAAAGGGGCGAGGCTGGACGGCAGCCAGCAGAAGCGCAGTAGCGGAAGGGATGTTGGCGATGTCTGGATATCAAGGTCTGGCGTTTATGTTGGATCTGTCGCCGGAGTTGGGGGTCTACGATGCATGGGCATTTTTGGAGTGGGTTTTTTTTCTGGACGGGAGAATGCCCGTGTTGGTTTAGCGTTGTTCGCGAGCAGGAGCGAAACTTCCAAACAAGCGGCAACTTACCATTTTGACAGACACAAAGTCGATTAGGAAAGAACAAATGAAATATTCCAGTGCGATAAAATATATGTGTGTGCCGATTTATATGTATTTCTGGGTTGTATGAGCTCGAAATTTCATCTTGGGTGTGCTCATGACATTGCAACTCCTTTCTCCAATTTCCCTGTACCGTGCATCAATCGCCAGCTACTTGCTTCCTCTCAGGTATCTCATCTCTTTTTTCTATTTAGTACTCGCTAAATGAAGTGTCCAAATTCGTTCGTGGCGGACCACTTAGTTGTGGCAGGCCTATACCCGTTTATAGCACAACATGTATGTAGGTACAGTGCTTCAGTGTAGTAGCTTCGACGACAGGAGAGGATTTGGTTGACGGAGGCCACGGTCATTAGGGACGTGTGCTTTTGCTCCAGGAGATGGAAATACCCGCGTTCTATCTTGAGCATTCTGTTTCACGACTCTTTGTTTCTTGCTCGTCAGGCAACAGGAACGGATTAATGTTACCGCGGCCGGGCCCTAAAGTTAGTTACTTCAGCAGGAAGCTGGCCTCAGCGCCACAGAGCCCCGGCAGTACAGTGCCGGGTGTTACCGTATCATTGACTCGTCCAAGACAACCAACATTCTGGCATCCCCAAACCAGTTGGAGTACCCGCAAGGTAGAGGCTTTTGCAAATGCTCGACCCTCGAGCAGTCCCTCCTTTATTACTTAGTTTTTAGTCGCAGGCGCTGCCTCCCCGCTTCGGACATGAGCTCCCCCGGAGATACTCAATCCACACCACTCGGCCGCGATAAGAGCGAGCAGAGAAGGCTCGAGCGATCTCTGGTCCAGCCCTGTTTTGCGGCGACTGCGTAAAGAATGGTCTGGGTGATCGCCGCACCGGGAAACTACCTAGGCTCGGGTGTCGCCAGCAAACTGCTAGACGTTCGCTACTGAGTAGATGCCGTCTTTCCGGAGGATGCGCCCTACTAGCACGCTTACCCATCGACTTGCGCAGCTAACCAGCATAGTTTGGAATCAACCAAATGTCGAGAGACTGGATAGTTGGTCGTTGCCGCGGAACTGAAGGCACCCGGTCCGGCTAAGCTTGTTCTCGAAACAAGGGCTAACAAGGGCTGCCGTCATAACTCCGGCCAGCTGACTTGGCTGGCTGTTGTAGGGAATTTCCGCAACTGATAACATGATCGCCAATCGCGAATGGTTCTTCGTGAGAGAAAAGGCGTTTATCTACCGAAGTGGGTTGACAACTAAGGTTATCGGAGAGCGCCACAGAGATACCGACCAGACGCAGTTCCCACCAACAACCAATCGTGGACTCGATAAAACAAATAAAGATGCTCCGCGGAAATATCTCGACACCTTGTCTCTATCAGAGCACCCGAAATACTGCACATACCATTTGCGATCAAATTTCACACAACACTTCAAGGCCGTGGCCCACACACGGCAGACATGTGCCGTAGTGAGTTGCATCATGGCCCGGATTTATATGCCCGGCCTTTCCACAGACTGCATCCTATGGATCGTACGTAGCCTGCACTACAATTCGATTTTATTATTTCTGGAAATCCCGCTGGTCTTAAGGCAGCACCTTTCCCCAGCTTTTACACCTGGCCGAACGCCGACGCCAGCCAATTGTAAAACCCGGCTGGCTTATCGCACTCATCATACCACGCACTTTCCGATTTGGCCGCTTGACGTGTTATCATATCTTTGAAGCTCGAATTGTTCTTCGTCTATAAGACCGCTATGATGGCAGTCAAAAGCCTTGTCGGTGTTACTCATATCACCACCACCTTTCCTCCGAGCCCTCCCCAGACAGTCGGCAACTCCCATGCCGGCAGCGACGATGAGACAGAAGGCACAGACTATACACCGCCAAGTCCTCCGGCTGAGAGTCATGGTCCACTACTAAAGCCATATACTCTCCCGCCACAGAGCTCTCCGACACATGTCCTGCCAGAGGACTTGAATACCCCTGACAACCGCGTTAACCGCGATCCACGGCTAATACGACTAACTGGAGTTCACCCCTTCAATGTCGAACCGCCCTTGACCGACCTATACGATGAGGGCTTTCTGACCAGTGAAAATCTCCATTACGTGCGCAACCATGGCGGAGTACCGCACTGCCCTGACGATGAATCCCTGGACTGGACTTTCACTGTCGATGGACTTGTGGAAAACCCTTTCACGATAACAGTCCGTGATCTTATCCAGACATACGAGCAGTACACATATCCAGTTACTCTTGTGTGTGCTGGTAATCGCCGAAAAGAGCAAAATGTCGTCCGCAAGTCCAAGGGCTTCTCCTGGGGAGCAGCCGGTCTTTCAACGGCTTTGTGGACTGGTGTCCCTATCGAAGCGCTCCTGGAGATGGCGAAGCCGACGAGAACTGCCAGATATGTATGCTTTGAAGGAGCGGATAAACTGCCCAACGGCTACTATGGCACCTCCGTCAAGCTTAACTGGTGCATGGATAAGAACCGAGGCATTATGGTAGCCCACAAGATGAACGGCCAAACCTTACATCCAGACCACGGCAAGCCTGTACGTATTATAATACCCGGGCAGATTGGTGGCCGCAGCGTGAAGTGGCTTAAAAAGATCACCATTTCATCAGAGCCCAGCGACAATTGGTACCACATTTACGATAACAGAGTGCTTCCCACCACTATATCGCCGGACGCGAGCGCGGATCTGCCAGACGTTTGGAAAGACGAAAGATACGCCATATATGATCTGAATGTAAACAGCGCTATTTGTTATCCTCGACACGACGAAATAATCGGTCTAAAGACGGCTCCGGAGACGTACAAGGTTCGCGGATATGCCTATGGCGGCGGCGGGAAGCGCGTCACCCGCGTCGAAGTTACGCTGAATAAGGGCAGGTCATGGCAGCTTGCGGATATCAAGTACCCCGAGGACGACTACCGAGACGTCCCGGATGGCGACACGCTGTATGGTGGTAGCACTGACATGTGGTGGCGAGAGGCATGCTTCTGCTGGTGTTTCTGGGAGGCGGACATTGCCGTGGCCGACCTCGCCGCCGCGGACGACATCATGATGCGCGCCATGGACGAGGGTATGATGGTCCAGCCGCGCGACATGTACTGGAGCGTGCTCGGCATGATGAACAACCCGTGGTTCCGCGTCGTCATCCATCAAGATGAGGCGAACGGCACTCTTCGCTTTGAGCACCCGACGCAGCCGGCACTGATACCCGGCGGGTGGATGGAGCGCGTCAAGGCTGCCGGCGGCGATCTCACCAACGGCTATTGGGGCGAGTGCAAGTCCGGCGAAGAGCCACCGATTGCCGCGGAGCCGGAGAACGACATTTGCATGACGAATCCCAAGATAGATCGCGTCATCACGCTGCAAGAGCTGCAGATGCACGAAGGAGAGGCCGAGCCATGGTTTGTCGTCAATGGGCACGTTTACGATGGCACGCCGTACCTAAACGACCACCCCGGCGGCGCAACGTCCATCCTCAGCGCTGCCGCTCAAGATGCAACCGAAGAGTTCATAACAATCCGTACGTTTCACCTCACCAACTAGCCTGTCTTCTTCGTCAAAGCGAACCAACTAACAGGGACCGTTCAGATAGCGAAAATGCCAAGGCCATGATGCCACAGTATCATATCGGTATTCTCGACGATATCGCCCGCAAGGCCCTCAAAGGCGGCGCCGACAAAACGTCCACCAGCGATCCGACGCGCGCCGTGTTCCTGCAGCCCAAGACGTGGAGCAAGGCCGTGCTCGAGGCCAAGACGACCGTCTCCCCCGACAGCAAGATCTTCTCCTTCCGCCTCGACCACGCCGACCAGTCCATCGGCCTGCCCACCGGCCAGCACCTGCTCATGCGGCTGCGCGACGGCAACCCTGCCCGCGCCGGCGAGGCCATCATCCGCGCCTACACCCCGCTGTCCGAGACACACGCCCGCGGCCGCGTCGACCTGCTCGTCAAGATCTACCCGGACGGCCGGATGACCCGCGCCCTCGACGCCGTGCGCCTCGGCGACGCGGTCGACTTCAAGGGCCCCGTTGGCAAGTTCACCTACCACGGGGCCGGGAGGTGCCAGGTCGCGGGCGCGCCGGTGCCGGCGCGTCAGGTCCGCCGGTTCATCATGGTGTGCGCCGGGTCGGGCGTCACGCCCATCTTTCAGGTGCTGCGTGCCGTCGCCGCGGCGACCGACGACGAGACGGCCTGCCTAGTGCTCGACGGCAACCGCAGGGAAGAGGATATCCTCTGCCGCGCGGAGCTTGACGACTTGGTGAGGCGCGCGCCGGAGCGGACCACGCTCCTGCACACGCTCTCCCGGCCGGCGGCCTCGTGGCAGGGACTTAGGGGCCGCATGGATGAGGCGTTCCTCAGAGAGCACATAAGCGCATTCAGAAAGGCGGACGGCGAGGAGATGGTGCTGGTGTGCGGCCCGCCGGCGCTGGAGGAGACAGTGCGCAAAGTACTGATTGATGAGATGGCGTGGAAGTCGGAAGATGTGATTTTCTTTTAGCATGACGTATGGTATATATGACTACGGGAGTAGGTAGATAGACTCGGTAAATGGTGTACTGAAAAACATGAATCAGTATTGAGAGATACAATGATATCTACTTGTTCTTGCTTCGCGCAGTAACGAGCACGCCGTAAGTCATGGAAGCCCCTTGCTTCCCACAGTAATAGATAGTCATTGTCATAAATCATGAAACCAAGCCAAGAATCATGTTTGCCGATTCAAATCATCCCAGGGTATATCACTACCAGGGTTTTCCATCTTCCACCCATTCGACTCTATCTATGCCCGATGGGGCTCGCTGCCAGCGTGGCCTTAGCCTCCCCATGAACAGGACCGGTAAAGGGGTAGTAGAACGCCGACACAGAAATGGCGAGGTACAAGATGAGTAGGAGCATACCCTCGAGGTAGTTGCTCTTCTGATCCTGGAGGACCTTTCCGACAGTTAGGATGGAGAGGATGAGCATAATGACGGGAAAGACATCAAAAATGAGATCCATGGGTTTCTGCAGCGCCCAGCCGACAACGACTGTGAGGGGTGCGGTGAAGAGCGCCGTCTGCAGCGTGGAGCTGAGAACGTGAGATAGGGCAAAGTTCATCCGGTCGCACCGGGCCTCGTCTACTGCCGTGATGTGCTCGGCAAACTTTTCTACCAGCGGGACGAGAATGAGGCCCATGAAGGCATCAGAGACGTGCGTATCCTCAATGACATTCTCGATCTGACCGACGAGGCTGATGGTAAGGAGCGTGACGAGGGAGATGGAGATGGCCAGTGCGATGAGACATTCCGTCATGGTGAGCATGTCCTCGGGTTTGCGGTGGGAGGCGGCCTCGCGTTGCTCGTCGTCTTCAAAGATGGCGTCGTAGATAACATGATGTGTGCGGGCCTGGAAGTAGGTATAGATGAGATAGGCGATGATTAGGAGAACGGAGATGATATGCGAAATATGGAGAGTGGCCGATTGGAGCTGGTCGATGGGGATGCCCATGCCGGTCAGGCTTTGTCGGAACACGGTTGGGACGGAGAGGACGACGCCCCTATACGAGTTAGTGCCATTAAATTGACGAAAGCTGAGCGCATTCGACTCACGCCATGAGTAGGAGGCCACTGCCAGCTTCGCTGATGGCGTCACTGAAGGTCTGTTCCTCGCGCTTGAGGCCACCGGCGAGGAAGACGACGCCTAGACACAGCAACATAGTTGCCAATATGGAGCCCATGATAGCCGCCTTGATTATGTAAAAGTTATTTGGGTTGCTGCTCTGCAGAAAGACGAGAAACAAGACGAGTTCAACGACGGAGCCGCATGCGGCGTCGACGATGATGCCCGCGACATGTGGCACCTTGCGGGCAAACTCCTGACTAGCGAAGCCGATGAGACTGGCACAAGGAACAATAGCAATGTAGGAAAGACCGAATATCAGCATGTGATGATCGCTCAGGGTATCTACCAGATGGCATGAGTCAGTGATGTAGGTCCAACATGGCAAGAGTTCGACTTACATCGAACAGCCAGCGCCGCGGGGACGACAGGCCAGAGTAAGTTGCACAGGGTACTGGCCTTGCAGGCAGACTTGAAGGAGATGCGAATAAAATGCCACGGATGCACGCCGCTGCGACCGCTCTCACCCTGGGACTTGACCCTGGCTATCTGGGCTTTTTCTCTGTCGTCGCTGTGGGTGGATGGCGTGGGTAGACCTGGTCCGTGGTCCATCTCAGCTGTATCGTTGCTCATGATGAATCGTAATGTTTCGTTTGCTATGAGTATAAAGCAAGATAATGGATTAGGTCTTTGGAATCGTTTGTAGCTCAGGTTATCATGTAATCATGCGAGTATGCCAGGTCGTTTGAGTGGAAGTGTCTTTCGAGCAAGGTTGGTTATATGGTAAATGGAAAGATTGGAAAAGGCGCAGTCCATATGTAGGGATACCTAACTGGAAGTGAAGGACGGATGAGGCAGGCCCCTCCCCTTCTCCTTCCTGTTGCTTTGGCGGGCTTGGCCGACACCTGCTTCCCGGCTTTCTAGGCTGTCGCGGTCGATTGGCCCGCCGGCTTCCGGCTTTCTCGGCGGTGGCGCCCACAAGCTCCAACGCCCGATTGTGGGCGATGGCGGCGGCGGCCTCGACGCGCGCGTCCTCGGCCTCGGAACGCTGGGCAGCCGTGGCTGCGGCCTCCTCGGCACGCGCAGCTGCGGCCGCGTCCCGTGCCGCGGCGGCGACGGCGGCCTCCTCGCGCCGTTTCTCGGCGGCGATGGTGGCCTCCTCGCGCCGTTTCTCGGAGGCGATGGTGGCCTCCTCGCGCCGTTTGTCGGCGGCGATGGCGGCCTTCTCGGCCCGGGCGGCGGCGGCGGCACCCCTCTCTAGCCGCTCGAAGGCGGCTTTAACGGCCACGTAGAGGCCGCAGCTACGGCTGTCCTGTGCCGCAGCGGCGACGACGGCCATTTTGGCCCGGGCGAACTCAGCGACGGCAGCCTTTTCCCGCCGCCCTCTCCCGCCGCTTGTCGGCGGTGACGGCCGCCTCCTCCCGCCGTTTATCGGCGGCGACGGCCGCCTTCTCCCGCCGTTCGTCGGCGGCGACGGCCGCCTCCTCCCGCCTTTTGTCGGCAGCCTCGGCCGCCTCCTTAGCCCGGGCGGCGGCGGCGTTGGTGGCCCATTTCTCTAGCTGCTCGAAGGCGGCTTTAGTGGCCACTTAGAGGCCGCAGCTACAGCTGTCCCGTGCCGCGGCGGCGACGGCGGCCATTTCGGCCCGGGCGAACTCGGCGATAACAGCCTTCTCCCGCCGCCCTCTCCCGCTGTCTGTCGGCGGCGACGGCCGCCCTCTCCCGCCGTTTGTCGGCGGCGATGGCGGCCTTCTCGGTTCCAGCGGCGGCGGCGTTGGCACCCCTCTCTAGCCGCTCGAAGGCGGCTTCAGTGGCCACTTAGAGGCCGCGGCTGCGGCTGTCCCGTGCCGCGGCGGCGACGGTGGCCATTTCGGCCCGGGCGAACTTGGCGACGGCAGCCTTCTCCCGCCGTTTGTCGGCGGCGACGGCCGCCCTCTCGGTTCGGGCGGCGGTAGCGGCGGCCTTTTCGGTCCAAGCGGCGTCGGCCGTCTTCTCTAGCTGCTCGAAGGCGGCCTTAGCGGCGGCTCGCCAGGCTCTATCTAGCCTCTTGCAGGATCTGATCGGCCTACTACCGCGCCTCTAGCGGGTAACTTGCATGGCGATAGATAGGGCATAACCGATAGATATAATTTTAATAATTATCCGCGAATAAGCAATGCATCAGTGTTGTCGTGTTATCGTCGTCGTCGTCGTCGTCGTCGTCGTCGTCGTCGTCGTCGTCGTCGTCGTCGTTGTTGCTGCTGCTGCTGCTGCTGCTTCTGATGATGGTTCGATGATGGTTCGATGATGTGAGACTTAATAGACTATCACACCGACGCTGTGACCATCACTTCCCTTTGAGATCCAGTGGCCGGCCAAGAACTGTGACTACTACCCCGCGGCATGTCGGCGATAAGGCAACGATAACTTCAAGTTCAGGCCGTGCCGCTGTCCACTCAATTCTCCCGCTGCAATGTACCTGGTTCTCCTTCCAGAAACGAGGCTGGGACACACTCGGCAGGCTGGGCTTGTTGTCTTTACCGAACCCCTCCCATACGCAAAGCTGCAGCTGCATGCTAACTTCGTTCAAAGCCACCCATGTGCCTCTCATCATTCTCCTTCCGCCTTCTCTCCTGCTCTTGCTGGTGCCTCTCATCCCCGCTGCCTCTGCGTCGTCTCATCGGCACCGGCTGTGCCACGGTGACGGTCTCGATGCCTACGGGAACACGTTCTTGCTCGCCAAGCTCCTCCAGGGCGTCAACATCAATGTCAACCCCTAACAAAGCCTGGAGGATGACACGCGAGCCCGATTTGCTCATCACTTCGCCAGAGTCCTTGCACAGCTCCGATGCTACGCACTCAACGCACCCGTGCGAGCACGGGCACGACTCAACACGCTGCAGGGCGAGCTGCAGCAGATGGTCAATGTGCTCAAAGGCTTTTGTGCTGATACCCGAGCCGTTCGCGCCACCCTTGGCATCGTAGAAGGTCAGGCGGCCCGGCCGCTTTCGCGCCGTCTCCTGCTTTGCAAACTCCTTGAGAGCAACCTTGCATTCGGTCCGCACGTCTTCGGGTGCGCTGATGACAAACGTCGGCAGTAGACTCATGACACAGTGCTGCGCGGCGTGGATCGAGGCCGCGGCGTTGATCCGGTTGTTGCTGAGGATGTCTAGCGCAAACTTGGGAATGTCGAGCCACATCCCCTTGGTGTATCGGATGATGGGAGGGTTGTCTACGTGAACGGCATCCAGGACTCGGCCTTTCGAATCTACCTTGAAGAAGCCAAAAACCTTTTGCAGAATCTTTATGGTGCCATGGTACGCCGAAATTCCGGACGAAGCAATGTCACGAATTGCCTCCGTTTCCACTGGGTCAACATCGGTGAAATCACGCTGCGACGTCAACCAATCTACCTTGACTCGTTCCACTTTCGCCATTCGTTTGTCAGGCAAAAAGTCGCGGACGAGATAGGTCCGACCTTGGTGAAGAAATATTCCGCCGTCGTAGACCGTAAACGTTGCCCTCGACGCCTCCAGTTCTTCCAGTACGACATTTCTACCATGTGTGATGTCAATGACGGCAAAATGCTCATCCTCGGTATCTCGAATTGCAACGTATTTGGACGGTTTCGGTCGAAATCGATCGTGGCAATGATAGTAGCCCATTTCGTCGGCAACAAGTCTTTCGTCGCAGATTTTGGGAAGATCCTGACCAAAGTACTTGGCATCATACTCTGGCCGAATCGGCATCTCGTAGGCTGCGCATTGTATATGTCCTTCGCGTACAAGCATGTTGTCTAGATCGAGCTGCAACTCTGCCGTAGGTTTGGAGAATAGCTCCTCTGGATTCTGCATATAGTGCTGATCTGTGGGAAAGCTGTCACCAAGCAATATAGAAAGCGAGTCTTTGTTTCTTCGTCCAGCGCGTCCGCTTTGCTGGCGCAGGTTAGCAATTGTATAAGGGAAGCCCCACGTCAAGACACAGTCCAGTACCCCGATGTCGATACCGAGTTCGAGTGCCGTCGTCGACACAATGCCCAAAAGTCGTCCAGCAAACATTTCCGACTCGATCTTGCGTCTGTCTTCTGCTGTGTACCCCCCTCGGTATCCCATAACCAGATTCACGCAATCGCCCCGGCCTCTGTTCTCCAGCTCCTGCCGTATCGCGCTGACCAAGATTTCGCATTGATTACGAACTCGGCAAAAGGCAATGATGCGCACGCCCCGGAGCAGCAGCTCGCAGAACAGCCGTGCGCACTCGAACTTTGCACTACCCCTGCCGCTCGCAGGATCTCCTGGATCTTTGTACGGCGTGTTCCAACACAGAAACTCTTTCCTGCCAGAAGGAGACCCGTCAAAGTCAATGAGTTTGACGCTGTCAATGCCAAAGATGGCCTTGAAGTGCTCCGTCGGGTTTGCGACTGTAGCAGAGCAAGAGATAAATTGGACACTTACATTACCAATAGCAGCACAGATACGCCTTAAACGCCGCATGATAAAGGCGACATGGGAGCCAAGCTGTCCATTGTAGTAATGCAATTCATCAACTAGAAGCAGTCAGCCCCAGTACTGAAGGGCCCTTTGCAGGCTGTCTACTCACCGACGACGTATTTCAGGTTTTTCAAAAAAGACCTCCATTTCTCTTCCTGGGGTAGTATAGTAACATGCATCATGTCAGGGTTGGTGAAAATGATTCTCGCTTGTTCGCGAATGGCATTCCTCATGCTGAATGGCGTGTCTCCGTCAAATGTTTCCACAATGGTGCCCTCGAGGCCTGGCATATATGCCATCATTTCCTTCAAGCTGCGCCGCTGGTCTTGCGCTAACGCTTTCGTGGGAAAGATGTACATGGCGCGCGACTCAAAGTCCTGCTCCAAAGCGTATAGTACCGGTAGCTGGTAGATCAGCGACTTGCCAGAACTCGTGGATGTTGCGACAACCACATTCTTGCCTTCTTGTAGAGCATTCAGCGCCTCAGCCTGGTGAGCATAAAATGACGTGATTCCCTTGGCATTGTACATGGCATTGACTAGGTTCTGCGTGAGGAGAAACTCCAAGTCCCCAAGCACGGGTTTCTGAGGATCAAAAACCCTGTGGCCATCCGGAACAATTTGGCTAGTATACCATGGGCTTTCCCTTATTTCTTTGACAATTTCCGGTATGGACTTGCGTTGTTTTGGGATGGTGGCGGGAATTGTGCCCACCACGATATCGCCGTCGTTGTCGCGCTCGCTAGGCCTAGGCACGTACGATTCCGCCAGGCTCTCCAAAGCAAGGCAGGGATCAATCTTTTCGTCTTCACAGTTTCTCAGAAAAGTGTCGATGGCGCTCGAGAAACGCTGGTTTCGTCGCTCGATGAGCTTCGCCATCTGGCCCTGACCGAAGACCGGCATCTGCAGCTTCTCATCCCTCAATCTTCGCTGCGGGTTGGTGGGCTCGCCTGTTTTCTTGTCTGGGACCTGTCTTTTCAGGTCGCCATCGATAAACTCGAAGAATAAGACTTCATAGTTTCCCGGCTCGGGGTCCATAGAGTTGGCGCCAGTCCAGCCTCCAACAGACGCATCAGGAGCAAGCTGCTGCGCTTTACTATTTCCAAGCAGCTTGAAAGAATCATCTTTGCGCTCTGACGCTTTGATTTCCAGCTCAAGTGTAGTTCTATCCACGTAGCTGAAGTTGATTCCTTCTGGACGCACAGCGACAATTTTCGCCACTTCTGTAACTGACAGATTCCGTTTTATATGAGACTCAACCGCAGGCTTTATCGCTTCGAATGTCGTGGCGAAATACTTTCTCGTAGAGCAAAATGTAAAGACTAGATTCAGAGCCCGGTGAGTCTTGTCTAGCGATGTGAAGAACGGCGGCCAAGATGGCGACCTTTCGTCTTCTTTCCGCCCCTTCTTGGCTATTCCTTCGCGTCTTTCTTTGTCAAACAAAGTCTTGCTCTTGCAGTCTGCAATAGAGTCGCTTCTGTTCATGCTTGAGTCGCGAAGCTCGCGGTCCAGAGACTCTCCCCTGGATCGTCGTTTGCGTTTAGCCCCCAAGAGCGATAGAGAAGTGTCCTGATCGGGCATGGTAGATGCAAAAAGTCTTCAGACACGGGATAAATATCATCATGATACAGAGGTTGACGGAAAAACAAAAGCCTTCATAACGTCTTGCCAGGCTAATATAGATGTTGAAGGTGGCAGTAGCGCCCACGATTTTGGGTGGTTCACCTCTACGGCGCCAAATCACGTGTAGTGTGGTGAATGCTTTACAAACAGACCAAGATCGAGGGACTGTTTGTTGCCTGCAGAAAGTTGGTCGGTAACCCTTCTGCACTGTAAATTTGCCAAATATCATATCCATTCGCGGGCTCTAGGATTTAGAAATAAAAGGTAATATACAATAAATTCATCCGCCTTTAAACAAGCCGTCCGCCATTGCGTATAAAACTCCAGTCCGCCGTAAGGCTACCTAGTTAGAATGCATCCGTTCCGTATTTGCGCCAGCTTTTAATTCATACGCCCCCTCTGTCTACCCCGTCATCTTTTGCAGCGATGCTTTGATAATAGTTGTTCACGCATCACGCAGTTTGCCGCTCAGTTTCTACCGACTTTGAAGTTCGCGTTGAATGTTCTGTACCTCGGTAATGAACAGTTTGGCGTTGGCAGCCGACACCTGTGACCTGTCAGCTATGGCTGTTCTATCAACAATAGGACCGGAGACTTACTCTCATGGTGACCATCAGCGGCGTTGCGTCGGGACCGACAAATGCCGTAAACTGCACCGAAGCATTCTTGAGTGACGTCTTTTCTTGAAACTTCATGGCCGAGAATAAGGCAGTGTTCAGAATCACTCGATGCGTCTGGTCTTGCCGCATCAATAGACGAACAACCTTCGCTGAGGTGTCCTCGCCATCTTCTTCGTCCAGTCCTGACGCGTCAAAAGAGCCAGGCACGACAACGTTGTTGTCGTCAAATTCGACGCACGACTTGGGTGCATTAATTTTGAGCATACCAACCCCACGCTCTTTCCAGGTGCCATTTTCGTGGGCAAACATTTTCGCCCTGACAGATAGAATAGTGGCGTCTCCAGCCTCGCCATCATCGACATCGACTAACACAGCATTAGTGCGGGACAAGTGAGCGTGGTGACAACAGTACACGAACCTTTATGTAGCTTCACTTTGGGCTTGTCTTCCTCCTTCTCCGACGTACCATCACGATCCTTTTCCACCACGTTGTCGCCTTCTTCTTCTTCTTCATTATCTTCAATCCCGTCATCTTCAGGGTCGCTATCTGGAGCACCGAATGGCTTGGCACTCTTTTGGGTCTGAAGAGGCTTTGGCTTCCCAGAGGCAAAGCTAGAAAGTGGCTTGGTTCCAGAGGCTGAAGCGAAGCCAGTTCCACTAAGGGCACTTCCAAAACCGTTGGTGCTTGCCAAACCGGTCGCAAAAGGAGAAGCGGCGGTTGCACCGCTCGCGAAGCTCAGTGTTGGCGCCTTTGCCAGTGTCTGTGCCTCTGTCTTCTTCGGCGACGATGCAAAGGATGATAGTGGCTTTCCAGCTGAGCCAAAGCCACTACCGGTGACACCTCCCAAGCCAGCAAACGGGGAGGTCCCAGAGGCAAGTTTGCCAAAGCCAGAAGCGGCGAACGCGCTGGCTGATGTTTGGGGCGGCTCCTTACTTGTTGGCTCGGGTTTCTCTTCTGCAGTCCCAGTCTTGGGTTCCGGCTCGGGCTCCGTCTTGGATTTATCCATGGCCGGTTTTGTCTGCATGAGATTCGTCAGCCTGCGGCTCAGATCATTATCACGGGATGCGAATTTCACCTCATCGGCACCTTCAGCATCACCATCTGTATCGCGGTGTCGCTTCTTCTCAGGCTCCGATCGTGAGGCTCTATCCTTGGCCGAGTCTGCGGAGGCGACACTGTCGGCGTCATTTTGCTCGCCGTCTTTGGTGGGGTCCAGCTGGTCGTGAGCGCGCTTCTTCTTGGGCGAGGAAATCCGCTCCTTCAGCACGTCATTGCGTCTGTCGTTCACGTCGTCTTCGGCAGGTGTTTCTGGATGGTCGGTATCATCTGGAGAGCCATCGCCGACGGGATCGGAAATGGAGTGTTGTTTCAGCTCGCGACGTGCCGCACGGGTGTCAGCGTCCTCGGCGGCGCTTACTTGAGCCATATCATCCTTGGGACTGGCGGCTTTTATCTCTTCGGCCATGGCAGCGAGGTTGAGCAACACGGGGGTTCTCCTTGCGCTTGCTCGATTTGTCCACGTGCAGAAAACGAAGGCAGTCGAGGTTGTCCGCAGAGTTCAAGTTAGGTGGAGAGATGGGGAGGCAGGGACGACGCGGGCGAAAAACTTAGTTAGTAGGCGGAATCGCTGTTGAAAATGCAGCTTGTGTGAAGGAAAGAGAGTCCTGCGCGAGTATTGTTGGGTTGGGTGGGAGCTTCTTCTGGCTGCAGCAACAGAAGAGTGCAGGCGGTTGTCCAATCAAGATGTTGCTTGCAGGTTCCAGGCGGCAGAGGCTGCAAAGCAAATGAAAGAACCCCTCACCGCCCAAAAGTGAGAGGGGCATAGGGACAAAGGCCGCTACAACCTGCCCCAAGTTTGGCGCCTACCCGCTCTGGAAAGGACAAACTGCGCTAAGGCGAGCGCTGCAAGATCAGCAACTTCGGCGTTGGACTGAATTCCCAGCGCGTCACAGCACTTACATTAGTACTAGGTACGTTAGTAGGTAGGTACGACTTTAGTAGGTAACTACTTACATAGGTAGGTACCTGGTAATGTACCATGAACTATTGGCAGCCTGCCGAGGGCACACACTGCGATCGGCGCCTCCCTCCAATCTCGCTAGCGTCGTGCAAGTCAGCATTCTGCACTCTTCTCAACCAGTCAAATCACTCGCCTCGTCTCACATTGCGAGCTCCCATTAAAAAAAAATCAATGCACCTTGTTATTTTTGCACGGCTAAACATGAATATTACAGTACACTAAGATCGCAGCACAACGCGAAGGACTGGGAACAGTCTCGCGTAATAATCGCCTGCTCCCGATGTTATCCACCGGGCTCCACGCCCAACCGACTTGCCGCAATCCTTAACTCATGAAACACAGCGCGCCCAGCCCGACATAAAAGATGAAGAGGGGGTACAGGGCAATAGCCAAGCGGTTCTGAACAACACCGCTTCCTCCCAAAATGCTGACACCAGCCGCCAAGGACCAGAGGATGAGGAAGATGAAGATGGGGATGCGAGGAATCCAGTGTAGGTGTACCGCAGACAGAAGCGCCGCAATCACAAGCGGGAATAGCGTATAGCCGATAATGCACACGCTTTGCGCAAAAGAACTATTATCATCGTGGTCAGAAATTTCACGTAGGAAGCAGGAGGCCAGAATGCAATAGACTTACATGCTCCCACCGAGCAGTCTAATCTGCAAAGTTACAACCGCCTCGCCGAGCCAAATCATGGCAAAGACACCGCTGAACACGGCATCCTTCTGCTCTGGGCGGGCGGAGAAGCTCAGTAAAAGACTCAAGAGCAGGCAAAAGATGAGTGGCCCCCAGAGGTCCCAGTCGCGCAGGCCGGGGCTCAGCGAGCTGCCTAGCAGCGCCTCGGGGTCCATGACACGGCCGGCCAGGCCGGCGAGCTCCTCGCGCGTGCCCGTAATGCCTGCGCCGCGAATGTTGGAGTAGGCGCCGCGAAAACCGCCCTCGCCGTCGAACATGGTGCCGCCGAGGAGGTAACGTGGGTAGAGCACCTCGCGCAGCTTTGCCCAGACAGCCAGCAGGTCACGGCGCACAGTCTCCCAGACGGTCTCGTCAATGGTATTTTGCGAAGCGCTCCGGTCCTCGCCAGGGATGCGCGCCGTCAGGTAGCTTTGGTCGAGGGGCCGCGAGGAGGAGCCGATGTTGCCAGTCAGCGGCGCGCGGGAGCTCGAGGGCGCGAGAGGGTCGTCAAAGTCGTTGAGGTCAGCTGCGGCAGAGTTAGCGTTTTGATCTGCCGTGCTTTGAGCAGAAATGCGATAAGAGCGCTGGGCATACCATCATCGGGATCAATCAACTCGTCGTCATCGATGGTCGGGTTCGTGTATTGCCCCTTGGCGGCAGACATGGCGGCGGTGGGTGGGCAGGCAGTCGACGAGGCGTTCTGACGCTTGTAGATAGGATGGCGTTTTATATATCGAGATTTCGAATTGAGTAGCCTAATTTTACAAGCATCAAAGACTGCGATGCAAATGCAGGCAAGCCGACGTCAATAGCAATGCCACTGGTAACCGGGTAGGTGACGTGGTGGTGTGAAATGGCCAGCTTCACGTTAACTGGGTGGTCCAAGCTTCCAGAGTCTCAACGCCCGCCTAGGGTACGTACCTCTAACTACGAACTAGCCTCGCCCTCCACAATCGAGGTAATGTATATTAACATTAATAAATTAAGCCTTATAAAGCTCTATTTAACCCTTAGGGAGCTGCATCTTTATTTTTTCTACTTTATGATCTTCTTTTACTAGTTCTTATATGTTTAAGTCTAATTATAACTATTTAAGTATAGATTTAATATTAAGGACCTAATAGAGACCTATTAGAGACGTAACTAAAGCAATATTTAAGTGTCGGGTGTTAAGCAAGGACGACCGCCTTAGACGATAAGAGGGGTTACGACCTATAAAAGGGTCATTTTTATATAGGATTTCTAGCTAATTAAGGGAGGCACCCTATAAGGGTGTCCCTACTAGTCCTAGTATAGTATAGTAGATTTTTCCTTAATTAATATATTCCCTCTATAACGAATATCTAGCCTATAGGATAGTTATAAGCCCGTTTAGCTATAAATAAGCCTTATTTTAACTATCTTAATTAAGACTAGAACCTTCTATTAAGCTATCCCTTTTTAAGATTAGTTATTCGTTTCTTTATTAGTTTAAACTATAAAAAATTACCCCTTTTCTTATTCCCTATAATTATTATAAGAAATAGGCTTTAACTAAAAAGATATCCTCTTTTACCTATAAAATAATTATTAAGCTTAATAATCTAAAGAAATAGCCTAATTAGTAGTATAAACTTTAATAACTTACCCTTTATAATAATCTCTAGTCCTTTATTAACCTAAATAGTTAAGTAACCCTTATACCTCTACTAAGCCCTTTAAGCCTTTCTAATCTATTACCTAAGACTTAAGAAGAAGAAGAAGTTATTAATATCTTTAATAATAATCATAGTATATAATAATAGCTTATCCCTAATCTATAGTAGGTCTATTTCTTAGGTAGTAAGTTAGGTTAAATATATAAGAGTGCTAATAAGTAGTGTTATAAGTTATATTAAGAGGTTACTCTTAATAGTAAGACTATTACTTAGATTAATTAGTAGAGATCTAGTCTAGCTATCTACTAGAAATCCCCTTCCTTATATATCTATCCTATCCTCTACTATATTCCTAGATTATACTAATCCTACCTAATCTATTAGCCTAGATTAGATTAAGTCTATCTAATAAGTCCTTTTAGATTAGTCTAATCCCTCCTAATCTAATTATATAACCTTTAGTTTTTTCCTTATACTAGCTATATAGTAGCTTCCTACCCCTCCTATATCTAGCTTCCTTTATATATAATAGGCCGCCTATATCTCTCTACCTATTTATTATATTATTCTCCTCTTCTTTAAGTCTTATCTTTAAGGCTTTTTATAATCTATTTTTATAGGTCCCCTTTCTCCCCTTTATATCCTTTCTTTCTTAAAATACCTTTTAATTATATCTCTAAATAGTAGTTCTATTTAAACTAAAAGGTTAATTATAAACGTCTTATTAATTTTATTTCTACTTTTAGCTTTATTATACTATCTTATAATTCTTATTATTAAAATAACTATAAGTATATTACTACTAAAAGAAAAGACTATTATAGTAAGTATATACTATAAGGTTATTCTAATTATAACCTAAGTAGTATATCTTTAAACGCCTATATATAAGTTCTTTATAAGAAGGACTATTTTAATAAAAAGTATATATTTACTAAAAAGGATTTAGAGTATATAATAGCTTATCTTTAGAGAATTTATTATTAAGAAAAGTTTCTTTATTAAAAGGCTATAGAGATAGTAGTTTATAAAGTAGAGAGTCTTAATAAGTTAAAAACATAAAAGCGTTCTAAACTTAAAGCTTATATAGCTAACTAATCCCTAAAGTTCCTTATAAACTTAGGTCTTTTAGTTCTATTTAAGTGTTTATTTACTTTTAATAGAACTATTATAATAAATCCTAGTAGTTCTTAAGGTTTTTAGTTAGTTCTTATATATTCTTAGAGTTTAAGTATCCTTTCTACTTAATAAGATAATAATAATTCTTTTAGGTTCTTTATACTTTAAGTATTTTCTTAACTTTATACTTATTTATATCCTTAAAGGTAATATCTATAGTAAGTATTATATTATTTAATATTTTCTTTAATAATAATATATAAAATATAGGATATATCTTTATTCTTTTTAATAATAATAGTTTATAATTAACTTTTAAT
>JANZYN010000091.1:0-128474 GCA_025583755.1 Cordyceps tenuipes | reverse complement strand
CCCCCCCCCCCTCCCTCTCTCTCCTCCTTTCTCTCCTACCCTCTATCCAACCCTCCAGCTAACCACCTCCCCAGGCCATCGTCAGCTTCGCCGTCCTCAAGCGCGCCTCCTCCTCCTTTGGCCCGCACGAGAACAACATTGCCCAGACCATGGCCACCGCCTCCGGAGGCATGTCCAACGTCTTCATCTCCGGCATCCCCGCACTCTACCAGCTCGGCCTCCTCGCCACGCCCGCCCGCGACCTCGTTCGCCTTGTCGTCCTCGCTGCCCTCGGCGGCTACTTTGGCCTCTTGTCCATTGTCCCCCGTACGTACGCCCACCTCCCCCTCCTCTGCCAACTCTTGCTTACAACCACCCCCCCCCCCCCCCCTTCTCCCCTGCCAGTCCGCAGATTCTTCATCGTAAAGGCCGCGCGCGACCTCAACCTCGTCTTCCCCTCGTCCTTTGCCACCGCCGCCACCATCCGCAGCATGCACTCGGCTGCCGGCGGCGAGCGGCTGGCTCGTGACAAGATGAAGTGGACCGTCGTAGCCTTTGTGTCCGCCATGTTGCTGCGGGTGGCTTCCATCTTTCTGCCGAATGTGCTTTGGGTGAGTTGCCGCTACATGGCAAGTCTTGTCCGTGTAAAATCCATCCATCTGACGCCTACCTTGCAGAACTGGCACATCTTTACCTGGATCGCCAAGGCACGGCTCTCCAACGGCATCACCGAGCTCGCCGTCGCCGCCGAGAGCTGGGGCTGGGTGCTGGAGTGGTCGCCGGCCATGATCGGCTCCGGGTTCCTCGTCGACTTTGGCGTCGCCTGCTCCTTCTTTGCCGGTGCCGTCGTTGCCTGGTACGTGTCTCATGTCACCCATCACATATCTGTCCAGTCTGACATGGCCGCAGGGGTGTATTGGGACCGTACCTCGTGTCGGCCCAGCTGGCATTCGGGCAGCCCTCCGGCAACAGTACCGCCGCCGATACGCTTCCCGGGCTCGTCTCCTACACGGCCATGTCGAATACCTTTTCGACCGCAGAGTACCCGAGTCCTCGGTACTGGCTACTGTGGCCTGGAGTGGCGTGCACTCTGGCCGTCGCATTTCTAGGTATGCATCTTGCTCAACTGACATGGAAAGGGGGCAAGTTATTTCTAACTCCCGTTGTAGAGCTCCTCTGCCAATCCGGCAGGATCTGGAAGCTCATCTCAACTGCTGCAATGGGCCTGTTCCGCCGTTCCAATACAAGCACGATTGCATACACAGTCGTCGACCAGGATCCCGACCAAGTCAAGGAAAAGGCAGCTCCCAAGCCCGATATTGAACTTTGGATGTGGCTTCCGGGTCTGGTTGTTGTCGTGGTTGCCTCTCTCATCATCTTGTACTTTTCGTTCGACATGCCGCTCTTAGAAGCTGTTCTTGCCCTCGTCCTGGCGCTGTCCATGTCTTTGATTGCCATTCAGGCCACCGGAGCCACTGGTATGCTTCTCCTCCCACTCTCCAGCTTCGTGATGAGTCTTGTCCTTCTAATCTAAGAACATCCAGACACGACTCCCATCAACGCCATCTCCAAAGTCTCCCAGATCGCCCTCGGCACCGTTACGCGGGCGTCGGGCGCATCCGTCGAGGCGGCGCAGCGCCTCAACCTCGTCGGCGCCAGCCTGACCAACATTGGTGCCTGTCAAGGATGCGGTAGGGGCTCCTCGTCTTCTTCTTCTGCCTCTTCTCCCTCCACATTGTCCTCATCCCTAACCTTCTCACAGACCTTATGGGCGACTTCCGCGTCGGCTTCCTCCTCGGCACCCCCGCACACCTCCAGTACGCCGCGCAGCTCCTCGGCACGCTCGTCGCCTCCCTCGTCGCGCCCGCCACCTTTCTCCTCTTCGCCACCGCCTACCCTTGCATCATCGCCCCCTCCACCTCCGGCTCCGATACCTGCGAGTTCCCCGCGCCGACCGTCGCCGCCTGGCGTGCCGTCGCCGTCGTCGCCAGCACCCCGGACCCGTCCATCCCGCCATCTAGCATCCGCTTCTCCGTCCTGCTCGCGGCCGTCTCCGGGGTGCTGGTGGTGGCCAAGCACATAGTATGCAGCGGTGGCAGGGGGGCGTGGACGAGGCCGTACTGGCCCAACATGATGATCTTTGGGCTCGCGTTTACGCTGCCGAACCCGCAGACGGCAACGACCATGATGTTGGGAGGTTTAGTGGCGGCAGCATGGAGAAGATGGAGAGGGAGGGCATTTGAAATGTATGCGTTTGGGGTGGCTGCCGGGTTTGTTGCGGGTGAGGGCATCGGCGGGACGATGAATTGTGTCTTGTCCATCTTTGGTATTGCATAGTTGCAGTAGCTGTCACTGGTACAAATGATATAGTCATGTTGGAAGCTCATGTTTTCTATTCTCTTGTGATGCAAAAACGTCACAGGTCTAGGGTATACTACTGATACAAATGATATAGTATGTTGGAAGCTCATGTTTTCTATTCTCTTGTGATGCAAAAACGTCACAGGTCTAGGGTATACCACTGATACAAGATACAAATGATATAGTCAGGGCTTTTTCTAATTGTCAAGCGGTGTCTAGTGGTTACATCTCTACTACTAAGCCTCTACTAAGACACATTTTGCTTGACGAGAGGTGCCGAGTGCTTGACAATTAGAAAAACCCTATAGTCAGCACCTTAAATAAACAATCCCAATCTTCCAAAGCCACAAGACCAACTCTGCAATTACAACTCTCTAATTACACGGTACTAATACATCATCATTTACCACATTTTCTCACGCACCAGAAACGTCAGGATGCATCGTCTCATCACAGGTACCTCCCTCAGCTTCATCTCCCCTCGCCTGACCACCATTCTCATCAAAACCATGCGCAGCAGCCATCATACTTGCTCTCTCTTTCCAGCCTCTCGTCACAGCTGAAAGCGTCGAGCCCCAAGACTCTCCCGACTTCGCTCTGCCGGTCCCGCGCTACATCTATGTCTGCGACGACGACGACCAGGAAATACTGTGCACGAACCCGCCCTTCAAATACCGCTGCTCGCCTGACGGACTGTTCAAAAGGAAGCTGCCGACACTGGAGTGCGAGGGCAGATGCGACTGTGAGTTGTCCTGAGCGATTGGGCCGTGGGCGAACTCCAGGGGAGGGCGTGGTTTATTACCGGCGTTTGTGTACCAAGGAAGAGAATAGAAGGCATGGGCTTCCAAGATGGGGGAGTCGCAGCCAAGGGAGAAGGCAAGTATATCATATCTATGTGGAAGGCAGGCTCAATCCAGCACCGGGACCCAGGCGACTGTGAATTTTTTTGTAAGTCTTGAAAAAGAAAGAAAAAAAGAAGAAAAAAGAAGAAAAAAGAAGAAAAAAGGAGAAAAAAGGAGAAAAAGGGAGAAAAAAGAAGAAAAAAGAAGAAGAGAAGCCCCCTTTTCTACAACCTCGCTCATTATTCCCAGCAGATGGGAGATTTGTTTACTCTGGAGGGAGGGAGTTGGTCGCCGCTAGAATGCCTTGGTGGTCTCCCAGTGGTCTTATAGCGATCTTTTGGTGGTCTTGTAGCGGACTCTCTCAGTGGTCTCTTAGTGGTCTCTCAGTGGTCTCTTAGTGGTCTCTTAGTGGTCTCTCAGTGGTCTCTTAGTGGTCTCTCAGTGGTCTCTTAGTGGTCCCAGTGGTCTCTCAGTGGTCTCTCAGTGGTCTCTTAGTCGCCCCCCAGCCTCTCAGGCTCTCTCTCAGTGGTGACATTGAAAGCAACACCAACCCTCGACAAATTCACGCTTAGAAATCACCAACCAGCGCCGTCTCAGCCAACTTCCAGAGCAACCCGTGCATGACGCGCTTCCCCCCTGACTCACCGATTCCATTTCATTCACGTTTTCTCCTATATATATATACACATTCACATCCCCCCCATTCCTCCTCTTCACCCCCCTCAACCATCCACCACCAACCACCATGCCTACTGTCATCACCATGTACACGCCCTCCAGCCCCCACGGCACCACCATCACCACCACCACCCTCTCCCCCGGCCTCTCCGCCGCCGACTCCGCCGCCGTCACCCCCTTCCAGGCCCGCGTCTTCCGCCTCCTCGCCCAGGTGCCCCCCGGCCGCGTCACCACCTACCGCGCCCTCGCCGCCGCCCTCCGCACCTCCCCGCGCGCCGTCGGCAACGCCCTCCGCAACAACCCCTTCGCCCCGCGCGTCCCCTGCCACCGCTGCGTCGCCGCCACCGGCTTCGTCAACGGCTACGACGGCGAGCTCGTCCACCCCCGCGGCTTCCGCGGCGAGGCCGGCCGTGACGGCGTCCAGGGCCGGGCATCGCAGAGCAGGGCCGGCAGGGCCAAGACCGCCGCCGCCGCCGCCGCGGGAGGAGGACCGGGGCAGAGGCCGCCGCCGTCGGGGCTGAATGTGCAGAAAAAGTTGGACCTGCTGAGGACGGAAGGAGTCGAGTTTGATGACAAGGGTATGCTCCGCGACAGGTACAAGGTCTTGTTTGAAGGGCCCTGGGATCTCCTGTCCACTTGACAACAGAAGCGGCAAGGAAGGCTTGCGATATTAATTCCTCTATACACATCACGTTTCAATGACCTGTACTAAAAATGGCGGACAGACCGGCATAACTTGGGTAAATGGTATTGACAACTCGAATAAAAAAAATGTACATCTTGTGTGTTCCCGACACCACTGGCCTTGCCCAGACCCCGGCGCAGTACTGTAGAAAGAAAGTGACAACGAATGAAGTGTACTAGACACGAAGAAGCAGCAAGAAAACAATCATATACCCTCCCTGGGTAGCCGCTCAAAAGTCCCCAACAGAACAATAAAAATTCACCACAAAAGATATCCATGCCTGCGTGCATGGCACCTGTATATGCCCTCAACGCCAATGAATCACCCCCCCGATCCAACTTTTCACGTTTCCAAATCTCTCTAAAACACCATCCCATCACCGACAACCAACTCTCTCATCCATCCTAGCCCGTCTTGGTTCGGCCTTGAGCCCAAGTTAACCGCTTCCCCCGTAGACTCTTCTCGTCGTCACCCGACTCGTCCTCCTCGGTCTTGCCCGAGCCCTCCCTATGGCTCTTGCGTCCAAACAGGTTAATCTTGAAGCCGCTGCCGCCACTCTTGCGACGTCCCTCGCCCGAGTTTGAGGAGCTCTCCGCGTGACTGCTGCTCATGTTGCTCGCGCTGGTGGCCGGCCGACTTGTGCCCGGTGGAATGTTCCGGAGCAGCCGCCGGTGCGAAGAGCCTGCCACGCCACCACTCGAGGACGGGCGAAGATACTCGATTCCGAGCCCCAAGCCCCCGGCCTCTGTATTCTTTCCATCCACAGGCGTCGGTGGTGTCATGGTCAGAAACGCGGGTATGTTTCCCCCGCCCGCCTGCCCGGAGCCGCCGTTCGTGTTGCTTATGCCGCTGATGCTGCTGCTACGGCTTTCCGATCGCGGGAACGGCATCACGCTACTATGCGCGCTACCCCGCGACTGCGGCGGCGATCGTGAATAGTCTACCGACACCCCGTAAAGGCTGGAAGAGTCGTCGCTGTCGTTGATGCTGCCAGCGTACGTCGATGCCGCTCCGCTCGTGCTGACTGGCGCAATCAGAACCGAGCTGTTGGCCATCTCGCGAAGCTTGCTCCTCTGCTCAGCATTGGGGCGGTGCTTGGAAAACTTGTTGCCGATAATGGCTCCCGTATGCGAGATGAGAGCCTTCATGACCGCCTTCTTGAGCGCCAGCGCCAGGTCTAGGTTCGACCACGTCTTGTTCTGCCACTCTATGGTCGGGAGTCGGAATACGAAATCATGGACGTCTTCAAAGTTGCGTTGGTCTTTGCCTTTGTAGCTCAGGCACAGCACGACAGACGGCATCTTGATGTGTGCAAACGTCATGTAGTTGCTGGCGCGATCCATCATCTTGGTAAGATCGTCAGATTGCTTCTCGTCAGTCTTCTTGCTCTTGTTGAAACGCGATGGCTTTTTGCTTTCCGACTCGCGGCTCTCCTTGGTGGAGAAGCCTGTGGAAGTTCGCCCAAGCGCACCAGGACGGCCGGATCTCAGTGAATCATGCGATGACTTCTTAACAAGTGTCCTGCCCGTACCGCTGGACCGGAACAGCCGGAACCCGCCCTGGCTCTCGGTAGAGTGGACGCTCATCGCCTTGTTAGGGCTTGAGTCTTTCTCCGGTCCGAGAGAAGACAACGTAGGGCGAAGTCGCAGCTCCAAGGACCCAGGGCGTGTTGAAAAGCTGGATTCCTTGTCCACAGTCAATCCGCCAGGTGTTCCTAGCCTACTGGTAGAGCTTGCCAGCGACTCGGTATCGTCATCGTCGGCCTCTGTCCTGATAATAGCTGGGGTGTCGTGTTTGCCTCCAGAGGGTTTTTCACCGTCCATACCGGGAAAAATGTACTCAAACAGGCGTTGCCCAGCTTCACGCTCCAGTTGAACCTTCATTGGGTGCAGATTCACCTCGAACCTGTCCATCACAGGGATACCCGCAATAGCTTCCAGCATGTGCCAGTACACACGAATCATGTCCGTGGTGTCCCGGTCCTTGATTTTGATCTTCTCGCCGTCGACATATGGCGCGATGATCTCCGGGTACGTTGCGTCCTTAAGTAGGTTCAGCCCAAGAATCTTTTTGACACGAATGAGATTCATGTGAGAGCCGTCCGAGTTGTCGGTCCGGTCGTACTCGACATCCTTGAGCTGCATCTCCACGAGCGGCTGACTTGTATTCTGGATCAGGTGCCACACAATTTCACGAGCTGCAATGCTCCATTTGACCAACGGCGTTGATTCCGCATTCACATCGTACTTGCGCTGCGACGTGGTGATTGCCTTCATCAGGAAGAACAGCTCATCCTCACAAGCAGCCAAATCACGCTCCAGGTATAACCGCTCTTCCCAGCCGCGTTTGTCCAAGTACTTGGAGTACACTTGGAAGTGCATCTTGATCTCCTCAAGTTGCTTGATCCTCTCCTGCAATTTCATCACCATTGCAGGCGCCCCGCTGAGATCGCTAAAGTCGGATGCCAGCATAATCTTCTCCAATCGCTCACTTCTTGTCTTCTCAAGTGGTTCGCTGTACATGAGCAAGTCGAGAACAATGACGTACATTGCATAGTACTGTGAAGAATTGCACAGGGCCCGGACTTGGGGGAATTCAACCCAAAGATTGTCTGTCCTAGACTCCGTAACTTGCTCATCTGAGTCCCCAGCCTCTTCCGTATTGACCTCGGAATTGTACTTCAAACGAAGCGTATTGTATTTGTCGAATCGAAGCATTGCGGATGTCTTCTGGACAACACGCTTGAAACCGAATGGATCCGCCTGGAAGTCAAACATAATCTCCATGGGTACCCATGGCGGCCAAGCCGAGCCCCCAGGTGTGCCATATCTGCTTCCGGCATACATAGACACCAGATGGGTTTGGAACCACTTTTGATGGGTGACAAAGAATTGCGTACTGTCCATATTGACGAGGAATCGACGTTGAACCAGACCGCTGACAGTATCAGAGATGCGATCTTTATCCATGATTTCAACGACCTTGAGCTCCATTCCCTTGGCAGTGATAAGAACCACGTGTTTCTTGTTCTTTTCACTCTGCAGCTGAATCTGAGGCGCGATAAGCCGCACATGGTAGCTGTTCTGTGGGCTGAAGTCTTTGGAAATGCCGCACTCAAGATCTTCGATGGTGCCACTGATGGATCCGTCTTCGTTCGGGAGAAAGTGGGTGGTGGAAGAAAATCTTCTTCCATCTTCCAAGATGCTCCGAATGCGGTCTTCTAAATCTTGGGGGGCTTTCTTCCCGGCATTGGGTGTATCTGTAGCCGAGCTGGCAGACGGCGTGGCCTGTGATTTGGTGGTTTGAGTAGTCTTCGTCTTGTTCTGCTCATCCACCATATCCAAAATGAAGCGAATCGCACGCCGCGAAAGGTAGTATACAAACCCTCGTCTCTGACTGCTTTGGTGAATGTAGCGCAGCACAATATTTCGGAGCAAGTTGTTCCACTTGAGCTGCATATTATGAATGACAAACCGATTGTTGAATTCACTCTCGAAATGTGAGGTGGGTGGGATGTCCATAACTTCGCTGCTAGATCCAGCCGGCGACGAGTCGCGAGCTACTGAGGAGGAGAATGTCCGGCTGCTGCTGTTGCAAGACTTAGCCCTGACTTGCTGAAACATGTTCTCTAAGAATGCTTTCTTGTCTTGAAGAACGCTAGTGTGTCGTTTCAGAGCCTCAAGATCGTCTACAAGGCTGTTTTCCTTGGTAGTAGCCTGCACCAGCTTCAACTCGGCCTCGCCAACGTTGCGTGAATGAGACGACATCTGGATTTCCAACTGGTCAAGCCGCTCTTGGATCAGCTCCATCTGAACCTTTTTGTTGTCGTCCTCTTGACTCAGCAAGCAAAAGTGAGTTGGTTCGTTTCCAAATGGGCTTGTTCGGGTTGGGTCGCCTGAGATGACTCCCCCAATATCCGTCTGGCGAAAGTATGTGAATCGAGGGGCATATGCAAGCGGAAGAATTTTCGTGTCAGGGTGAGCCTCTGTTGGCAAGATCCAATCTAGCTCGACAAAGTCATCCATGTCAATCCAACTCAGGTCATCATCGGGAATGGTAAAGTGCGACAAATCAGGCTTGTCATCCTGGTCTGTAATCAGTGATGAAATTGAGCCCTTTTTAATCGCTTCAGTCGTTGTGCCCTTCAAGCTTGCGGATACTGCACGAATGTCCGCAGCTGCGAGATCAACGTGGCCTGCGTGAATTTTGATCCCCGACGTCCTGCTAGGAGAGTTCTTTGTCTTCGCTAGAGTGTTGAATTCTTCTCGCCGTTGATGTAAATCAAGCATGAAACTGTCGAAGCGGACCTTCAAACCTGTAGCAGAAACGGCTTCATTCTGTGCATAGTCCTCTGCGTCTTTGTGCTTGTAGATATGACTCAAGAAGAGTGGCGCAAGCAAGATGCTATACTTGACCGTGGCCAGATGCCTGCCAAACTTTTTGCTGCTCTTTTCTCGGCCAGGGAAGAGATTACCTTGCCGAATGGGAAGAGACATGGGCTGACTAAAGAGACCCCACCAAGTGAAGAAGTGCGTGAAGAAACGTGGTGATAGATGGATGGTGTTGTAACTTCGCGATGGCACGGGGTTCGAGGACATCCATTCGCGGTCGACAGGGGCGCGCACAGCAATTGAGAGATGGATATGACGACTCCTGAAGCCGCGGAAAGCGTCATAAGGAAGATTCCCCTCGCTGTGTGCAAAATGAGGGTTCTTCAGAACCACATTGTAGTGTGGGATGAAATCGAAGCTGCGGTGTCCATTTTCAATCTCCTTCTCAAAGACTAGGCCAGCTAGCCACTGAACCTTGCCCGAAAGCTTCATAATCACTTTCTTGAACGCGGTTGCTTGCCGTAAATTGTCCTCGGCTAGATGGCTGCCATCCTCTATCCGTCTTCTGGCGGATTCGCGTACTTGGTGACTGTAGTCAGGCACAGCCAGCACGTACTCTCCACTGTCTACTGTCATGAACTGTTTCGGGTTGTCGTCTGCATTGATATTCCAGCGAACTTCATTGCGCCAGCACATCAAGAACCCCGCGCCATTTCCAGTAACTTGGTAAGGATCACGGGTTCCCTTCAATGCCAAGTGAACATCACCGTCACCTTTCCAAGCTACGTGGATTCTAGAATGGAAATTGAGTCTCAGTTTATCCCAGAAACCAACTCGCTCAGATGGATCAATCGGGGGCTTGGTAAACGATTCAATAGCCATCATCATGTCTTGAATAGCAGGCTGGTAGCATGGACTCCAGGTAATTCGGGTAGGCAAGGCCGTGTTGATATCCATGGAGACATCCGTGAAGGACTTGACCGGACCCATTGTTCGTCTAACTTCGATCGCAAAACCGCCCTCATTAGAAGCGGTAGGATCAGATGCTTTTGGTGGCACAACGTTGACACGGACTCGCCTTGTTGACTCAACACCACGAAACTCTTCAGCAAGAACAAAGTTTGTCTTGAGTGAAACAGACGGTTGTCTGGATGATTGACCAGACTTGAGACAGGGAATGTGCAACACTGGAAGTGGATAGTCTCTCAAGGTCACTCTGGCCTCATTCATATTGATTGCAATGTGCATGGGCACCAAAAGGCCGTATTTCATATCACGAGGCATTCCCTTGCCAACCTTGTACAGGAACTCTGGGAGATCCTTCATGGCAAACGTTGGCTTATCAACAACAACTTGCAAGTCCGAAATCATTGTCGACATAAGAGCAGGCCTTGCAGGCACTCCCAATATATTCTCGGTTTCTTGAATGTCGTCGGGGAGGTGGTTCGGCCCCCAAAAGGTATCTCGAAGCTCGCGAATGCTGTCCTGAGACATGCGACACGCCTGGTCGATCCTTTTCTTCCATGACTGGGCATTGAACATGTCCAAGTGAGCTCGGGCGTCCGATTCGCTGACCTTGGCATCACCACTGACGGTTCGGTTCCCGCCTTCTGGGTCGTACGTTGGCATACCGCCCCGACGGGGAGATCGAGTCCTGCGACCCGGGCGATAAGGATCTGCACTTCGATTTCGGAACCAAGACGTTGAGGCACTGGTATCGACCCGGCCACGCGCGAATGTAGATCGAGATCGGAGTTTGCTGCCACCCCTTCGCGCTTCTTCCTCTTGCACCTTTTTAATCTTCAGGTTAAATGCCTCCTCGCGAGCTAGGCGCTGCACCTGCTCCTGGCGGCCAGCGCGGTAAATCATACCCAACTTCCATTCAAAAGCTCCATCTTCTATTTCGAAGAGAAAGTTGCGCGAGCGCACAGCAATCTTGGGGACACGTTTGGGTGCCTCTGGCTTTTTCTCAAGAATGTATTCATTCGTCCCAGTCTTGAAGCGATGATGGAGTTGCTGGACCGATTTGACAACATTGACGATATTGTCACTGATTCGAGCGACGATGACTTCGTGCGGCACCGCAATTCGAATTGCTTCCGTGGAGACGTCAATAAGTCGCTCCTCAACAACTGGTCCATTCGCAGTCTTGTGTCGAGTTTCTCGCAAGTCAAGGCGACCTGATTTAATGCCAACCATGCGAGCCCAGACATTCCGCATTCTTGGAGGTTGGACATAGAGGCGGATCAGAGTTGAAGTCATGTATGGGGTTGACCATCTGTGTCGTCCAGCCTCCAGACCATACACGCGCAGCATGATAAGAGGATCATGCGGCATCTCCGCCTTCAGCTGCACCAGCGCAGCCTTAACGTCTAGAATAACCAACTCTGGCGTTGTCGTTGACGGATCAACACCTGAGCGGCTCGGCGGAGCCAAGCGGTTTGCTCTGAAGTGTGATGGCTCATGAGCTCGTGGTGCTTCTCGTCCGGACCTCATGAAGGCCTTTCTCAAAGTCAGTCCAGCAACGCCAACCGAGTAATGACGGAACAGCGAATATTGCATCATTATTGTCCGAACCGATACTTGCACGTTAAACATGGGCCCGTGACTATCGCTTGCGGCAGAAAGCAGCACTTCTAGACGAGGAATATTCACAAAGGGCTCGACTTCAAGCCGGTCAATGCTTTCCATAATCTGTGCCTCCAATCCTTTAACGTTGAAAGATAACCTTCGTCCATCGCCATGCGTTTGACCCTTACGTCGAGTGCGTGGCGACGAGGATGGTGTAATGTCAGAATCAGACTGTGTAATGGATCGGCTGTGGGTTCTTCTCCTAAGCAAGCGACGATGTAATCCATCCAAGCGGTGAGCACGGTACTCTGCAGCTATAGTATCGAGGTGCAATGATACGCCTCGAGTGTCATCCGAGATGTCTTCGTCGATGCCCGCAACCTCGAAATTGAAATCTTTTGCTTCGAGGTGGCAACGAAGAAGCCAGTCTGGCGCTCGACGTAGTACATTCCTGTACTTGACACTCTTGGGGGTGGTTCGCTTTTCAGGCTCAACGTCCATACGAAGTTGACGAATAATTTGATGAATGCCGTCGGTAATTTCTGGCCGGACCATGCTCATGGCAAGTGACTGAATGACGCCATTGATTTCGACGGATACGTCTGGGTTAGCTGCAAGGTGCACTTTGAGTTCCGTTGCTTCGGTGGTAATAAGGTTGAATCTCGTGCCAGAATGTGTGTGGTAGTATAGCTGGTGAGATTGAATTCGCATAGCACCATCCAAAGAATAATGCATGTCCTCGAGCGGAGAGTGAGACGACTCGGCGTCAAGAGAAATGGATGATATGGAAGATATGATGAGGTCAAAGTCGTCAGGGTCATCGGTTTTCTCCAGTGTCTTGAGTTTAATGCGGATAACAGGCTCATGCATTGAGAACTTCATATTGGCTTTGGGCAAGAATCGTGACATGAGGTTGCTGCTGGAATGTCGACTCGCTTTCGGCGGCTTGGGTTTGGATCTCAGCAACGCAATCAAAAGTGGAAGGTGTGCTGGGTCCAGGTCAACTGAAGGTGAGGTAACGACAGAGTTGGCGAACAAAATGTTGGCATTCTTCTCTTCGACGCTCCCGTGGTTGTCGTCTGAGAGCTGTACTGTTTTGTAAGGAAGAGTTGTACGAATTGTCGTCGTGGCCATGGGGATGTACAACAGGCGTTCCGGTCTTCCGTTCCCATCGTCAATGCCGACTGACAATGAAAGGGCCGCAGCAAGTCCTTCGTGGGCAACGTCCTTGGAGGGGAAGTACATTCTGTGCGAAGGCGAGTTTGGATCTAGTCTGTGGAGATCAACACCAAACTCTTTCATAGAAGCGCTGAGCAACACAGGTTGAGCGTTTGGTTGCACTGAGTGCGCTCTCCTGTTAATGCTAATGAAGCTGACCGCGAATTGTATTTCTTTGATTCCATGAAGGATAGAGTTGAAGAAGTCGTGTGGCCCGGCTGTGGCCTTTGGAGTCTCTTCCCCAGATTCATCCTTTTGTTCGATATCGCATGATTGCCGCGGAGCCGGGATAGAGATATCGAAGGAGTCTTTCGGTTCGTAAAATGAGGCGGCACGCCTGCGACATCGATTGTAGTGCGACACACAGAGCTCCAAATCATCGTATGGAATGTGAACACGGCCAAGTTTAAGTGCCACAGTCGCGTCACGCAGGCCCTCTCTAGAGTGATGGAGAAAGCCATGCACATTAAGCAGCGCATTATCCAAAATTTCCAAGGACTCGTTGCCATCAGCTGTGAAGAGAACACTCCGTACGGTCACAATCCACTCAGCCTGATGCCCATGTTTGTAGTAGCTCGACTTTTGATGGAAAAACCTAGCACGGTCGACCTTCTTGTTTCGTGTGTCGACTGCCAGAGTGATGCTGCCGACTTGCACATTTCCTACATCGACAACATGGATGGTGGAGTTTGTCGCCACAACATCGACCATCCGTAGCCATTTGACCATGCGATGGATCCTCTTGATCCTCTCTTTGATTTTCGAGAGCTGTCTCCAAGGATCGCGTCGGGAGGGTGTATCGGCATCTTGTCGCATCGCGGGGCGCTCGGCGGGGGGAGGGGGCTTGTTGGACTCGGATTCGCTGTCGGATACAGACTCCTCGGGACTCTCGGTAGACTTGTTTCCCTCCAATTCTTGCACATTCAGAGTGACAACAAGCTCGTTCAAGACAATACTTAGCCATGTTGGCTGCGCAAAGGTTGGTCGATGGATATGCAGGCCCAGGCCGCGAATCTCGACGGTACAGCCATCCTTAGGGGTGTAGGCGAGTCTTCGCAAAGAGAGGTAACCTATTCGCTGGATGGAAATGCCGGTGAGGATTCGAATAACGGCGAAGAGGACAAATGACGATAAGTACAAGAGGACGACGACGCCGAGTAGGAAGGTCGGGTTGAGAAGGGCCATGACCGCCACGCCGTCGCTGGGCGGCGACGCAGATGGATTCCGTCTGTAAGCTGTGTGAGTTGTGTATCTATTGATCAGAAGGGTTTCCGGAGCAGGAAGGCGCACAGCTTCGCGTAAGAACGTTCCCGGTCCTCCCCAACGCTCTAACAAGCCTGAGTCGTGACACCGGCCATGGCGGAGGTGGAGGTGGAGGCGGATTTTCGACGGTGTTTGAGATACGAGAGTCGGTTAATAAGCACCACAAAGATGTCGCTGGCTGCTCAAGAAGTGAATGCTCCTAGACTACCACGGATGGTTGCTGGACGGACAAAGGTGGGAAGAAAGTTGGTCGAAGGAGCGCTGATCCCAGTGTTGGGGTAGCTCGGTGCAGCAGTTGGTCTCCTCTTTTATCAGCGAGATGGGGATACCCCCGAGTGGCCCGGAACCGCTTGACTCGATGTGGATAGCGACTGTACGACCATGGGCTGGGCCAAACTTGACAATAGCGCAATGGCAATGAGATTGTTGGCGCGCGGCCCAAGCACTTATGAGGAATGGGGATGGCTGCGGTGTGAGACAAGGCAGACAATAGAGGTTATGGGGTAGACAGTTACTGGGCGTGCAGATGAAGGTATGTACAAACAGTGGCTGCATGATAATACCTAAGTCTGCTAACCAGGGCAGCTCAGAGGTAAGCTAACACGTTGTACATACGTACATTAGTACTAACTGACTAGCTAAAGACTTAGTAGTTAGCCTAACTAGTTAATAAGGAGCCTACTAATAAGTTAGGGCGGTAATAAATCATGAGGCAGCGGCAGGCAAAATGGGGCCGCTAGAAAGATGACGTGTGGCGTTCTGTGAAATTTTGTTTAATTACCTGGGTGCAATGTGGCGCAGAAAGAATGCCAGCCAGTATTCGGATCACAGTTCTGTATTTGTTTTCCATCGGTCCTGTCAACATAGTCGCTTTCTTTCGCGATAGCTTTATCTCCTATATGCAGGAAGGGTCTCGTGCCATCTTCCATCAAAGTGGCCACCCCGTTGCTGCAAACTAGCTGCCCTGCCATGCTTATCCGCGGCTGCAGCTTGCCCGCATGAGGCGCAGCCCGGTGACGTCCATGATGGCTGCCACTGGATGGATAAAGGCACCCACAGCACCAACCAAGCGGACACTTACCAACAAAAGATAGTCCAAGAAGAGGGTCAAGGAAAATCGGAAAGAAGATAAAATAGCGTATAGACCACCTGTGGCCATATAAAACCTGTGTGGAGTTGCTAACTAGAAGCGCGTATATCCCACGATAAATCTATTGTACACTGACCATATTCAAAGCTGTCGACTCGCAAAATTACTTTGGTGGAATCGAGCTTTCTGCTTCCCGCGCCTTGTGCTCCAATGCCCTCAGTTCTGCAATCCGGTCGTCAATCAGGGAAATGTCGACGTCGAGCTTGAGTTTCTTTTCCCTCATCATGTCCATGTATTCCTCGTCTGTGAGCTTTCTCAACGGGTTCAGGCGCGACCAGAACCCAGGGCCGTTCTCTATTTTTGGTTTCAGCTGGTTGGCTTCATGACGATGTATCAAAATTTGTCCACCAGCACCCAATAAACCCCACATGATCATGGCTGGTATTATTTTTGTAGGACCACCTATCGCATGTTAGAACGGCCATGCTTCGGCTACCCTCGGGGAGTAGGTAGGAATTACTCACGCAAAAGCCCCGACACAGCGCCGGTAGCTGATCCGGCGATTGTGCTAATTATGACTCTATCTGAAGACTTCATCACTTCCTGGTTGCCCCATGCACGCATGGCGAGGCTCCTAGAAACTGTGCCGCCGTCAGTGGACGTCGAGTGGTGCCAGGGTCGGATAGGATTCCTACTTACACCAGAACGTGGTACCGAGAGTAAACCATTGTACCCCAGTGACGGAGCCACTGATGAATGGGTTTGTATCTCTAGCAATAGCTCCGCCAACTCCAGCCAATACTCCGGCAGTTCCTACCTCACCCATGTGAGTCAGTAACACTCTCAGATCAAGTCTGCCGCAAGGACCACGTACCAGCCCAGAACCCAACTTTAAACGGCGGGAAGACGAGCTCCGCAAGTTCTGGTGAGAAGAATGGCTTTCTCTTGCGCTGTGTAAGCCCGTGTGAATCTGGAGGCGATGGCTGTGAAGCCATAATAGCGGGAGGATCAAAAGGGTGCAACGGGGTGACGCCAACCCTTGAGCGCAGTCTGAGTCGTTCGTCAATGCCTGGTAAACAAAAGAGAGGTAAAATAAAACACAGTAAGTTGAAACAGGATAATATACAATGCCGGTAGACACAAAATTACAACCGACTTGAGGCAAACGATGAGTCCGACGAGCGAGTACGTGGATGTCGCGCCTTGAAAATCAGGGTGGAATGGTTTGACAAACAAAATTGCCAACTGTGGCTTGGGCTCTATTCTTGTGTGGCTCAGCAACCACTCGGTTCAAACTGCATGGCCCCAGCTTCTTCCCGACGGCCCATCAAAATGATCAAATGGGTCACCAAAATGCGAATGGCGCTAATCCTTATCTGAACTAGCCTCTCCCACTCGTCCACGCCTTGCTTGCGAAAATTGAAGCAACCCTCTGTGGCCCGTGGCTGTGGCCCTTGGTGGCCTCGTTTTTTCCCACGTTCGAGCAAATTTCGACTCGTCAACCCCAGACACGGTAACGCTATCGGGGTCCCATAACTATCGCCGTCCGCCCGAATCTCGACAATCTTCGACATCCTTCTTTGTCGACTTTGTCCGTCTTCGACCCTTTTCTCAATTTCCCGCAGGAGCTGCTCCGGTAGCCCTCGCCCCTCTCACCTTCGTCCTACGCGCACCGGTTAACTAATCCGCTGCGCGTGGTTATTTTACGCCGCAATCATGGGTCCGTCCATATCAACTTGATGCTCTGATCCCGTGCCTTTGCTCACATGACGTTCTTCCAGCTCCCAAAAAGAAGCAACAGCAGACTATGTCCCTGGGGGACTTTCTGACTGATGGTTCGTCGCAACGCAAACCGCAAACTGCACAGCATGCTGACGCTGCAACAGGTTTTGGTGGTGGTTCATGGGCTGATGAGGTCGAGGCGACTTATGGTGAGTGACCTGTTCGCCTCGAGAGCCTAGTTGTCGCGATGCTAACACATCTCTAGTTACTGGTGCGCGTGTTGGCTTGCCTGTAGCCGTGATCAAAACTAACATATATCAGGCACTCAGCCCCTCCCCTCGAGCGACCGACCCCGCCCTGGTGGCGCTACTTCGTCCTGGCAGGACCGAGGTGAGTGCATATCTCATCGTTTACCTTTGAAATTCGCCTCTCCCTAACCGATATAAGGCTATTCCGTTCGTGAGAGCGTTCCCCAGTCGATTCCTGAGCGTCCCCCGTTCACTGCTCATCTTGGAAATCTTTCCTACGACGCGACGGTCGAATCCGTCACCGATTTCTTTGCCGGTAGCGAAATTGTTAGCGTCCGAATTATTGAGGACCGCGAATTGCAGCGTCCCAAAGGTTTCGGTTATGTCGAGTTTACCGATGTCGAGGGTCTGAAGAAGGCCCTTCAACTCGACGGAGAGTCCTTCCAGGGACGTATGATCAAGATCAAGGTCGCTGATCCTCGTACGTATACCCACGGGTATGATTAATGCCACCGTATTCCTGCTAACCCATATACAGCCCGTGGCGGTGACAGCCGCATGGACTCTTCTCGCGATCTTAGCGACTGGACTCGGAAGGGTCCCCTTCCTGATCTCCCCAACCGCGGTGGCAATCGTCAGCCGTCCGAGTTCGGTGGTGAGCGCAGAATGCGCGATCCTGCTCTCGAGTCGAACCGCGGCCCTGCTCGCGAGATGAACTGGGAACGCCGCGGTCCTCTCGCACCGCTCCCACCCCAAGAATTCGCTGGTCGTGATGGCAGCCGTCCTCCTCGCCCCGCCCCCGAGGGCATGGGTGAACGCAGCGAATCGTTCCGTGGCCCCCGCCCGGATCGGCCAGAGAGACCCGAGCGAAGCCCCACCGCCGCCGAGAAGGACTTCCAATGGCGCGACCGCATGCGCCCGGATGCTGGAAAGCCGTCGCCTTCTCAAGAGGGAGGCGAAGACGCTGCTGCTCCCGCTCCTGCTGCTGCACCTGCTCCCGCGCCCGCCCCGGCTAGCCGCCCCCGTTTGAACCTTCAGAAGCGCACCGTCACTGAATCTACAGATGCCACAACCCCCACCGCCGACTCCAAGGCTAGCCCCTTTGGCGCTGCCCGTCCCATTGACACCGCCGCCCGCGAGCGCGAGCTTGAAGTGAAGCGCCAGCAGGCGGTCCAAGAGAAGCGCGAGGCTGATGAAAAGGCGAAGGAAGAGCGCCGCCTGGCCAAACAGGCTGCCAAGGAGGCTGAGGCCGAGACCGAAGCTAAAGCAGCGGCTGCGGAAGAGGATGCACCCGCTGCTACCGAGACGAAGCAAGCTGAGGCTGAGGAGAAGGACAATGGCGCGGAGAAGCAGTTGCCTGTGCGTGCTCGCGAGCCACGTGAGCCACGCGAGCCACGCGAACCACGCGAGAACAAAGAGGCTGCCCCCAACTTCAAGTCGAGAGCTGCCGAGGCTGGAAACTGGAGATCGGCCTCTGGTGAGCAGCGAGGCCCTCGTGGCGGCGGCCGTGGCGGTCGCGGCGGTGCTTCCCGAGGCGGGCGCAATGATACCCGTGGACCCCGTGCGAACGGCGGTAGCGCTCAACAGAGCTCTGCTCCCTCCGAGGCCGGTGACGCCACTACTATTGACGAGGATGGCTGGACCACTGTGCCCAACAAGAAGGGACGTCAGGGACGTCCTTGAAGGGGGAGGCAATACGAGACAAGAAGACAGAGATTGTACATTTAGCCCCCCCCACACCCATATTTTCTGCTTTTTGATTTCACGACTATAGATGATGGCCTTTCCCATGCAGGGAGACGCTCGCTGCTATTTCAGACAGAAAAGTTTTCTTCGGTTGCATCTCACAGCAAAAAAAAAAAAACAGACAAAAAGCTTTTTAATACTTGGAAGGTGCGCCACCTTTTTTTCTAGTTGATGATGTTACGAAGCCAAGACATTTCATGGCATAGCAGGGCAACAACTCGTGTCTTTGAAGGACGACAAAGGATAGCTTGTTGATGATGATGACGACGGTCTCGTTACATGTGAAAAGAAGGAGAGGGGTCTAAGCGGAAAAGGATATAATTGATTTGGCTGGGAACTGAGGGGGGAAGATATGGGGCAAACCGATCTTTCAGTGCCTAGAGAAACGTGTTATTATTCTGCCTTGAGCTTCTGTGATGCTTCTGTAGTTGTGAATTGTGTAAATCGTTGCCCGATTTAATGGTTAAAGTCCGTACATTTTGTTTCCCTTACACTGCCTTGTGACCAAGCCGGGACAACTCTTGTTGCCGCAGGTGCCCTTAATGTCGGGGCCTATGCTGTAGACATGAGTCGCATAATGACAAGTTATGGGTTACGATTCAGCGATTGTAGTTGAGAGATAGACGTATATATACAAGGAGATTTTCTACGTATAGTTAGTCTTGTACCCCCCCCCCCCCCCGCGATGGCCGTAGCTCCTACCTCACATGTCGCCCCCATTCCCTCTCCTTACCCTCAGCCACGCCGTGTTCAAAGATCTCGGGTGCGCTCCTCGGCCTCAGCGATCCACCGCTGCAGCTGCGGCGCGTCCCGGGGCCGGAGCTTCATCTTAAAGGGCCGGGGGTCGAGCGTGAGCGACGTGGGCGTGTTGTTGCAGTCGAGGCAGTGCATGACCGGGCGGTCGGCCGGGTCGTCGGCCTGCGAGAGGTGGAACGCGGTGACGACGCGGACGTAGGCGGTGAAGAGCTCGCGGTTGGCCAGGTGCGATCCGGCGCACATGCGCGACCCGGCGCCGTAGGCGTAGTGCGGCGTGCCGACCTCGTGGTGGTCGTCGAGGAAGCGCTCGACGATGAACTGCTCCGGCAGCTTGAAGCGGTCATGGTCGTAGTCGGCCGCGTAGGCGTTCTGGAGTTTTTTGTTCTTCTTGTTAGTTGGTCCGCTCGCTTTACTGGCAAGGAGATGGATGCACGTTTACGCTAACGTACCATGAAGAATGTGGTGCCGGCGGGGATCACGGTGTTCTGGTAGGGAATGTCCTTGATGTTGGTGCGCGGGAGGCAGATCGGGATGACGGTGAAGAAGCGCAGGGTTTCCTTGACGAGCGCGGTGACGTAGGGGATCTTTTCCTCGACGAGACACCGCTCCCAGGCGTCGCCGTCGGGATAGGCTTCCTGGATGGCAGCTAGGGCTTTTGCCTGGACGGCCTGGCCCTCTGGCGTGGAAAGGTAGGCGAGGCCCATGATGAGGGTGCCAGGCACGGTGTCAAGACCGGCAGAAACCATGGTGAGGCAGATGGACTTGAGTTCGGCTGCTTCACTGTCAGCAGGGACAAGCCATGTAAAAGTCGTCCAGGCCAGTACATACCCATGTTGAGCTTGGCCTCGGGGTCCTTGAGGATGTTGCCCGTGATGCACGGCTTATCCGTGCCATCGGCGATGCGCTTCTGGAGATCGGTCAGCATGTCGGTCAGGTACTTGTCGCGACGGGCGCGAAACTCCTGGGCCTCGGTGTTCTGCTTGTTCCAGACGCGCAGCAGCGGGACGTAGTCCTGCCAGTTGTTGCTGGTGGAGCGAAAGTTTGAGATTTCGCGCTCGACGTGGGTGATCTCGCGCAGCAGGGCGTCGTCGACAGAGCCCTCGATGCGGAAGCCGTAGTTGAGGGTGAGGGAGGTGTTGAGGGCGAAGCGGGCCATGTAGGAGATGGGGTCGACGTCGCGGCGGCCGCCGTCGCAGTCGGCCAGCAGCTCGCGGATGCTGGCCGTGGACTCGAGGTCGATGATGGGCATGTAGGACTGCACGGCCGGCCGGTTGAGCGCCGTGGCCGCGGCCTTGCGCCGCCGCTTGCACGACTCGTCCCACGGCGAGGTGCCGATGGTGAAGCCCTGGGAGGAGGACACGACGGAGTGGAAGGTGTGGAAGGTTGGCCGCGAAATGAGCGAGGACTGGTGGGTGATCCAGAAGTGCTTGACCGCGTCGTACGAGTTTACAAAGACGACGCGCTGGGGATGAAGGGTTAGCGAGGAGTAGGAGGTAGTTGGAGGGTGATGTGGACATGGCAAAGTGGTCAACGACTTACCCTATTCCCAAGACGAGTCTGGAAGACGGGGCCATACTGGGTCGCCCATTTCTGGGCCACGCGAGCATGATCAGTACCTAGCTGTATCAGGTTGCCAAAGATGGGCACGCCAGGGATCTCGGGGAGGCCATTGATCTTGGGCGTGTCGGTCGCGTTGAGGAATTTGAAGAGGATGTAGATGGCCGCGATGACCGCGATGCCAATGACTTCATAGGAGGCCATGGCTTTGTGAAGTACCGATACAAGCTGTGAGTGAGCTATGCCGGTCAGAGAGCTAGTCTGCTTTTCTTCTTGTTGTATATGAAGTCCAGGGGTGGTCGATGAGGATGATGAGCAAGACGATCCGGTGCTAGCAAGCTGTCATACAGATGAGAAGCGAGCAGTCATGATGCCAGGAATGCAATGCAAGGCTAGGCTCGACAACGCATGGATGGCTACCAGCGGCTCCTATTTATGCCTAATCAACCGCCTCTGCTTGGCCAGCACATCGTCTTGCCTACCCCGACATTCCCCAGCACCAAACCGTCTTCCGTCCCCTCCCCCCTCCCCTCCACAAAGCCACCATGCATTTCAGACGTCAATCAACGGGTATGGATGGGTACGGTACGGGGCAGTTACGGGGTACGAGTCCCAGTGAGGGAAGTGAGGGGGTTCTTTTCCTCCAGTAACAAGTCGCAGATTTGCCGAGTCTGGGGGTCAGAGGTTGCATGGCTGGGAGGCTAGCCGGACAAGACACTACTGTAGTCCCATGGTTTGTTGATTTTCTGATTCCGGTCGGAATATAGATGACATCCACTTTTGCCGCCTCTTGCTGCTCCTTTTCCGTCAGCCGATCGCGCAGTTCATCTCGGCGTACATCAGACTACAGATGCCGACAGGAGACGACTGGGTGCATGTTGAGAGGCCGGGCCGAGCAAGCCAGGTCACCGGAACGGATTGCATTGATGATTTCATGATCCCTTTGCCGAGATTTGAACCGATGCCTGCAGTTCGCTAGTGCTAGGGGTTGTGGAATTGTAGGTATGCAACAAGCCCCGGCAAATCGGGACTATGGGGAGAACAATGCTAGAAGGCAAGCTGAATAATGATTCACAGACGCTGATAAAATGACAAAATTACAGACGACTTGTTCTTATTTCGTCATCCTGCATATCGCAGATCCCCCACCACGTCGGGGTTTTTCTCCCTACACCCACCACCTTATCCTTTCACTTTTCCGATCATCCAGATGAGTAGATGGAGAGGCAAGTGGCAAAGACCATCATGTCAAACTCCCGGCCATAGTCCACATTGACCTGCATGCTTCCGCACTTGCCCAGCTGCGTCGTGCTAGTAAAGACGGCCAGGATGGACTCGGCTCTCCCGGGCGTTCCGTCTTGCCGGCCGGCTCGTCCCTCAGCTGGCCGTTCCTCCGTGAGTTTCCAGTTGCGGGAGCTCAGCAGCGGCCGCCTCATGCCGTCGACGGTGACGCTGCGTGTCCGCGTCCAGACCAGGTGCAGGCGGCGGCGGCGGCGGCCCCCGTCGTCGTCCACGTCGGCGGCCCAGGTGTGCTTCGTGCCCATCGGGTGCGCCATGCAGAGCTCCTCCCAGATCATGTCCCCTGTCCATCTGGGATCGCCCAGCCCGATGGCATAGTGCCGCGTGAAGGGTGGCAGGTGAGACACGGCGGCGACAGGGCAGCTCGGGTCTGGCCCATCGTGGATGACGAGGAAGGGACGCTTGTTCAGCGCGGGGCGCAGTTTGACGAATATGCGCTCTTCTGCGGTGCTCGTGTCACGGCTGGGACCCAGAATCGTGTATTGATTCCTGAGAGTGGGCTTGTGTATGGCGAATATGTGAGGCATGATGGGATGTGGACGTGGGTGGCTTGACGTGTGGCTGTGACTGTAAGGTGCGTAGCAGTATCAATCAAGTCGGTTGTTTCTATTTAACAACGTGATGGTACAGAGACAATTTATGTGAAAAATTTTCCAGCATATTCTCACATGGCCTTTTAATATTTATATCCTTTACAATGTAGCAGTTTCGCTCTGACTCTGGGCCGTGTCAGTCTCACTAACAGGGCTCAGGCCGCCAAACCTCGCATTCGAGTTGTGCGAATTCGCTGGTGCAATACGGAGAGTACGAGAAGTTGTGGCGCATGGGTTGCAAGTTAGCTGTACTGTTCTAGGTGCGAGGCTGGTCAGTCAGTTATCATTTCATTGCAAGTATCGAGTTGACGAATAGTTCTACTTCTTCCATTTTTACCTGGGAAGAAATATTGCATTCATGCAACCCCCTTTTTTTTGTCCTCCCTTTTCCAAAAGACCTGACCCATACATACCTGGCCTTGCCTGTGCTTGTGCTGTCTGTACATGAGTAACAATCATCTGAAATGTTGGTACGACCGCCCTGAGTTGTTTGTCTCGAATTCACTTGAAATAGCGGGCAAAGTACTGCCATTATACATCATAACACAGGATGAGTAATTGTATTCACCGAAGAATTTAATTTAATAAACCCGACCACTTTCGACGAGGTCAGATCCTAAAAATTCCCTCCAGGTACCTACCCTAGAGCGACCCCGACGCCTAAACCCTCCCTGTGCCTGGCCACTAACAAGGGCAACCACTGCCCAGTAACTCGCCTGTAACCACTGCCGGCCTGCCTGCAGCCTAACGACAGGCTACAGCTACAGCTACAGCTACAGCTACAACTACAGCCTCCCTTCGCTCAAGCTGAACCCCTCCCTCCCCTCTGGACAAATCAAAATCAACATCAACATCACGCAACGCCCAACAACCAACCATCCCAGCCCAAGACGAGCCAAAAATCGATCAACAACAAGGGCGGCAATCGCATTAGCTCGCCCCAGAAGCCTGGGTAGCGTCAACCCATCATCAGCTAGCTCGCTGATGAATGTGCTGTGCTCTACCTTATCCATCTCAGACTCCCTTCCTGCCGTCGTATTGGCCCCAGACACCTTCAGTTCCAAACTTTGTTGCGCGACTGCCACCCCCCGCCACCTTCATTCCATCTCGCCTCGTCTCATCGCCTAGTAGCTACGACGAGAGCGCCCGCCGCGCATGACCAGGCAGCTAATGACGGGGTCACGCCCCTGATTGGAAAAAACGCAATGGGTGAGTTTCAAAACTGCGCACGTCCGGCCTCGTCCCCATGATTCCTTGCTCGCCGATCGCCTCCCTCCTCCTCGGCCCAATCTTCAAACCAGCCCACACGTGCTTCGGTCGAAAAACCATCCGTTCATGCACCCGCACCGCACAGCGTCATGCTGAGACCATCAGCCATCTCGCCCCATTGATAGATCGCCTTGCTCTCACATAGCTTGACAACGCCCTCGGTCTGGCCCAGAGGCCGCTGTTAGTACATGGCTAACACCCCTCGCCTGTCATAGCTCCGTCGCAGCCACCCCCCCTCGATCCCGCTCAAGAGCCGCACTCACAATCCAAGTATCCCGCCGCCACCTCGCGATCCCTCTCGCGCCTCGAAGACGATGATCGCTCTTGGGAGCACACGATCCGTCTAGTCTCCCCCGAACCCGCCCTATCGCCGCCGACGATCGGCCACTCGCGCGACTCCTCTGTCGAAAAGCTCCCACGCCTCCAGCCCGCCCTCACATCCCCTCGATCAGCTACCGGCGCTTCCGCCCGACACAACATTGATGCTTCGCGCGTCGCCGCCTACGGACATCACCGCCAGACCTCCATCGTGCACGGCATACAGCACTCCAGAAATGGGAGCATGGCCAGCTCCGCCTCTAGCCCCCTGAGTCCTCAGATGATTGCCGCCGCTGGCGTCGGACTCGACATGGACTCGGTCGGCGCCAGGATGGATTCTATCGCGACGACAACCCCATCGACCACGGTAGCCGCTGCTTCCTCTGCCGCCATGGAAAAGTCCGCCTCGGCGACAGATGCCTCCGCGTTTAGTGCGACCCAGCGCAAGGTCGACCAAATACATCCCAAAGCTCGGCGCGACCACGCACCCCATCACTCGCACTCTTCTCGACATCGTGACGACCAGAAAACGGTGGGGGAATATGCCCTACATGTTCTCTTCACTTCCTTCATTGCCCAGGCCGAGGAAAAACTAAACGAATCCATCACCGTGCCCTTCGACCCCGAACCCAGCGTCGATCAAATATGCGGACCCGGCGTCGACCCCGCCTTTGACCAGCTCATCGTCGCCCTAGGTCATATTGCCAGCCCCAAACCGAAAGCCTTGATCGATTCCATGATGCTGTGGCGTAAAAGCAAGAGCGATGCCGCCAACGACGCCCGCAGCCAGCTTCAGCAGCTGCGTAATCACACCCCGGGCACTCCCTTGTTGCGAAGAAACACGGAGCCGGCCGGCATGAGCTTTGCGGATAATGCCTCCCCTACAGGCCTGTCGTTGGGCGCAAAACAAGAACATGTTGCGCAACAGGAACGTCGCTCAACAGTGTCCATCTACATCCTATGCCGCGTGCTTGTCGAGGTCATCTGCCAGAGCAACCTGGCGTCAATCACCCCTGAAATGGAGGATAAACTGGAGAGCATCATCTTTGGCCAGCTAAAGATTGCCGACGCTGAACAGCTGGCGATTTCCCCTCTGAAGATGGCCAACTGGAATCTTTTCGCCCAGCTGCTTGGGTACATGAGCGAAATTAACTTTGTCGGAATCACTCGTCGATTCATCGAAGACCTGGGTGCCTGTCTTCAGGAGCGGACCGTGAGGAGCCCTACGTCCATCTCTAATCGCGAAGTAGAGGGCAGAATCGAACTTGTGCTTAATGGAATGAAGCATCTGCGCATCAAAGTGTCCCCAGAAGAATCGTGGGAGCAGTCTTGCGATTTTCTCATCAAGCTGGGTCGCCTATTCAGCAAATCCCATGGCCAAAGAGTTAAGTCCGCCTTTTGCCATGTGCTCGATATGCTGCTCCGTCCCATCGCAGCCAAGGCTCTCAACAGTCATCTCATGCAAGCTAAATGGACTGACGTGCTCTCTGCCATCGGTCCGCGCCTTGATCAAATGCACCTAAAACCGAGACACTGGGCTGTATCCTTTCCTCTCACGGCGACCCTTCTTTGCGTTTCGCCGCCGGAGAATTTCACATCCCAGTGGCTGTTGCAAATCATGCCTCTGCAGACAAAAATCAAGGACAGATATACAAAACCGCTCTGCCTGCAGGTCATTTCTCGGCTTGTCTGGACGTATCTATACCGCACAAACGACAGCCAGACGAGTGCTGCCAGGAAGCTGGATGATGTGATCCGTCTTGTAATGCCCTCCTCAAAACGCAGCCTTATTGCTGCCGATGCTGCCGTCACCGAGCCTCTTATCCAGCTGATTCGGATAATTGGCTTCAAATACCCAGAGTTCTGCTTCAAAAACATCATCTTTCCCCTCATCAACGCCGAAAACTTCTTGCAGAACAAGGACCTCAAGGTGGAACAGCTTGACCCTGATAGAATTGTGATCGGAATCCGCGCCTTCCTCACCATCATGTCAGACCTCGAAAAGGGCGAACAGGGTCGGCCCCCTTTCCCGCAAACCTTTGAAGCTGTATCGAATGTTGACAGGTTTTTGTCCCCTACAATGTCCACCAAGTCGAGATCACCTACCAGCCCTGCAGCTCCGCCGAAGAAAGATACTGTCTCGCGGCCTGTGCTCACCTCTGTTCTTACAGATGGAGTTCGCGAATACTATTTCAAATTCTGCCAAGTTTTGGGAAAGATTGCTGTTGTTTGCGACAATACTTTTGGTGGACAGGCCACCTTGGATGAGAAGTTCAATAGTCCAGGGCCCAAGACGCCAATATCCGAATCATTTACATTTTCCCGCAAGGACGACGTCCAAACCGCCCAAGATCAACGACAGGCATTCTACGAACTTCTGCATGTTGCCGTCCAAGCATTACCGAGATGTCTTGGCCCGGGTGTTCAGCTTAATACTCTGATAAACGTGCTCTGCACCGGTACTGCTCATGTTCAGTTTCAGATCGCAGATTCCTCTGCGGACTCTCTCAAGGCCATTGCCAAGCATTCCCTGGCGCAACAAGTGACTATGGGGTTTGCACGTTTCATTTTTAATTTTGATGACCGGTATTCAACTATGTCGGATGGCGGAATGCTTGGGCCTGGCCACATTGAGAATACGCTCCGCATCTATGTCGAGTTGATGCAAATTTGGATTGAAGAGATCCGCCAAAAGATGAGAGATGCCGCTTCAGGACAGGGTGATGGGAAAGGAGCCGACCAGAGAGCACTCCAGCTGGACTTGTCTCAGATCTGGGGCGAGGTTGACCAAGCCGAGGCCCATGGTCTCTTTTTTCTTTGCTCCCAATCGCGCCGCGTGCGTCACTTTGCCATTACCGTTCTGAAGCTCATTACCGAGTTCGACAAGGCACTCGGTAAAGATACTTCTGGCGAGAAGGATACTCTCAGGCTAATTGATATTCTCGAGAACGACTCCATCCAGGTGATGAACTTTAATGAAGATGGCCTCTCTCTTGCAGAGAAAAGCCGTCTGCAGCGCGGACTGCAAAACACCAATAGCAAAGGAGCCGTGGTTGAGCTCTGCACCAGCGACATTTCATACGACGCAACGTTGTGGTTCAAGATTGTCCCAAATCTGATCCGCATCTTCTTTGAGAGATGTCCATTTGCCGTCACTATTTGCCGTGACTTGATCTGCAATCGCATCATCCAAATGTACAAAGCTATTGTGTGTTTGTCCGAGCCCTCTCGGGGACTATTGTATGGCGGAGAGTCCGCAAACCAGCGCTTGGGAAACAGATCTGCGGCCGCACATCCAGAGGTTATGATCGAGCAATGGAAGCTCTACTTGATATTTGCATGTACAACCATGGCTGACCCCGGGGCGCTGCCGGCACCAGCGAACCCCAAGGACAGACAGCACAGTCGCAAAGGCTCCCGGCATACGTCAACCGATAAAATCGTGACGGCTCGGACCTTGTTCAAGTATCTGATTCCACTCCTCTCAGCATCCTCGGGCTCAGCTCGCGAGGCCGTTGTCGTGGCCATGGGCTCGATCAATATCCATATCTACAGATGCTTGTTGGAAGAGCTGCAGGGCCAAGTTGCTCGATGCAATGACGAGGCTAGAGCAAGAATCCACCAACGGACAAACAGCAGCCCTCGCCGAAACAGGAAGATGGATTTGCTGCGTACAGAAATTACCCATGTCTTCAAACTGACATCCCACTTCTTGCGGGATGAGCGTGTGTATCAGAACGAATTCTTCCTGACAACCTTGACGACTTATGCCAAGGACTTGAAGCTATTCCTCATGGATGGCGAAGTGCAGATGGACTGGGAGTTCCAGAAGCTGCGACAGCACTACTGCGGGCTGCTGGAAAGCCTATTTGATGGCATAAACCGCTCAAAAGATCCCTCGAGGTGGATGACGTTTGAGTCACGAAAGTCTGCCTTCTCCTTGATGGAGGACTGGTGTGGCTTTTCACCGAATCAGAACCAGATTCGCGTCCGAGAAGACTCGATGAGACAGTCCCTCATTGACCAGCAGACCTTGGTAGAGCGAGGAACCGTGACAGCGGCCATGGAGATTGAGAAGCGAAACCTGCGCAACGCGGCGCTGAGTGCCATGGCGGCGCTTTGTGCTGGCCCGGTTACTTTCACAACAGAAAGCGGCGTGACACTGCAATTCGATGTGCGTCGAATGCTGGCATGGGTTGAGGGCATCTTTAATTCTGGCAGTGACCGTATGAATGTCACTGGCCGACTGGCCCTCAAGAACCTTGTCATCCATAACCGAGACTACCCGTATCTCCTGGGTCGCTGCATCGCACGCTGCTATCTTGCAGACGCACCCAAAGTCCTCGAAAGCTACTTCATGGTGACCATGGATGTACTTCAAGAGTGTCCCGAATATCCTTGCCCGTTTTGGAAGATGCTCAGCCTCTGCCTCTTTACCCTCGGCAACGAGCAGAGCGAGATCCGATCAAAATCTGCCGCGGCGCTGCGTTCCCTCGAGATTAGACAGCAGCGAAACTCCAAGATTCGCGACTTCGACATTAGCATCGCGGACAAGACACAGGCGGTGTACAAGCTGGCGCAGTTTGAGATTTCAAAGCGACTGGCCATGTCATACACTGAGCTGGCCTTTCACGTTGTGTCCGAGTTGACTTACTATTTCAAGGATCTCCAGCCGGCGGCGCAGCGAAACGTCGTTGCCGTGATTCTGCCTTGGATTCAAACGATTGAGTTGAAGCTTGACCCCAACGGCGGGCCTACAGCTCAGTCCTATGTCCTACTGGCCAATCTCCTTGAAATCACAATTAAGTCAAGCGGCGCCCTCCACCATGAGGTCCAGGCGCTGTGGCAGGCCTTGGCGACCGGTCCGCACCCCGGAAACGTGCGGCTTGTTCTCGACTTCATCATGCAACTGTGTCTGGAACGCCGAGAGCAAAATTTCGTCGAGTATGCGAAGCAGATTGTCGTCTTCCTGTCCACCACCAGCGGCACGCCTGGGATCAAGGTTGTCCAGTTCTTGCTATTGCAAATCACGCCCAAGGCCATGGTGCCCAATGAGAAGCGAAACTCGATACCTCCACTGCCAGATGTCAGTGCCTTTCCGTACTGTGCCGATCTTAACGAAGCTCTCCCAGTGGGAACGAAGCAAGCGGGATTTTCGCTGGGGCAGCTGTCTCTCATTCTGCTCGTCGATTTGATGGTTGCGCCAACAAATCTATCACCCGAGAGCATCCCTTCTCTCTTGCATGTGGTGGCCGTCTTGTGGGATCATTACACCCCATTAGTGCAAGAGCAGGCTCGCGAAATGCTAGTTCACTTGATACATGAGCTGGTACTCTCACGAATGGACGAATCCCTCTTCGACTCAAGAAAAGAGGCCATCGAGGAACTAATTGATCTGGTCCGCGGTCATGATCGTGCTGTGGTCTGGAGCTATGAAGACAGCAATGGCAAGGTTGATGAGCAAGACAACAAGGTGCCACCTAGCATGGAATATCTCACGGCGGAAATGTTGCAAACCTTTGAGCCGGCGTATCCTGGCATCAAAGAGCAGTGGGGAAGGCTCTCCCTTACATGGGCTACATCTTGCCCTGTCAGACATCTGGCCTGTCGGTCGTTCCAGATCTTCCGTTGCGTCCTGACCTCGTTGGACCAATATATGCTCGGCGACATGTTGGCACGGCTATCAAATACGATTGCTGACGAGGATCCAGAGATCCAGTCGTTTTCCATGGAGATCTTGACAACTCTCAAGACGTTGATTGTCAAGCTGGAGTCGGACAAGCTGCTCACGTTCCCACAGCTCTTTTGGACGACGTGTGCTTGTCTTGACTCCATCAACGAGCGAGAGTTTGGAGAAGCAGTTGACATGTTGAGCGAGCTCGTAGGAAAGGTCGACCTGCGCTCTGCCAATGTTCGACGCATCATTGCAGAGGGACAGCCATCTCGCTGGGACGGTACATTTGATGGTCTACAACCACTGCTTCACAAGGGCCTTCGCTCGGCGGTATGTTGGCAGCCAACTCTGGACATTATGGAGCAGCTCGTGAAGCTCCCCAACGATCCTCTTATTGGCGATGACCAGCGTCTATTTTTCACCCTGCTGGCCAACTTCCCGCGATTCCTCAACGACCTGGAGCAGCGAACCATGCCATCAGATGACGTTCTTCGGTCAGCACGCGTCTTGTTTGCCGAGGCAGACCGGCAAGGCCTTGAAGGAATTGCTCAGGTCATGGACGACTACGTGAATGGCGAATATCACATTGGCGGGGATCTCCTGATGACCCTATTTGAAGCGCTGAAGGAGTACTATCTTCCACGGCTCGAATTCAAGATGATCACCTTCCTGCTTGGGCTGCTAACAAACTCTATCACTTGGGTCAAGGTCCATGCAATGCGCATTCTCTGCGTCGCGATCCCAGCAGTGGATATGCGGAACCCTGAGCTCGCAGGCCATGGCTCCGATTTGATTTCACCGCTTCTCCGTCTGCTCCAAACCGATCTGTGCATGAATGCGCTCGAGGTGCTTGACAACATCATGACTGTCTCTGGCAGCCACATGGACAAGCACCACTTGCGGATGAGCATGACGCGCGCCACCTCCAAGGTAATACGCAAAGAATATGAGCGCACGCAGAGTCTGTTTGGGATCCCAGAAGCATCGGGGTGGGCGATTCCAGTGCCGGCCAAGAAGACGGAAGCCACCCGTGCCAATATCCATGCTGCGTTCTACATGTGCCAAAGCGCGGAGGGGTCGTCCACTGAAGCCACGCCGACAGCTGAGGTTGAATTCCACAACGACGACTTTGCGTATGGATACTTTGAGGCGCCGGAGCGCACAGCGACCATGCTCTCGGATGATGGCCGAGCCGATACTTTGGTTGGCGATCTGGTGACAAAGCTAGATAGCCTGGATGACTTTTTCGACGAGCCTTCAAGCCCTCATACGGATGACGACGGACGCTCGTCAAGAACGGTGACAGAATACCATCCAGACGGGTTTGATTCGGAGACGCAATTGTATGATGAGCAGATCCTACCAATCCTGCATCAAGCCTCGAACAATACGTCATTCCAGAATGGCTTCGCCGACAGGCCGCCTGCCATGGCTCGGGAGACGAGCGGCAATGCGATGAATCCCGGCGCTTTTAACATGATGAGTTCGCCGCGGCCAGGGCTGCATTCGCGCTCCATCACGTCCCCGTCTGCTCCGGCCTCATACCACCCACACCTGGCAGGCGATATCACGTCGGACGAGGAATACCTTTCGGGCGGCGTCTCGGATGCTGACGACGAGCGACCCAACGCAGCGCCCAGCATTGGCAGCGTCTTTTTCCTCGAGAACATGGTGAGCCGACCACAGCCGAAGTCGGAGGTGACTACCGCGGCGACAGTGACGCCTACCGGGGCAACGAGCTCGCCGAATCTGCGGAGACTGACCAGCCGGTCTCGTGACGAGCATCGGGGGCGAGAAAAGACGCCGCCGCAACCGACGCCGAAATTGCCGACGCCAAACCCCAACATGTTTGTGAGCGGGCCGCAAGAGTTACTGTAGATGCGCGAATCTTGATATATAAAAGAGCTACATGACTGATTTATGCAGAGGTTGGAAGTACATGTTGGATACAAAGCAGTTGAGGTTGGAAGTGTTTCAGACGTGGATTTTTATTTTTGCACAGCGTTGCACAAAAATGGCGTTTAGGGGGACTTGGCACACAATACTACTAGTCGATGAGATTTTCGAAAGTGAATAATAAATGAAATGATGTCATGAAACTGGCGTGAGCCTAGCTGTTTGTGATGGTTGTGTATCATGAAGAAGAAAAGGAGTATCCTATATCCGAGGGAAAACGCCACCCAATCCGTGAGTAATGCAGAAGAGAGTTGACCCGCGTCCAACGCTTTCGCGGTAATGAAATGTGTATAAATCAGTCGTAGTGTAGAGCAACAATGAGCCACCAAAGTGCCCCTTTTTCTCGTCCTCGGTGCTCTCCTTCTTAGTACCGGTGGCGCGTCGAGTAGTCCTTTGGGCTGACGACCAGACCCCTGCCCTTCTTTGCGCCGCGGTAGACGGTCTCGACAATGTCGATGAGCTCCTGCTTGTCCTCGAGGACCCAGTTGAGCTTGTTGTTGTTTCCGGTGCCAAAGTCGACCATCATGTGCTTGTTGCGGAAGAAGAACATGATGGTGCAGGGGTCGTAGAGTTCTGCGGCGCGGTTAGATGACGGTGGGAGAGGGGATATAGGGGAAGGGGGGGGGATTACGACACGTACCGTACATTTGGTTAAAGTCGGGGACTTGGTCAATGTCGCAGACGTAGACGACGGCAAAGGACTTTACTTTTTCGGCAATCTTGTAGAGGACCTCGTCTTGGCGCATGCAGTCGGGGTCCCAGTCGCGGCCGAAGCGGATGACGACGAGGCGCTCGTCCTCGCTGAGGATAGCCTGGTCGACGTGCCAGCCGGAGTTGAGATGGGGGATGACGACGGAGCCCATGGTTTGGGTGTTGTTTGGGACAGGTATGGGCAGGAGGGTTGGGGAAGAGGCAGCAATGAAGATGAGATCTATGTAGGTAGGGGAGAAAAAACGATTTGGCGGGGGTTGTTGTCACTGTCTTGAGCCGCTGGACCCCACTAGTGACGGTTTGGTGAATATCGGTGTCCCTAGGGGAGAAGGGGAAAACAAAAAGAAGACACACAAGACACGGTCAACCAGGCTGCCGGTTTGTTCGCCCCAGGATTTTTTTTTTTTTTTTTTTAACGCGGCGCATTCGCGGGCTGCCAAGTGCTCCTGGTAGTTTGACTACGCCATGTTCTGTCTACGAAACCCGACCGCGCGGCGGCAGTTCCTCCAGCTCGCCACGCGACGCATCACACCAGCAACAACACGCTGGAAATCCGACATGCCACCGCCGCCGCCGCCGCTGCCGATCGATCACGAAGAAGAGCTCATCTACCCGGCGCCGTCCTCCTCGCGCCACACCGACCTCGCCTCGTTCGAGGCCTACGCGCGCCGCACCGGCCTCGACCCGGCGTCCACCGTCTACGTGGGCACGCGGTACGAGTACCTCGTCGCCGACCACCTCGCGCGGTACGGCTTCCGGCTGCGGCGCGTCGGCGGCGCACGCGACCGAGGCACCGACCTAGTCGGCACCTGGGCCCTCCCGACGACCACAACAACAACCGCCCCCCGGCCGCCGCCGCTCAAGGTCCTGGTGCAGTGCAAGGCGGGCGGCAGCAGCGGTGGCGGTGGTGGTGGCCCGCAGCATGTGCGCGAGCTCGAGGGCGCGCTGGCGGGCGCGCCGCCGGGATGGCGAGGGACGGAGGCGCCGGTGCTGGCGGTGCTGGCGTGCGAGCGGCCGGCGACGAGGGGCGTGCGCGAGGCGCTGGGGCACAGCCGCTGGCCGATGGCGTATGTGTGCTGCGAGCGGGCGGGCGGCGGCGACGGGGGGGTGGTGGTGAGGCAGCTGTTGTGGAATGGCAGGGCCGGGGAGCGGTGCGGCCTGGACGGCGTGGAGGTCGGGACGAGGTTCAGGGACGGTGGTGAGGGGCGGGAGGAGGAGCTGGTGCTGCTGCGCAAGGGGAGGGTGCTGAGGTTTGGCGGTGAGGAGGAGGGGAAGGGCGCCGGGCCTGGGAAGGGGACATGACGTCGGTTCCTGTGGCCAAGTCCGTAGGCCGAGAATATGTATAGCTAAGTAAGCATCGGGATTGCTTCAGGGTGCTGCAACCTGAGGCAAGTCTTGTCGAGGAAGGATCAGATAGATGGGTGGGATCGGCCTCGGGCTTTGTCACAGCCGCGCGCAGACCAGGATGGAATCAAAAGTCAGCATTGTCCGTGTTTCTAAACCCTGTAGGCCTTTACTAAGCTGGATACTCGTTTACTGTCCCTCCGAGCTGGGAGTGTCGGAGCGGGGGAACGGTAACGTTGGATTATTGATCTTGGAGCTGTTCTTACAAATCAACCAGGGTGCCCCAGTCTCGATCCCGCGCGGGATGTGTGTGGGTGCAGGCTTTGTGATAGGTTACTATTGAAGGAGAAGAAGAAGACAAAAAATGCAAAAAATTACAAGGTCTTCATCATAATAGCAAAAGAATACCCCGAAAAATTGGTAATTGAGCCGTAACGCGGCATGGCAAGTGCGCCCAGCTACAAGATACCTACCCGTGAGCACGAATCACTATTATTAGTTACAACCCAGTTCAATTGAATTCTAAGCGTCCCTGGTTGCATTCCACGCACTGAAAAGCAAGCTAAAACTCTTCGGTGCAATCCTAGTTAGGATTGGTCCCTTGCATCTTCCCTGTCTCCTCCTGGTCATTCCCGCCTTGACTAATACCATCTCCCACCAACATCGCGTGCTTGCGTAATGCCGAGCACCACCCACTCACAGTCCGGACCAGACCCCGCCCCTAGGATGCCACAGCTTTCCGGCCGAGTCGGTTCGAATGGAAGAGACTGTCTGGCTCTCTAAGATGACGGCTCTTAATGGCCATTGCCTAGTCAACAAGCTGCCCGGCGTCTTGAGCAAGATCTGGAGGAGCTAGCGTCGCGCCTTGCATCATGGACCGGGCTCCGGTTCTTGAGTGGCCACACATGTCCGACGATGAACAGACTGGGGGCCCCTCATCCGACGGGTAGCTCTCTTGTAGTTTCAGAACTCGGGGGACCTCAAGGTTGCTGTACATCTCCTGTAGCGCGGGGCAAAAGTATAAAGCTGCATTGGTACCCTCCCCCTCCCTCTCGAGTCCGGCTTGTACTCCAATTGCTTCCTCCTCCTTACATCCTTCCTCAATCCGCAACATTTCCAACATGTCTCTCAAGCCAATCACCATCTACAACCACGGCAAGTCCCGTTTATTGCTTCAGACCCTGCCCACCGCCGTCTCAGACGCAGCTAACAGGTCGGATCAGCTCGGGGCCCTAACCCCAAGAAGCTCAACATCATCCTCGAGGAGCTCAATGTCCCCTACAAGCTGGTAACCACAGCCATGATCTGACAGAATACAATTGAGGCAGTGACTGACAATAAGCTAGATTGACATTGAGAACCCCAAGGACGAAGAGTTCCGCAAGATCAACCCTAATGGCCGTCTCCCCGCCATTGTCGACCCCAACAACAACGACCTCACCCTGTGGGAGTCCGGCGCTATTGCCGAATATCTTGTCGAGACCTATGACAAGGAGAACAAGCTCAATGCTACTGATGCTGCCGATAAGTGGCACCTGAAGCAATTCCTTCACTTCCAGATGTCTGGACAGGTAAAACACCATGATCGCACCTTGACGTCCACTCGCAACATCTAACGGGGGATTCAAATAACAGGGCCCTTACTACGGCCAGGGCGTATGGTTCCACAAGTTCCACGGCGAGGACGTGCCGTCGGCCAAGAAGCGCTACCTCGAGCAGATTGATCGCGTTTGGAGCGTCCTGGACGACCTCGTCAAGGGCAAGGACTACCTCCTCGGCAGCAAGCTGTAAGTTTTTGTTCACACCCGCGCGCGGACGAATGATGGAAACGACTGACCATGTTTTTTTTTTCTCGTAGGACCTACGTCGACCTCTGCTTCGTCCCCTGGGAGTTTGTCGCGCACAGCTTCCTCGCCGAGGACTTCAAGGCCGCGGGCATCGACGCCGAGAAGAAGTACCCCAACTACTGGGCCTGGTACCAGCGCCTCCTGGCCCGTCCCTCGGTCAAGAAGACCTACGGCCTGTAAATCGTACACAAGTCTGATGGCGTGTGTCGAGCATGGCGTAGTATATAGCACCATGAAAGAAGTAAAAAAAAATAATAACCACAATATTCGAAAAAAAGACGAGAGAGTTGGGTCCATGTTGCTGCTCATCGATTGCCGTATATATACACTTTTTCGGCAAAACGGAAATCCGCTTCGCTCGGCTGGGAGGGGGGGCCGCTACTCATCCCACACAGCTGCCTTTGCCTTGTCCGACGCCTCCGTCTGCTGCCGCTGCTCTTCGCGCTCCCGGTCCCTGCGCCGCCTCTCCTGCTCCCGGACGGACTTTTGGTACGCGCGCTGCTCGTCCGTCTGCTTGGGCGCCTTCAAACCGAGCCCCGCGGCGATGAGCCGGCGCGCCACGGCGTCCGTCTTCTCCGGCCGTCGGCTGCGGCCATCCTCATCACCGGCAGCCGGTGAGGCGCCGCCACCCCAACCACGGCCTGGCGGCGAGGCGGGCGTGGGAGGCGGTGCGGCCGGCGAGGTGGTGGTGGTGGCGGTGGTGGTGGCCTGGGCGGTCGCCGAGTCGTCCGGCTCGGAGACGTCTTCGTCCTCCCAGGAGTCGGCCACTGCTTTCGCTTTGCTTTTGCGGCTGGCTGGCTGGGCGGGTTGGAGATGCAGGTGGGAGAGCTTGGAGCTCACCTCGTCGCTGTTGGGCGCCATGGCGGCGGAGAGCCGGCTGGGATCTAGTGGGGGCTGGACGGGGATGAAGAGGTACGCAAATGAAACTCGCCTGTACAGGTCTCGATTCAATGTGCTGAGAGAGCCAAGTCGAGGAGACTTGCGCTGTGAGAGGAGGGACTTGTTGTTCTGCAAGAGCTATTCTGCCAGGATGAGCTGTTGTCCCACACAGGCAATTAGTACTATCTAGGTATATACTAATAATATAGTAGTATAAGAGACGTATATATATACTATTTTAATAATAACTACTATTAATATATATACTAATATAAGTATAGCTTTAGTATATATATAGTATATACTAATAATATATAGATCTTTAAAGTCCTATCTTATATTCTAAGTAATATTAGTGGTTTTATAATTCACTAGTACTATATTAAGCCTACCTATTTAGACCTTAAACTACTAATATTTTATATAGTAATAACTAATATAGATAAAAAGTAAGTATATAGTTAGTATATCCCTACTATTCTCTCTATATATATTAATAGTATTAGGGTTTAGAAACTACTTTAACTTACTCTATCTACTTAACTAGTTACTAAACTCGTTTAATATTAAATTCTACTATAATAAAGTACAAAGGCTAATTTAATAATACTTATAGGCACTCTTATATATTTTAACCTAACTCTCTACCTAAGAAATAGACCTACTATTAATTCAGGATAAGCTACTATTATATAAATACTCTAGTAATACCTTTATTTAAGTTGGTATTTTATTTATAAAGGTATTAAGAAGTTATATAACAACGACTAAATTTTCTATATAGATCCCTACTAAATCTAATAAGGTTAAAATTTTATATAGACTAAAAAACTATAAGTGACTTATAATCCTAAAAAATAGAACTTAAGATTAGAGTATAATGTGTTTTCTTAACCCGAGTTATAGGTAGAGTACATTAACTAGAGTATTTCCGGGTATTATATATAGGCACTACACTTAGCTCTAAATCAATAGAATTCTATAATTCTCTCTTTTCTACTTATGTATTTCCTTAACCCGAGTCATAGGTAGAGTACATTGACTAGAGAATTCCGGCATTGTATATAGGCACTACACTTAGTAGTCACATTTATGCCCAGATTCTGAGTTTTTGAGCCTACGAGGTGAGTCACTCACTCGGTACAAGTTGTTTGCGTCTATAGTGGAGTTTTTACCAATGTACCTACCCACCCTGTAACGCCCTGTAACGCCCTATAGTTATAGTGTAGTTATAGGGCTGTCGTCGAGTGAGTGACTAACTCACCCCGTTTAATAGGAAAACTGACTCACTTCTGGACAGCTAAAAAAACAGCAAAAAAGGTCAATCTTTCCCACTCAGAGGCCCCTGTAGTACCCCTACTTAGCGTGGTACTTCGTCTACAGGGGTGTCGAGAAGTTATGCAATGATGACTAAGTTTTCTATAGGGATTCTTACTAAATTCGGTAATCCAAAGGAATTATGCAGACACCGAGTGAGCCAGTCACCCAGGTGAGTCAGTCACTCGAACTCAGAATCTGGGCATTAATAGAATTAAGCAATTCTCTCTGTTTTTTACTCATGTGTTTCCCTAACCCGAGTCGTGGGCAGAGTACGCTGACTAGAGCATTGCGGGCCTTGTATTATAGTGGGTGGCAAGAAGTATTTAGCCCCTGCCACGTCACTACGCCTTGTGGACGTTGGTTGATAGCGACCTGGTAGGGGTCAAATACGTATTGCCACCCACTGTAGGCACTGCACTCAGCAGTCACAACTGATTCAATCACGCAATTCTCTCTCTTTTCCACTCATGTGTTTCTCTGACATATTGTTCTTATCAGATCAGTGACAGCATGTGTTTCAAAACGTTGCTCCAGGTCCTCCACTTGTACGAGTTGCCCTGTAAAACCGCGTATTAACATCTGTAATACATCCGTCCATCATGTGCCATAAACTTTAACCCATAGAAACGATTTTTCTGATAAAAACGGCGACTTATAAACTATTTACAGAGATGGCCAGGCGCGGGCCGGTTGGGTTGCGCTGGTTCCGGTTTACTAGCCGTTGATGCATTGCTTGATCCACCGGATGGCAAAATCGTGGCCTATATACAATACCGGAATGCTCTAGTCAACGTACTCTGCCTATAACTCGGCTTAAGGAAATACATTAGTAGAAAAGAGAGAGAATTATGTAATTCTATTAATTGTGACGAATAAGGGCAGTGCCTATATACAATACCCGGAAATGCTCTACTCTGCCTATGACTCGGGGTTGTCCGTAAAAGTCATGATGAAACAGGGGTTAATAAAAATAAGTGGCAGTGTCGAGGCTTTAAATTAGCTGTATAATGGTAGTTGACTCAATTCCTGTTTATCTAGCGCTAATTGCGGAAGAAGTACCGAGCTCTACTAACAACGGTTCATTCACCTGCCGCGCTCCCTGTCTCGGTGTTATGTCCTTATTGTCAGCGTCTGCGTATATGTATATATAGATGCCTGTTATTCTACACAGACTAGTCTAAGCACTTACGTTTAACTTCACCTTCGTCTTACCTTACCTTCGTTTTCACTCGACTTACTCTACCCTAACTCTGTCGTCATCCCAGCCGTCTTCTTCCTAACATAACCCTTATCCCAAGCCACCAACACCATCACTATGCACGCTCTTGCCCTACTGATCGCTGCCGCTGCGGGTGCCAACGCCACGCTTAACATCAAGGCCGCCTGGCTTCCCGGGGAGCCCACCCCGAACGGGTGGAAGTCCGAGTACGTCTGCGCCGACGACTGCGTGCAGGACGGCGTCTTCTTCGGCAAGCGAGGCACGTGCTTGGAGAAGGATGTCGTCCGCCTCGACAACACCGTCGAGTCCTTTGCCTGCTCGAGCGAGGGAGGCCCCGACGGGCAGAGCTCGCGCCAGGCCGGCGACAACGCGCCCCTCCCGGCGTGCAAGCCCATCCGCTACTATAGCGTTGTTGAAATCTTCCAGGGCGGCTGCCCTAACAGCCCCCGCGGCGGCCAGGTTCTCGGCTTCGACAGGCTGAAGCGCAAGCTCGTCTCGCCCGGGTCGATGGACGAGCAAGATTGCAGGGCCGCCGCCGACGCCCAGGCCGAGGAGTGCATATCGAAGGGCGATGATAGGGGCAGTTGTGTGCGGGACGCCACCAAGTGGCTCGACAGCTGCACGGCTACGGCTGTCAAGAACTAGAAAAGGCCGGGAGCCCACGCGGCGCCCCGGCTGGCGACTACGCCCGGCCGTCTCTGTCCGGGATCTTGGCCTCGCCTGGTCCGTCCGTCGCGCCCCGCAAATACGCTCACTTAGTTCTATTTTTTTTTAGTAGAAAATCAACTTATAAGGTGCCCGTCTTACGCACTTACTAGGCATTATTGATTCGCTATCTTGCCCCTCGCTGATACTAAGTTGTCCTCGTCTAACACGATACGTATATAGCTATAGCTAGAAAGAAACGCTCGTTATAAAAAATATTACGCCTAGTTTAAGTTGCTCTGCCTACTACCCTACGGGGCGATAGTTTTATATAAAAATTCTATAAACATGTAGTAGGGCGCGGAATTCGACTCCCACTAAGCGGCCGCTAGGAGAAAATCGGCGCCCAGGCGCGAATGTACATCATCATTTATGTGTTTCCAGAATGCGCAAGCTGTCAGCCTACAATGGATACGACGAATCCCACAAAACGCATGCGAGCCGCGTGTCCGGAACTAGTTGAGGATGAATCTGAGTCTTCTGAAAGGCCTGTCAGCGCCATTCATTCTACTCCAGTAAAACGAGAGATCCGGGAGGCGGAGAGCGCGATTGGAAGCATGGCGGAGACGGATACGGCAAAGTGGGATGCTGTCGACAAACTGAATAAGGTACTATAGGAGGAGGCTGATGATATGGATTTGATGAGAAGGAGGCTTAGAGAGCTAGTGAGCTTGAGATAGTTACCAGTGTGGCTGTCCGCCTTTCCCGCGTTTGCCACCACCGGCGACGCGGCCACCCGAAAGCAAGAGGCCGCCTGGTAGCGTCTTGAATGACCGTAACTGACGTATATCAGGCTTGCCAAGGTAAAGTTGCTTCCGGGTAGCGGCAAGAGTTTGCAAATGGAGTTCGGGCGCAATCTGGAGACAACGGAAACAGCAACGCTTCCAGGTCAAGAGGGATATAAAACCAGCGAATTCGCCACACAATTCGCAAGCCTTAGTGCACAATACATTGTAGAAGTCGATTAGAGGGACGCTGTCGGCAAGTCGTGTTCGCAACAGGGCGCAGAAGAGGTTGAGTCCATGTGCCACCACCATCTAATAATGGTGCAAAGAATCTACCCACTCTCTCGATCGACGGCTCGTCTGCCGAAGCTTAAATAGGGATTTCATGTCCAAGTGGACTAGCACATTGTACCAAAGCTCCAGGGGTAGTATGTCGAGGGACCCAAGTTATCTACCCGCTCTTCTTCGGAATGGTGTTGCTATTGACGGACGAATAGCGGTCTGCTCACGAGCCGAGAACCATATCACTGCAAGGTCATAGTCTCTGCGATGGTAGGCGGCAGTCCGAGAAATGGCTTCAGCCTGCTCTTCGCAAAAATGGTATTCGGCGGCGGAGTGGTATCCGGGAAGCATGCCAGCGGCCATTGTCAAAATATTTGCGCGTACAATTCGGCAGACTTTCGTTGCCAGTCAAGCCTTGAAATAGCGCCTAGCCAGATCCCTACTCACAGCCCTCTAAAAGAAAAGGGAGGCAGGGGGGAAGAAGCTCAGGTTGAATACACTCACCCTGACAATCGATATCGGCGCGTGCGCGTTTGGTGTTGTGCCGAGATGCAAACAAGGAGGAAGACCGAAGACGCTTCCTATCCAGGTGCATGGGGCCATGCTACATACAAATTTTGGGTGGGATGGCTATCTCAACGGCATTGGATAGTCAGATATACATTTATAGGCTGCCTCCTTAAATTCGCTAGAAAATACGCATACATTTAACTCATTGATAGGTCTCGTCCGCTTCCTGAGTTATTGCCTGCTTGACATCTTGTAGGTTATTAGTTAGTACCAGTCACTCGAGTCATTCAGCCACTGACAGTGGCTACTGCGCTGTGGCTGGGGCTGGGCCGATCTTTAGCCGATGGAATCTTCTTCGACACTTTATTACGCTAATCATTTTCGTACTGGGCGAGTAATAAAGCTCGGTAACTTGGCCCACCCAATTGCATTATTAAAGTCCATCTTTATTAGGCACATGCGCTCCATCGTAGGAGCACGCCACTTTATCTCATTCACCACCAACCGTCCGGTCTTACCTTAGATCAATTCTCATCACCGTCGGCTCTCTGCTCGTCCGGAGCTCAGAAGTCGCCCTGCAACCGCCCATTGACAAGTCCATCGGCTGCTTTGTGCCGATTCCCCTGGCCCCGACGCCCGCTCCCCCCATTCTCGAGACCCTCGTGCGTGCTGCTCCGAGTCAGCTCTCGGAGCTCCTCAGCCCGCACCGCACAGCGCCGCCGCCATGATCCCGCGATCCCGCGTCTCAGGGCGCGTTCTTCTCGAGCGTTCGGTGGCTCGCGCCGCACCATCGTCGACACGTTCGCGAGCCCTCGGCTTCCCTGCCGTGGCGCACTATACACAACAACACGCTGCTGGCCCTCGGAGATGGCAGCCCGCGCCGACCCAACGCCGCATACCCGCGCTGTCCTTCTCGACGACGGCCGTGCTGGGCAAGGAAAAAGACAAGCCGAGCAAGTTTTTCGACTCTTCGGCCGAGCCCGAGCCCACCGAGCCGCTCTCCGAGGAGGAGGTCAAGGCCAACCTCGAGAACAAGAAGCAGGAGGCTGCGGCCGCCGAAAAAGCCGCAAACGAGTCCAAGGACGCGAGCGCGGACGCAAGCGTCTCTGCCAAGAGCGACAACAGCACTTCTCAAACACAGGATAACAAAGCTGGCGGTAGCGCGGCCGGCGCCGCAGGTGCTGGCTCTGGTGACGGCTCCGGTGACGGAGGCAAGCGAGGGCGCAAGTCTTCCGAAAAGGCTCTCCAGAAACCCGTTGTACCAGACGTGTACCCGCAAGTATTAGCTATCCCGATTGCTCGCCGACCGCTATTCCCCGGATTTTACAAGGCCATCACGATTAAAGACCCCGATGTCGCCACCGCCATTACCGAGTCGATTAAGCGCGGCCAGCCGTACGTCGGTGCTTTCCTCTTCAAAGACGAGAACGAGGATGAAGACGTCATTCGGAATGTCGAAGATGTATACGATGTCGGCGTATTTGCTCAGATCACGAGCGCCTTCCCCATCCACGGCCAAGAAGGTGCCCTGACTGCGATCCTATACCCTCACCGCCGAATCAAGCTCTCCAGCCTTGTACCGCCGACGCATCAGCAACAGCAACAGGAAACCAAGAAGGCAGAGGCAAAGAAAGACCCCGAAGTCCCTGAGCCCATTCCCGCCAAGCCCGCCGATGAAGCGCCCGTCCCAGATAAGAAGGGTGACGTGGTAGCGAGCTTCGAAGAAACGGCCGTCGATAAGAAGCCTGACCAAGTTGCCGAAAAATACGAACCCACATCCTTCCTCAAAAAATACCCTGTTAGCCTGGTTAATGTCGAGAATCTTGCGGACGAACCTTACGACCCGAAGAGCCCCGTTATCCGCGCTGTCACCAACGAGATTGTCAACGTCTTCAAAGAGGTTGCCACCATGAACAACCTGTTTAGGGATCAGATTTCCACCTTCTCCATGAGCCAGTCCACCGGCAACGTGACCTCGGAGCCTGCAAAGCTCGCCGACTTTGCCGCTGCCGTGTCTTCGGGAGAGCAGACCGAACTGCAAGAAGTATTGGGCTGCATGAACGTCGAGGAGCGCATGCAAAAAGCGCTAATCGTGCTCAAGAAGGAGCTCATGAATGCCCAACTGCAATCCAAGATTACCAAGGATGTTGAGAGCAAGATTAGCAAGCGCCAGCGTGAATACTGGCTCATGGAGCAGATGAAGGGAATCCGGCGTGAGCTTGGCCTCGAGTCTGACGGCAAGGACAAGCTTGTCGAAAAGTTCAAGGAGAAGGCAGGCAAGCTAGCCATGCCGGATGCCGTGCGCAAGGTCTTTGATGAGGAGGTTAACAAACTCGCTCACCTCGAGACTGCCGCGTCGGAGTTCAACGTCACAAGAAACTATTTGGACTGGCTCACGCAGATCCCCTGGGGTCAGCGGAGTGCTGAGAACTTTGGTATTCCCAACGCAGTCAAGGTTCTTGATGAGGACCATTACGGCCTTCAAGACGTCAAGGACCGTATCCTGGAATTCATCGCTGTTGGAAAGCTTCGTGGCTCTGTGGAAGGCAAGATACTCTGCTTCGTCGGGCCCCCTGGTGTGGGTAAGACGAGTATCGGCAAGTCTATTGCTCGCGCCCTGAACCGCGAATACTACAGATTCAGTGTTGGTGGTCTTACAGACGTTGCTGAAATAAAGGGTCATCGCAGAACATACGTCGGTGCCCTGCCAGGCCGCATTATCCAAGCTCTCAAGAAGTGCCAGACTGAGAATCCTCTCATCCTCATTGACGAAATCGACAAGATTGGGCGTGGCTACCAGGGCGATCCTTCATCTGCTCTCCTAGAACTGCTTGATCCCGAGCAAAATAGTTCATTCCTGGACCACTACATGGACGTGCCAGTTGACCTATCCAAGGTCCTCTTCGTCTGCACTGCCAACATGACTGACACGATCCCCCGACCGCTCCTGGACCGCATGGAGCTAATCACCCTTTCCGGTTACGTTGCGGATGAAAAGAAGGCCATTGCCAACAAATACCTTGCACCTGCGGCCAAGGAAGCTGCTGGTCTCAAGGATGCGAAGGTTATCCTTACCGATGAAGCGATCGAGGAGCTCATCAAAGCCTACTGCCGCGAATCTGGAGTCCGAAACCTGAAGAAGCAGATCGAAAAGGTTTACCGAAAGTCTGCCCTAAAGATTGTACAAGACCTCGGCGAGGATACCATTCCGGAAGAGAAGGCTCTTACTGAAGAGGGCAAGGAGGCCGCAGAAGCTTCAACGAAAAAGGCCCAAGAAGCGCCCCAGTCTGAAGGTAAGGGGCAGCCCAGCATGGAGGCGAGTGAGAAGGAAACAGTCGAAACACCGCGTGAGGCTCTCAAAGTGCCGGACTCGGTTGAGGTTTCTATTGGCAAGGACAACTTGACCGACTACATTGGACCCCCGGTGTTTACGTCCGACCGCCTTTACGAAGTCAGCCCTGCTGGTGTTGCTATGGGCCTCGCATGGACGCAGATGGGCGGCGCCGCCATGTACATTGAGTCTATCCTGCAAGCGCCCCTACGCCAGAGCACCCGTCCGGGCATGGAGATCACCGGCAACCTCAAGTCAGTTATGAAGGAATCGACCGCGATCGCTTACTCGTTTGCCAAGTCGTTCATGGCGAGCACGTTCCCCGACAACGACTTCTTTGACAAGGCCAAGATGCACCTGCACGTGCCGGACGGGGCGGTGCCCAAAGACGGACCCTCGGCGGGCATCACGATGGCGACCTCGCTGCTGTCGCTCGCGCTTGAGACGCCGGTCAACCCGACGGTCGCCATGACGGGCGAGCTAACCCTCACGGGCAAGGTGCTGCGCATCGGCGGCCTGCGAGAGAAGACGGTGGCGGCCCGCCGCGCAGGCTGCACGACCATTATCTTCCCCAAGGACTGCATGTCCGACTGGCTGGAGCTGCCGGCGACCATCAAGGACGGCATCGAGGGCCACCCGGTCGAGTGGTACTCGCAGGTGTTTGACCTCGTCTTCCCAGAGCTGGACCGCGCCGCGGCGAACAAGAGCAGGGTGGTCAAGGACGGCAAGAAGGAGAGCGAGGGTGACGAGTAAGCAGGGCCGCGCGGATGTTGGTAACGGTGAAGACGTCGGCGAGGGCAAAGGATGGAACAGGTGACAGAAGGCCCGGCGACGCACACCTGCTGCCTGATATTGTACGATTACTACGAGGAGGACATGGAATCACCACGGCTGTTATTTGTACCCCAGTCACACCCGACCTGTCATAACCCGCCCATGGAGCACCGGAAACGCCTTTCCATACTCGACGTTTCGAGGAACGCGCAGAGTACAAGGGGGGGGGGGCTTCTCTGTTGCACAACGGCGGCGCTGTTGCGGCCTGTCTTGTCTTATCATACTGAGGGGGCGGGCGCATGTGCTCTCAGCATAGCCAAAATAGAAGGATGGCCTCCATGACGAGCACAGGTTTCTGAAAAAAAAAAAGGACTGCTGGAACGCAGCAAGAGGAGGACGGCATGACAACTACAAAAAGAAGGGGAAAAAAAAAGACGGAGACATTAGATGCATATATACAATCGGCGCATTCATCATCACACCCCTCCCCCCTCAAGATTACCCCCGTCATGTGTTGATGGCAATTGCTATCAATACCTGGCCGTTATTTATTTATTTATTTCGCGTTTGTTTCTATTTTCATGAATTAGGGGATGCGGTGTCATCTGTGTATTTATATACTCAATGACGTACATGGGGAATCCGCTCATCATCAAAAAATGGATTATCAGTGGTGGATTATATGCTCTATTTAGAACCCAAATATTTTCAAGAAAATAATGAGACGGAATTAGAAACTCTCCCTTCTGCAAGCTTTTATTTATAGGCACCCGGCTACGTCTTGCGCTCACATGTCGTGATACAGAGACACTTCAGGCCCACGGCTATGGCATCGCTGCGCGAATATATTTCGTACTACTCTCAGGGTGCGGAGCTTTGGCTGTCTGCTTCCTCGTACACGGAAGACGAATGCCGTCATAATTGTGCGATGCGCGCAGCGCAAAGCGTCAGGTCCGTTGCTGGCTTGTGCTGCGCGACATGGAAGTTGCGGAGTTGGGAGGGCGAAGGTATTTATGCAGGCGTTGCACATTTCTCGTCGTAACAGCTTTTTCTTGTGTTACCGCCCATTGTCGACCTGGGGCTCGGTCCGCCAAGCTGGGTTTGAGCCCAGCAACGGACAAATAAGAGGCCACAAAGGGGAGGATTCTGTCAGCGGGACGTGCCTAGCTTGGGAAGGAACTGTATCCGCTTTCTGGAGCCTGAGATCGCCATGCTTGAGCGGTGTCAGTTATTGGCTCCATTGACCACCTACATGCGCTCTTGACAGGGGAAGACCACAGTACTCGACGATTTTTTAGTCCTAGCCTCCGATGCCGAGGATGAGGAAAGCCTAGGGATATCAAGGCTGATTTGGCCTCGTCTGGCGGGGAGTTCGTCGTCGCCCCGAGACAAAAATGAGAAACCGACGCTGTGAGGTTGGCAAGCACGTAGCGCCACATTATGCACGTCTACCCGATATTGGGGAATGCGTTGGGCGCTGGAGAACCCAAAGCAAGGGAAACCTTACGGGGCCACGCGAAAAGCAAGGGTGTCAGCTCTTCTCGAGTAGAAGCACTGTGGCGGGGAATATATGTGTTATGTGTGTGGGAGTCTGACGTGGTTGAATACAAGACCAACCATCTCGACCATGGATCAGTCTCAACATCCGCTTGGCGCGCATACCGGGCGTCATTGGACATGCCTGCGAAGAAGGGAGCGAAGCAAGAATGATATTAATTTGCATGCTTTGTGATCCTTTGGACTGTGTGCTGTAACCATGGGCCATCCGGAGAATGACGCACGACAACAGCTGCATGAACAGTCGGTGTTTCCCGGAGACCGACGCTGCATGTGGAGGAGAATATGTCTGGATGCTGCAGGGCTTGCGGATGTGGCTTTTGGATACAGATTAGATCATTCAGTGCACGAGCGGGCTGCAAGTCTGACATACTAGCGAATCCGGGTGTCTAGGGTGAAGGACGTGCCATGAGCCTTGACAGCCATTCTCGGTGTAAAAGCTGGGCGATAACAGCCCGCTAGTGAGGGACGAGGTTGCTGGCCTCCGATATGGAGTTGGGGGCTAAGTCGAATTGGAATGAGTAGACGACTGTCTAGAAGCTAGAAGTAACGAATGATCTCTCGAGTGACTAGTGAATTAACAGCGTTGGAGCTCAAGGTGGCCAGTGCCCGATTTTTGGTCACTTCAGAGCCTCGCCTCGCCTCTTGCGATTCCGAGACCGGCCCAGGAAGCGACATAATATTCAATGGCCGTGTAATGTCCATTATAGAATAGCCGCATGATGCACAGTTTGGTCGCGGTATTTCTGGCAGTTCCCGGTTTGTCGCGTTGCAGCCAGAAAGGTCGGGAAGAGAAGCAGGCCGAGAGCGTCTCAGCCGAAGGACGGCAAAGGCACAGAGGGGAACGGAGGGTTAGTGATCGGTGATGCGCATCCATCCATCGTGGGATGAGAAGTGGTGTGGGCGTGGAAGGCCGGAGCGAAGTCGATGGCGGGCGTGGCTTAATATCGATGTCTTTGCTCGGGCGTTGCTATGGTTTGTTCGCTGGGTCCCTGAGAGCGGGGAGGCGGCATCGGGCAGCAGGGGAGGGACGGGATGGACACTGGAGCCAGTGGGAAAAGCTGGTTAGCTTGCGATACACAAAGCTAGATTGACTGGATGGTGGAGGGTAAGTTGGCCGAAAGGTTGAGAGAAGACGGGAAGCGACGATGACGATGGAGATGATGGCCATGGCAAGTTTTGGGCGTAAGAGAAGGGGACGGGCACCCGTTGGTGCAGTTAGTGAAGAGGAAGCGACACAACGGTCGCCCAGACAGTGGGAGGAGGAGTGAAATATAGAAAGAGGTCGAGGATAGAAGTCACAACGAGATGCTCGAATATAGCAAATGGAATCATACTCCTTTCATTTCATGTTGGGCAAATAACTACCTGAGATCTTATTCGTACCAAGTATTCCTCCCTCCCCTCTGCCTCCTGTTGCCCGTTTGCTTGGGTGCCCGTTTGTCCCCTCCATCATCACTCACGACCCCACCTTTGCCCGTCGGCCTGCCGGTCCGTGCCAGCAGCCAACCAACCAGCCACCAGCCACCAACCACCAACCAACCTGAAGTGGCCCCCTCTTCCTGCCACTTTCTCTATCACGGTATCACCCCAGCCAGCCAGTTAGCTCTTTTTCTTCCTCCCCTGTCTGTCGGCACTTTTTTTCTGTGATTTTTTTTTGTTGTTTAATTAATTTTATTAAACGGCATTTCCAGCATTTTTTTTAGCACCTTCTTTTCTACCCCCGGCCCTTGTGGTACCTCCCTCTGGTCTAGATTCGCGCCGTTGCAACCACACAACTCAAGACACCTTCCAGGTATCCTCTGTCGAGCCTCCTCCTCCTTGTCACCACCCATTTCGCCTGTCTGTCTGTTTGTCTGTCATAACCTGCTTTCCCTGTGCTACTCATCTTCATCTTACCCCTCTCTACAAATCACCATCACCCATACATTACATATCTTTAGCTCAAGCTTGCTTTGCTTTTTTATCCCCTTCATCCTCAAATCGCTCTCCGCCTCCTCGAATACCCGCTCCAGTCTCTCTCGCCAGTCTTGACTTCGGACCCTTGCCAGGGGAATATACGGTCAGCGGTTCTGCCTGTTGCTTCGCCCTCCCACACACCCAACCGCCCCAAACCAGACCCAGGCCACCGCACTTTTTTCTTCCTCGATATTCTTGCTCAACACCGATATTCCAGCTCTTCGCCTCGCCCACGCCAAATAACCCGATCCTCGTCTACATGGAAGCTCTGCACCGCCCTGTCGAGTTATTGCTTAATTTCTCGCACTGCTGACTCTTCTGCCGCCTCTTGCAACCGAAAACCCCGGTTGCGCATTCACGAAGGTATAGCTCGCCCAGTGTTCACATGCCCATAACAGCTCATTAATCACGCTGTTGCCTTGCCTGTGGACCAATAAAAACAGCCTTGTCTCCTCCAAGCTTCACCGTCAATTTTGAACTCTTGTGTCGCCCGCTCGCCAGCTTGTCCATTGTCACAAGCCACCAGGCGGCGCACTCACAGCCATGGCGGCCCAACCTGACAATGACTCCAAGTCCCCTCCCGTATATAACCCGGACCAGGCCATGCTACACCTTCTTCAGACCGCGTGTCCCAATCTTTCGTCTCGGCCTTCGCAAACCTCCCAGTTTTCACAGCCATCGCCATCGCAGCCATCGCAGCCATCGCAGCCATCGCAGCCATCGCAGCCTTTGCGTGCCAGTCCCAACCACGGGGCCCCAAACACCCACACCAACACTGCATGGAATCATCGGAGCCCTGCTGCATTTGATTCACCCGCAACTCGAGACAGTGCCCAGGACGATTTCCAGAACAGTCATCGCAAACCCCAAAGAGAGGTGGCGACAGGCTTGCCAAGAACTCAGACCCTGAAGCGCCAGATTTCTGAGCGTAGAGAGCGTCTTACACCCGTTGAGATGCTCTCAGAGGAGCGTCGTGCTCTCTCCTCCGAACTAAAGACCCCCTTGAGCCTTCTTACCTCTCGCGATGCCGCCAACTCCTTTGCCACACCAAGCGCCGTCGACTCTACATATGACAATATCAGCGACCTCGCCTTTTCCCCCAGCTCGTCGCCCAGACTCCTCGAGGAAGACGAAGACGAGCCCCAAGATTTCTATGATGACGATGAGGAGCCTAGAAGAAAAGCGCCACTATGTCTGCCTGCCCCGACGCTTGTGCCTGGAGTTACGCTGATCCCAGGCACTAACCTACCCGATACAACTCACATGTCTCGTGAGGAAATCAATACACTCATCCAGCATGAATTAGATAACGTCTGGATTCTGAACTTGAGTATGCACTTTCGAGACGGCACCGGGAGAGAAAGATTCTTCGTTACCTACCGAGAACGAGAGTCGGTATGGCGCAGAGTCACCATCTCCCTGGATTATCACGATGCTCCACCCGACTCGCTGGAGGGAGAGCTTGTCAACATGAAGCTTCAAAGAGACAAAATCACCAAGATCTACGAGGCCCTCCGCGAAAGCCTTGCCGACGTTCACTTTTACGACACCACGACGAATTTGGGGCTCAAGACCAGCGGGGGTCGCTTGCATGTTCACGTAGTTGAAGATGCCCACGAAAAAATCGATTACCCCCGCGTCCAAACACTGAAGCATCTAAACTGCCCCTTATTTAAGGAAGGTGATCTTGAATTCGATTCTCACATGTCTGGATTTGTTTTCAAGGTCCGTGTCGGAGGCGAAGTCATGGTCAAGAAGGAAGTACCAGGAGCCGAAGTAGTTGAAGAGTTTCTTTACGAAATCTACGCGCTCCACAGCTTACAAGATTCCGATCATGTGATTGGTTTGAGGGGTCTCGTCACCGATGAAGATGAGGATCTTGTCAAGGGTATACTTATTGACTGGTGCCCAAATGGCAATCTCATCGACAAAATTTACGATGACTGCAAAACGACATACCTCGGCATACCTTGGCGGAAGCGTGAGCGCTGGGCTCGTCAGATTATTCACGGAGTCGCTGATATTCACGAATCCGGTTTTGTTCAGGGTGACCTCACTCTGAATAATGTTGTTCTTGATGCCAAGGAGAATGCGAGGATTATCGATATGAATCGCCGGGGCTGCCCCGTTGGCTGGGAACCACCGGAGGCAAAGCCCCTTGTCGATACAAATCAGCGTCTGTCTCTCTACATCGGCGTCAAGTCGGACCTTTTCCAACTTGGCATGGTGCTCTGGGCACTGGCAATGGAGGAGGACGAGCCCGACATTCAGGGCAGGCCGTTGCTACTCGGACCCGAAGTCAACGTTCCAGACTGGTATAGACAAGTCACCGAGATCTGCCTGAGTCATGATCCACGTTCTCGGCTTATGGCATCCCAGCTACTAGCCATGATCCCGGACCAAGCATTTGCACCCGCTTACAGTCGCATAGCCTCTCGACCTGCGATAGAGGACCGTCAATCTCCCCATCAGTTGCCTGTAGAGAGCGTTTCCACTGCTGCTCCTAATAGCGAGCTTAAGAGCGAGCAGCTCTTCCTCCCGCAGCGCGGACGCTCCCCCCCCAGCCCAATGCCTAGTGACTCGTCTCGTCAGCAAAAGCCTGGCTGGGCTGCCAGTATGCCAGTGCCGGCTCCTTATGATGACATGACCGCTAAGGCCAAAAGATATCTGGAGGCCAGTCGAAACAGGAACTCGATGCCAACGCCCGAATCTGAGAATCTCTCGCAGCAGCAACAGCAACAGGAGCAAGAGGACAAGCATCAAACTTTGGAGCAGCACGAACAGAGACAGCATTGTCATCAACACCTTAATCAGCAGCCTGTTGCGACGGCGGCGGCTGCTGCTGCTGCTGCTCGGGTTGCTCTGCTTCTTGGTAATACTGCCGCTGCTGGGGGTGGTGTTTCTCAGGTTCGTGCTACTGGTGCCGCGTCCGAGGCTTCTCCAGTTCCTGGTGCTGCTGCCGGTGCTGCTGTTAGAGCTGACCTTTCTGCGCTTCATGGTGATGTTGCTGGTGCTGCAGCTGACATTGTTGGGGTTAAAGCTGACTCGATATGTGTTGCTGCGCAGCTTCAACACATTCCACCAAACCGGGCTGCAGATGATGTGGGAATTGATCTGCCCCAGCTGCCGTATTACAAACAGTCAGGCCCGGTGCCACTTGAACAGCAGAAGTATCACTCTCCTCATCAGCAACCAGAAACCCGTCAAAAACTGCCCCAATCCCGACCGGAGCCGCAAATTCTGGAGCAGCAGAAACTGGAGCAGCATCAGCCACACCAGTACGAACGCTACTATCAGGAGAATGACCACCGACAGTCACAACCAGAAAGGCAACAGCTTGAGCAGTATCAGGCTCCCCAACAACCCCAGGATCCGGAGCACTCTTACCACGGGCAATATCACCCGTATCAGAATCAACAGCCACCGAATTCTGTCGGGGACAGGTCGCATGACACAGAGAACAATTTCCTCGACGATGTTAGCAAGGCCTCAGCGACGCCGCCTGGTTCATTTGTGGGTATGGCACCACCTCGGACGCAACTCACACCCCCAAAGCAGCCAACGCCGCCATCAAGGTCTCCCACATACTTGGACGCTGGCATCTCTATGTGGTCACCCAGCGAAGAAACTGTTGCTTTTTCAAGTAGTGCCTCACCACCCCATGACCTTGCCAACAAGCTCAATGAAGAAATTTTACAGGACTTAGAACGCAACGGAGCATCTAGATCGACTCTGCAGGCAATTTTTGGACGGGACGAGAAAGGATTCGGCCCACTCTCTCATGATAATACGCAATGGCATGAAGACTCCGCGTTACCTCAATTTCCCAAGCAACAAGCCGACAACGCTTTCGACGTTGTTTATCCAAAGGCAGAATTGGAGAAAGCCTCCATTCCCCAACAGACATCTACGGCCCAAATGCGAAAGAATGGTAACCAGTTTCCGCCGCCATCCAGCCAGAGTGTGGACGACGTCCTCAGACTCCAAAACACTCCCCCAGCGTACTATGCTTCAAATCCACACCAGTTTACTGCGGAATTTGAAGACGACATTACGAACTTGAGCTGGGTTCCGCAGCTGGATAGAACTTCCGCGACTCCCCCAGCTAATGCGAAGACGGGGAGTGATCCTACCTTTCGCCAGTTCACTGCCGGGTGGACGGATGACGTAAATATTCCCCAGGCCTTTCCGCAGCGAACCGAACAGATTTCGCATCTTCCCGAAACCATTCCTCATCTGGGGAGCAATGTATCGGCCCTACGTCAAGCCGCGTCACACTGGAGCGAGCATGCCTCGGTTAACTCGAACTCTCAGATGACCCAAAAACGAGCGGATCGGACTACACAACCGGAGACGAATTTCTGCTTCAATTCACAGTTCATGCCTCAGCACATGACTGAGAATGCCTACATCCCTCACACAAGCTCAAAGCCTGAAGATGATATGTCTCTCCAGTCTCAGAGCAACTACAAGAACGAAGAAGAGGCAGCCTTCACTCCGCAGGCTACTTCCCAGCGCGAACAAATTACACCGGGTTTTCTGCAACCCGCTACACAGCAGGACAACAACAGCTCTACTATTCCCCAGATGACTTACCAGATGGACGATAATGTGAGCGTTGCTTCCTGTATTTCGCGCACGTCAAGCCCTGACGGCGATCTTGAAGGCGGCGCTCAACTAAGCCGAAGCGACACTGCATTTAGTGCTGTCGAGACGCACTTTCGCCGACCCGAATACCCAACAAACTCGAGAGCACCGCTCGAGACAATCTTGGATAACACCCCAGCCACAGCTTTCGGCCAGCCATCGACGCACAACAAGCACCTGCCGGGTTTTGGACACGGACAGGGCGTCACTGGCCCCCTCCACACCACCGATGTGAATCCCGACATCCATTTTGACAGTACAATCTGGCCCGACGCCACTCGCCGCTTCATGACCGGCGCAAAATCTTGAAGACTTGGTTCTTCTTCCTTTTGTCTGATTTGATGCCTTTTTACTCATCTCGCCCGGCGTTCACATATCGACGGCGTTCCTGTTCCAGCACATTTTCTCTTTTTGGAAACCGATTGGAAAGCATCAAGCAATAGTGTACAACTAGTCTCGCAAACCGGCGCATTGTACAGGTAGATTGATACGACTGCTTTTCGGCAGGCGACTGCCCATCCTAATGACTTGACTCTTCCTGGGCCTGGGAAACAAACATTCATCACGAAACGACTTGCATGATCTGGAGCACTTTACTTGCTGGGTTAGCATTTCTCTTCTCTTCTCTTCTTTCTGTGTCTCTTCCTCGCACAGCTTTCATATTCCCTTTGGATCATAGCGTAGCCTCCTTTTATCCACTATCTCTTTTAGTACTCATCAAAATACAATTCTCATCTTATATGAAACGATGATTTCGCACTCAACGTCACGGGTTAGAGTATGAACCTTGCTTCGTAATCCATTGATGGATAAAACGTATATTTTACGTTCCAATCGAACAGGAACGGATGCCTACAGTCAACTTCTATGCCTTGCGCTTGATCAGACCTAGACCTGGTCCCGTGTCGCGAGGCAGAAGCCCAATGTCGCGCTTGAATCGCTCCAGCCAGTCAGGCAGGTCAGCCGCCGTCTGGTTCCACGGATCGCCTCTGTAAAAAAGAAAAAAATGTCAGAACTCATTTTGACTGCGATTAAGAAAACAAAACGAGACTCACTCTCCATATTCAAGCCACCGAGCTTGCTGCTGAATCTCCTCGTCGCTGGGAATGTGTTTGTTCGGGTTGCAGTCCGACATGGACGACGCCACGAAGCGAGCCAGACCTCGCGCGAGTCGGCGATAGCCGTTGGCGTCGTTGAGGTCGTAGAATCCCCTCATGAGACTTGCCGCTGCTGCCCTGTGACGTTCCTTGGTCGGGTCTTGCTGCTCCAGCGGGTCAAGCATCATTGGTGATTCGAAGCCCGATACTTTGGGATCGAGTGCAATCGGGTCGACGTTAGGCGGGCTAATCTCTCTCGCCTCGTCACTCTGATCCGGGGCCTCGAAAAGTCGCCTTCGAAAATCTACGAGCCAGTCGGTGGAGTTGTACGTGAGCCTGAGCAGCCAGTTCAGGACATTGTCCTTGTTCGTGTGCGAGCTGGCTGATCGATGCGTCCTTCGCAAGATGCGATCCGCCTCTACCTGCAGTTCCCAGTTGGCCACCTCTTTACCACCGAGTGGCAGCGAGAGAGTGAACTGCCGCAATTCGCTTTCGAAGGCGCAGTCTTGGAAGATATTGTCCTTCCCATTGATTCGGAGCGTAGACATGCCATTCTCTTCCTGGCGGCGGACGGATTGAAACATGGCGTCACGGGCAATTTTGGGGCAGGACATGACGAGATCACGCAGCCAAGACTTGGCGGTAGTGGTGTCAGTAGATAGAATATCGGCACTGCGAATGATGCGGCATGCTTCCAGTTGAACCTCAGTGTCTGTTGGGGGACGTCCAGTATCGTCTGTGTGATTCGCTATCCAGTACTCCAGTTCCATGTTGAGCAGTTCGTAGGGGCTGTTTGGGGTCCACGGAGAAACGCTGCTCGCTACGTATGGTAGGGGTGATATTTTTTCGAGATGAATTAAATCTGATTGTAATTAATATTAGAGCAGACAAAAGTCTGTATAAAAACTTACATGGCGGGACAGAATTTTCTACTGTTCGAAGAACAGCTTCGTCAAAGCCCCAATCACCCGTCCAGTGTTCCATTGTAGCTCCATTCTTAAAGTGAACTGCGAGGTGGTCGACCCGTGCACTCCAGCTGTGCAGCGCAATATTGCAGAAGCCGCATCGGGATCGAATCTCGGGCGATGCCGCCTTCCAAATCTCGAGCGTCTCTTTCGGAACCTTGGCGTGGTGCCCAAGCCGTAGGTGCTGCGTGAGATGGTCCTTGCGGTAGAAGGTGCGCTCTGTCAGTGTTCGGCTGCTGCAGAGAGAAAAGTTGTGTGATTCAAAGTGTGCGGCGTCAGGGTTTGGCTGCGAGCAAAATACACAAGTCAGGGACCCGGTGACGGGGTGGACTGCGAGGGGGCCGGTCGGGGCGCAAACCCAACGGTCAATGGACAGATGCCACGTCTTTTCGTGTCTCTGCCAGTCGTACTTGGTCTGAAAGTCCTCAGCGCAGAAGGTGCACTGGAAGGAGCCGCGAGCAGCGGTAGGGTACGTCGGGTGGGTGGGCAGGCCGGCGCGCTTCCGACGACGCCGGCGCCGCGATGAGTGGCTGTCGGAGAAAGGCGATAGGGAGACGCCAGCTTGGGAAGACCGAGCAGACCGTACAGAGCCCTCACTAGACTGCGCATCGTATCGTCCAAAGGAGGAGCCGTTGCTGAAGCCCAGGCTGGAGCTGTCGTCAGAGTGGCGTGAGGCAGGGGTCAGACAGGACCGCTCACTGGGAGAGGCAGGGATGCGAGCGGCCTTGACAGCCCCCAAGATGGCAGCAACATCTGCGGGCTCATTGTCGGGCGGAGAATTCTCCCAGCGCTGCATTGGGTTCATGCCCTCAAGGATGCCGGGAGTTGCGCGGCGGGCGGGAATATCTATCGCAGGCAAGGCCTCGGCGGAGGAGGCGGGTGCGCGCAAGGGCGCAGCCATCTTGGCGCGTCTTCGGGCGTTGGCAAACCAATTGATAATCTGCGTCTGGCTGAGGCCGGTCATGGTGCTGAGCATCTCCTTGTCCTCGCGCGTGGGGTACGGGTAGTGGCTGTTGGAGGCCATCCACTGGCGCAGGAGCCTGACGGCGCTCTGAGGGAAGCCCGGCCGGGCGCCGGCCGTGTCGGACGGCGTGGTGACGGGGGGGCTCGGGAAGTACAGGGTGGAGGAGGCAGTCTGAGACATTGGCGTGGACTCGAGGACATGATCAAGGTCATCGTTGTCGGGGCCGACGGGGCAGGAGTCGAGGGACGGCGGCTCTTCGGCGGGCGTGTGCTGTCCACCGAGTTGCTGTCCGAGAAGAGCAAACTCGTTGAGGACGTCCCAGTCCTGGAAAATATCGTACTGGGGGCCATCGGTGTCGAGGCCGGGGAGGTCCTGGTCGAGGCCGGGGTGGGCGAGGTCGAAGTGTGTCATGGTGGCGACAGCAGCATGCGACAGGAGAGCGAAACAGCAGGTTGACAAGGTCTGGCGATAGCGAGTATCCACACACACTATGAGGGTGCAGAAGACGTATACTTCAAACAGCCTGCAATATCCAGACTCGAGTTGTGAAAACTGAAAGTCGCAGACGAGGTTCCCCGGATTCGTTTTCCGGTTCCACCAGCTGGCTGGCTACCTACATGTTAGCGGTGGGTCTCGGCTGGGTTTAGGGCGTGCCGGCCGTTGAACGGAGCCGTGTCGAGTCGGGGGGATGTCTGGCTCTATTTTCATGATGATGAAGCTGATGGAATGCAAAGGCGTCGTTGCTATCTGGCCATGCTTGTAGTCGGGGCGAGTACAGAGTACCTAGGTAGGGGTGAGATGGGATGCGCTGATCTGGTCTGGAGTCGCTCCTTCCTTTTGCCAGCTGGCTGCATCTGCATCGGCGAAACTCTGCCTCCGCCCGAGCTGGGCTGCTGTCTGTTTGTTTGGTCAACTAGTGGTTAGTGGGGTGGCGTTGGTTGGGCAGCAAAGAGGCACAATCACCTTGTTTGCGCAAGACGACGAGCAGATATACTTATCCACAGGATTTCTGTCTTTTTTTTTTTCCCGGTCGGCTGTGGTTTCATCACCAATACGGTCCGGCCCGGCCCGGGCTACAAGGGAAATCAATCCTCCACAGACGTGGCCACGTCGCTTTGTCCAGCATGTCCTCGTCCCCCCTCACGGCCACCCCTCCGAGGCCGGAGCTGTCCGCGCTGTTTGCCGACATCGAGGCGCGGTTCGCGACGACGCAGCTCGGCGACGACAGGTGGTACATCCTCGCCATCTCCTGCATCACCACCAGCCCGGACCCCGAGCTCGCCGCCGACCTCTACCAGTACCTGATCGCCAAGCCCCGCTTCCAGAGCAGCGAGTCGCGCCGGTGGCTGGTGCGGCGCCTGCGCGAGGCGCTCTTCAAGTCCATCTGCGTGGTCGGCGTGTGCAAGCCGATCGAGTCGGTGCTGGCCATCGCGGCGACGGAGCGGCCCGAGGACCGCGACCTGTCCCCGGCGACGCGCGAGGGCTGGCAGGCGGACGCGGACAACGAGCGGCGGGCGCGGGAGTGGTTCACCAAGGTGTACACGCGCAACGCCGCCGATACCATCGGGCTTTTCGACGCGCACAAGGACTTTTCGTGGACATCGGTGCACATCTCATACGGGCTGTTCCTATCGGATCGGCAGGTGCTAGACGATGTCGAGACGCAGCTGGTGGTGCTGCCCTGCATCATGAGTCAGAACCTGAGGCTGGAGACGGGATGGCACATTCGGGGCACGCGACGCATCGGCGTCTCCAAGGACGACACACAGGTGCTCTGGAACGCGGTGCAGGCGTTTGCGGCATATTTCGACGTCAAGCTGAACAAGGTGCCAACAGTGGAGGAGATTGAGCCAGAAGTGTAGTTGCATTACGGTCAGCTAACGACCATCATGAAGGTTAGTACGGATGCGCTTCATCGTAGTACTAGCAAGGGATTAAGCGAGATATTGCAATAATGTCTCCATTCCTGTCTATTCGTGTCGCTTCTTGTTTTCCTGTTGTCGGTGTTGGAAGCCGTCTAGCCCGAAATACCCCAGTTGCACATTCGTGCAAATGCACGATCACTACACACACACATATAGCAGCCTGTAGGTGCGTTATTGTTGAAAGTCGGTCCACCCCTGATATAGGGTTTAAGTCGATTTTTATATTCTTCTAGAACTGACTGACGGACTGGCTGACTGGTTAACTAGTGAACTTACTAACAAGCTAGCTACCCTATAGTTAGCAATCATTCTCCTATTTAGGACCTTTCTATATACTTAAGTGTATATCTTCAATGTACATAAACCTCAGTATAGGAATATCAATTGCGTTTTAATAATTCCTCACGTATAACCCATAGGTGTGTGTGCATTTGCACGAATTGCACAGGCACTGGCGCGCCTTCAATACCCTTTGTCTTCATCTGTATTAATTTCCGTCAGGTCGTGGAAAAGAAATTGAACGAGGCATATTGTAGTGTTGCAAGATTTGTACATTGTAGAATCATCTACTTAAATTCTAATATGTAAAACATTCAATCGTGAGAGACGGTGGGCTCTAGCAATGCTCGGAAAAAGTAAGAGAGCATGGAAGTGAGAAGAGTCTTAGTCGCTCCGTCCATAATAAAACAGTAATGCTGATACCGTTGTAGTAATAAGCGCCAATTTTAATCCAACGCCGGCGCGAGCGAGTAATGAGATGCTCATTCGCATTGCAGTGGTAAGTCAAAGGGGTCAACGGAAATAATTCTCTCTAGCAAGAGGATCATCCCCGGTGGTGAGTTGTCGGGGGTTCAGCCGGGGTCTAATGGGAAGCGTCAGAGACGGAGGAGGCCGAGGAGGTGACGGAGTCAATAGAGGCGGTACGGGCGGCCTTGGTGCGCTCACTGTAAGACGGCTATGTTAGTAAGAGTAGTTTGTGTTGGCCTCAAGGGCTTATGCTGGCGAGGCCAGAGATGAGCAAAGTCGAGTTGGACATACTAGTGAGAGCGATCCTGGAGAATGCAGGCCCAGGTGCTGGTGCCGGTCTTGATATGGAACTTGATGCCCCTGTTCTCGCCAAAGTGGTTGACGGGAGCGCCGGCCGCGGGGACAGCGGCGGCAGCAGAGGTAGGCTGGGAAGATGTTTCGGGCATGTTGGCAGGTTGTTGTTGTAAGCGGTCAAGATTGTAGTTGTATGTTCGGGTAAGGTACGATGAAGGTGTAAGCGTTGACAGACTCGTCCAAGACGGTGATGGGTAGGTAGATGAAGCAACGGATGGGACTGGAAACTGGAATCAAAACTAGAGAGCGAGCGAGGCAAGCACCGAAACGGGCAGCTTGGGGAGGACTTTATATCTCTCCCACCCATGCCCACGATCATCAGCGACGTCCCCATTTTGCGGAGCGCACTGTATGGGGGAGGCATAATTAAGTGCGCCAAGGTCGAGGGCAAAGGGGAGGAGGGCCGCCAACAAATGGTGTCTGGTGTATTCACTACTCGGATTACACAGGGCCAACCAGCTTCAACAGACGAAACGGCAAAGGCGGCAGGTCCATCACCCACCCATCCACAGAAAGGATGGGTATGTGACAGTCTGTACGTTAGTCTCACCAGGATGACGGAGCCGGATAACTGATTGGGGAAAGCATGGAGGGTCGACTTTGAGACGGGTTTCAGCCGGGGCCAGACACCAAAGTCCTCGCGGTTGCTAAATCAGGCGAGACAGCCGTGGAGTAGATGAAACGGTTTGCTGATGGCTACTGGGCCGCATTATGTGGTCGAGGATTGAGCTTGTAAACAACTCTATTCAGTACACGATTGATCGCCTGTGGCCTGGCCCTGTTGTGTATCGTCTCTGTTCTGTCCCTCTGAATTATCAGACAAGTTGAGACAGCTGTGCCACGACGAGCAAGACGCCAAAAAGGGCGTCTCCACGGAAAAAAGGTGAGCCATTTTCTGGTCGTTGTACTAATAAACGGCCACGATCATCAACACCCACCATGGGTATGGGGGGAGGAGGGGGGGGGGGGCGCCACTTTGGCGCTGAACAAAGCCACGGGATTGGGGGACGAGCTTTCTAGTTGTTCAAGAGGAAGATATATGGGTGGTGATGTCCATGTTAGCCGGAGATTAGGAAAGTCGCGAGACGTGGATAAAGAAGAAAGAAAAGGTACCGGTTACAGACTTGGTTGCTTGCGATTTTGGAACTGTGACTGACTAAGTTTGGTGGTCGCTAACGAACTAACGTATTAGTACGGAGTAATCTGTAGTAGCCAAGGACACGATGTAACCAAAACAATCCTTTTTTTTTTATAATTTATTCGTGCTTCAAAACCCTATTCTATTACTCAATGGCGGCTCCCACTTTTTTGCCTGCCAGCCAAATCTCGGCTCCATCAGCAAGCAAGCAAAAGCGCCGTACATAAAAAACCACCGAGATACATTATCCCACCGTTTTTTTTTTTAATTCCGATAGTGCGCCCTCCAGCCCATCTGCAAGCCCCTCGGGGTTTTTGGCCGTGCTCATTTCCCCGATATCATATAATACAGCACGCAAATTGCCAAGGCTTGCTTGTCTCGACAACCAGCCGCGGACCCAAACGGGGCCGAGCAAGCATTTGGAAGGATAAAGCATGCACAGGTCGGTGACGTCGACATGGCCAAGGAGTTGCAATGCAATGCATCATTGTTTGTCTTGGCTGCGTCTGGCTGCGTACACGTGTCTTCAAGACAGAGAGGCGCCCGTCTAGAAAGAAATAGGAAGCACAAGGGCAAGCACCAGGGCAAGCACAACCACAAGTATGAAACGACGCAGTAGGAATAATTATAACAGCCCCCTCCTGTTGATCGCCCAAACCACCCAAGCAAGCTCGTCAAGGACTATCCCGACTGTAGAACCACAGCCACAACCACAACGTCTCGTGCTTTTTTTGTATGAATTAATAATAGAATTGATAAACAGCACTCGCGGTGCCAAGTTCTCGTGACCCATGGCTTACTGACGTTTTGTTTACATGATTCAAGCCCCCCCCCTAAATAAACCCTTCTAGAAGAAAAAGGACTTGCCACCCCCGACACAAATCAGCGCCACCGCCACCATGTGGCGTTCCTTGTTCCTCTGGTATTTCCAATCACCTTCTTGCTAATAAACAGCTCGGCCGGGTCAGCATATTAATAAACGGCATCTTATTATTAACCAGCTATCCCGGAACCAGTCGCCTCGGCCGGCTCTTGGCCCTCTAGCACCAGTCAAATCAACGCAAACAGCGCACATGCTCCCTCCACACCTATCAAGACAAGGCGCTGGGCAAGCCATCACAAGACAAGCTTTTTTCGTGGCTTGCAGTCGACCAAGCAAGTCATCCGCTAACCTTCATTCTAGAAGGACTTGGCAAAGTCTTCCATACCGCCTTTCACCCTTTCCCCGCGCAGTTGGCTAGTCGCCGTCGCTTTGCATTGAGACACACGTACGATGGAGGGACACGAATGCGAGGTAAACCCTTTGTCCAGGGTTATATAGGGACCAGAGGCATGTCTGTGAAAACTGGCTTCTGAGATGATCCTTTCGCGAAAAAAAATTCTGTGATTTCATCTAGCCGAGCATCAATGACCAAATCCGTGTCATAGCTAACCTCAGCGTGCTCATCTCCGTCCAGTCCAGATGGACTAGCTTGGCTCTCTTGGGAAAGCAACTGAACATCTGCGCAATTGGCTTGTACGGTCGACTAGTGATGGGGAAATTTGAGCTTCTGCCTGCCCATATTCTCTGAATAGTAACTCCGCAGCTTCTCCATGGGCGTTTCTCGGTCTTGGCGCTGGCATTCTTCCAGTGCATACAAAACGCAAACGACATCCTTTACGAGCCGCATGCAACCAAAATGCCTCAAGAGTGATTAAAACTCTTGTGCAAGAAAATGGGGGTTGAGCTTGTGATGGGTCAGAACAGACTTACCGCAGCCAAGACCAGCTGATACCCAGTAAAGGCGTCGCCAGTTGCAAAAGTCCTTGTCTTGTAGAACCACTCGCAATTGTCCTCGATACGAGCAGGGTTGCGATTCTTGTCTCTCTCGTAATTTCCTGCCTTTTTCTTCTGTTTTTTTTTGCAAATCTCCATCTCCATATCCTCGAGCCTGTTCTCAAACATGACTTTCGCAACGCCAAGTGTTGCCTCGTACCGGCTGTCTATCTTCTGCAGATATTCCATGTTAATCCTTTCTAGAGCTCTTTGCTGTGTTGGCCCGAGCATTATTTTATAAAGCTCGCTGTCTTTTTCAGTGTCGCCAGCCTTGCTGCTCCAACCAGTCCATCCCGTGGTGACCTGCCTAACGATGGCGTTGAACTGATAATATAATACACTAGAGTACACTTCTTGACGGCCGAGGGCTTGAGGTATGCGTCTTCGCATGACTTCCAGCACAACTGTACATCGTCAATAGCTATGAAGTCCTTGACCAGGTCCTCTTCTTTTCGTAATGCAGAAGAGAGTAGCTGGCACGGAAGTTGGTGCCAGAAAAAGTGGCTGTCGCATTCTTCCTGTGCTACACTTACATGAAGTAAGAGTGACATCCCAGCGTTTGAAATCACGATAAGAGTGGCCATCGGCTCCTCTTGTCCTTGCACAGCCACCGCATTCGGCCCCGAACACAGCTCCGGCTCCAGTCTCTTCTCTTCTCTTTAGCATCCTGGTGCCGTAGTTTGCTGAAGAATCTTCTCATCGACGAAGGAGTTGCGTGTTCGACGGACAAAACGCTTCTTGCGTGTGAAAACGACGCAAGGTTGCAACATGACTTATCTGGCAACTCCGCAGCTGATCCTGATGAGGTGCTCAACTGAATCTGATGCGCCGCCGAATGTCTTAAATTACCCGGGTGGATATTTCTTTCAGATGGATAGTCGACACTGTACGAGGCATTCTTTCGAAGACAGACATATGTTAGGCTCTGTTTAGACAGATAACACACGGTAATAAAAGTCACTGGGTGCGAGTTTGTCAATATCGTCTCGAGCCACCCATTGCATTGGGTAGCCTGGCGGTACTGAACAACATATTAATTCTCGGCCACAGTTAGTCGTATAGCGTTTTCAAAATGCTGCTGGGGGTGAATTTGCCCCGGGTATTATAATTCTCCTTTCTTACTGTCTATTCTCACGACTTCTGCCGCGCCTGCACCGTCCGTCCTCCGTCTCATCTCAGCCTCGACATCTTGTCTGCGAGGCATGCCGCGACCCAATATCGACGGCAACTCCTCCTTCCGAGTCTTCATCCAGCCCTCGAGGCTGCGCATGCCGACCACGAGAAAGCCCAGCTCCTCGCGGTCCACGTCAAAAATCTCCCACCACGCGCACCCGGGCATCGACGCGCCCAGGTCGCGCGCCGCGTTGTATATCGCTGCCGTGGCGAGCGCGTGCGGCTGGTGCGTAAGGTACAGCAGCTGGGGGCTCAGCAGGGCCGTGTTGAGGTACTGCGAGGCGCGCAGCGTGATTTCGCGTCGGGAGTGGGAGAGGAAGTCGAGGGTCTGCAGGTACGTCACCATGAGGCCGTGGGGCAGCGCGACGTGCACGTTGAACGAGAGGCAGAATAATATTCGGGCCTCCAGCTCAAGCATGCCCTTTTTGAATTTGTAGTATTGGTCTTCGGTTTGGTAGTAGGAGGCCGGATCGTTGGTGGCTGTCGTGGAGCCTGGATTCCTGAGAAAGGCCGAACCTGGCGATAGTAGGTAGGCATAAACGTTCGAGACGTCACTAGGTGAGCGGGGAAATGACCCCATCTTGGCGACAAGATACAACGAAGCCGCCGACACGTCCTAGACTTTTGCATTAGCATGGCCGCGCCGGGAACCGCGGTCGCGACAACGTACGCTGAATTCGTAAGCCATTGGCGACTCTACCAGACAGAATCGCGCCAGTACGACGTTGGCCTGGGCCGTTACTGATTGCGGGAGCTCCAGGAGCAGGCCGGCCGCTTGCGTGAGGCATTGCGTCGCGAAGAAGACGGCTTCTTGGAGATCTGGTGGAAGTTCGGAAGTAGTCGAGCGGCGGTAGAGCTGCTCTACCGTCGCGAGAGGGTTAGTGAGGGACGCCATTTCTGATCGACGCTACCCGAGGAGAAATCTTCTCGGGTGCACGTCAATTCTTCAAGAAAGCAATGACGGAAGTCGGGAGCGCCGGATTTCGGCGTGGTGAGATGTGTGTCGATGCCATCGCAAAACGTTATTGTGGGGCCTGCAAAATGGTAACAACCGTGGAAGCGGAAAGGGAAAGTAACAAGGAAAGTAGAGTAAGGAGGGGGGGGGCCTGGGTACAATTAATAATAATAAAAATAAAACGCAGTGAAGCGCCCGTGTAGCAAAGGCAGTAAAGAATATGGGTGCAAAGAACACGAAGAGTTTGGCAAAAAAGTAACTTGCGGCCAGTGTGACTCGAACACACGACCTTCAGATAGGTATCTAAATCCGTAGGATTGAAGTTGGACTTCAGTCTGACGATCTCCCAGCTAATCTATGGCCGCTAGTTGTTAAAAGTCGGCTGACTTATTTTAGCCTAATAAGAGACTGAATGCCACTTCCCGCCGGCTCATCACCTTAATACCACTGAGATATTGTTGATTCGCAAAGGTTGATTGTCACACAACATTGCACATCTTCCCAACAAAAATAACCTTGATTCATTATCTGTTACATTGTATACACATGCTCCATTTAGTTTCTATGAAACTAGTTATTGCACAGCTACTGATACACAAACGACGGCTTTCAACTGGGCGTACACCCAGTCGCCCAAGGTAACGAATGCTCGGCATAACTAAGCGAGCAAAAAGTAGACACCATGGGGATAAATTTCACACCGGTTGCATAATGCATGGCAAATAACGAAAATTATAGTCACACAATCGGGAAGCGCAATATCCAAACATGCTGCGTTGCCACTGCTTTGGTCTATATAAGATACCTACTGCTGCCCAAAGAAAGGTCCAAACTCTTCCTCACACCACACCCATCATCAAACTATACTGATATTCAAGCTACATTTACCACCAAAACACACCTACCATGTGCCAGTTCCAGGAACAACTCGGAGCCTGTGGCTGCCACGCCGGCTACGTCATCGTCTTCCCCATCGACCCTTCCATATGCCCCAGCGCCCTGCAGCGAGCGAGGGCGACCAACACGCCGGTCCGGCACTGCGAGCCCCCTGAGCACCTGACCAAAAGGACTCACTTCTCCATTTGCACAAACAAGGAGCCGTGCAGGATCAAGGCCTTCACCAATCGCAAGTGGAGGTGCTGCTCCTGCAGCGGCTTCGTCGAGCGGCGCGAACCTCCTCGCTGTGACTGCGGCCACACGCCCTGCCCGACCTGCCGTATCTTCACAAGCGAGGTGTAACGTCCCAGGGGAGAGGAGCTATGGATGGTGTGACACCTCCTTTTGCTCTGCGTCTTGAGTCCCGCTGCAATTTCGATGAGCCGGCCGTCACAACTACGATCGCAACCACAACGTCATTTCATGCTGGGGAGGGTGTTTGCCTACATTCATGCGAAACTTTCTCTTTGTCAATCAATTTAAAACCGTGTGGTATTATCATCGGCTCCTCGTCAGCCAGGGTGTGCGCGGTTCAAGAGCTGCTCAACACGTTCAGAGTAGCCTGTCCATAGCAGTCCATAAGTCAATAATGCGTTGGCCTAGAAACTAGGAACCCGGGTCTTTCGTGAATCCAGATTTTCTTACAGCGCATTACTACGCGCTTTGTGAAGCCTATTCAACAAGTTGTCTGTAGTGTGTATCCTCACAGTATATTGGACTACACTAGAGAGCCGTCCCGAAGGAACACCATTGGTCTAACCTATACAGGATTGTTAGATTAATATTTATGTTTCATTCAATCAAAAAATGGACAAGGTTGCTCTTTTGGAGAAACTCGCGATTGGATTTGTACTGGCCTCCTTACTTATGTTGAATTCTGCTGATTCCGTTGTCCACGCGTTTCCATCACCGCTCACATTGCTCATAGCGATGAGCATGGGTCTCTCATCTACCTAGCCGATAAAAATGTTTAAACTTGTGAAGTTACAAACCCCTCTATTCACTGCACAAACTTCGTTTCGAAGGTGTAAGGCAGTGGTTGAGAGGGCAACTTGACCAACCACCTCCCAGTACAACTTGTAATTCTGTTATTGCACCCACTCCCCATAAATATGGGACTCCATTTATCTATGACTTAACCGAACGATACGAGAGAGCTCTTCTCACGTATCCGTAGTAGGCGAGTTTCTGGTAGGTATCTGGACTACGGACTGGATATTGTGGCCGTGGGTCGGAGCGTGCAACGCCGGGACAGAGTGTCCCGAAGGATACTCAACTACTCAACCGAGGAAATGTTTGCGAGACTTGCATTAAAAATACGAGAGTGCCATTAGCTACATCTACAGGCCCCATCTTGGTGGCGAGGCCGCAAAGTATTTGGTTCACGGCTGACTACATTAAGAGCAAACATTTTAGGATACCTGCGTGCACAAGTACAGTGATGCACACGGATTCAATAGCTCAAATATTAGCAAGGAGTCTGGTCCGAAACTACTCATCCACGAAACTCTATCCCAGAAGTCCTGGTGGTTAGATTGAGGACATGAAAGCATGCACATTGCCACTCCCAAGAAGAAGAGTAGGTAGCAGGGCCCATACCGCTCTGCTGTATCAATAATTCCCCCCTTTACTGCACTGAGGGGCATGAAAAATGGGTTATTAGTTTCGGCGAGTATTTAAAAGTGCGACGTTAAAGATGGTGCTGGCAAGTCAGGTGGCTGTGCCCTGGCCCGGTTGCAGGCGAGCCCTGGAGCTGTGGGCTGGTTCACGGAGTACAACTACGGCATCTTCTCGTTATATACAAGGTCAAATCTTGCGAGTCTTTGCTTGTAGATAGTCAGTTTTGGGGGTTTCGAGCGGTGCCAGGTGCAGTATAGCAACGCAGCCGCCAACTCTCTTAATGACGTAACTCCCAAGTGCACTTGTTACAGGACCTGATGGCGGGTTTCCAAGGGCATAGGAGTTTTCTAGCGATAAAGTTTCGCTTATTCGGGCGTTTTTCTTGGCCACCCCTGCAAACGCCGCTGAAGTCAATCTGTAAGCGAGTCTGGGGTGGCGGCAAAGTATATATCCCAGCCACGATCCATCAAGACTTGGGATGGAGAAGGCGACAAAACCACGTTGATTTTACATTGCGCCCCAAGCATCACCCATCATACCGACCATGAAGTTCCAGTCGTGCCTCCTCATCGCTTGCGCCGGCGCCCTGCCCGTCTTTGCGTGGCCGCATCGCGAAAAACCCAAGCCTAGCAATACCACTGATCCGCCGTATTACCCAGAGCAGCCTCCCTGCTACGAGAGTTGTTTGCAGCGGAAAGGAAAGTGCGTGACCCTGAACATCTGCACCAACAGATGCATTAGATGTAATGCCCCAACAGATCGGGTAAGTACAAAACCGGCGTGTTCTTCTTCCACAGCCAAAATCTTACCAGTCACACAGTTTGAGCCTGAGAAGAAATGCAGGTGCATCAGGCAAAGAAAACCCATTATAGATCCTGCTTGGTTTGAACATGATGACAAACTGTAGCAATCTATTCCTGTCCGAGCTAAACATACCTGTTGTGTTCAATCAATGCACTGTCGTCTCTGTAGGGTAGGCTCTTGCCGCGGAAGTGCGATATGAGATACTGAGTTCTCTGCCAGACAGTGGTGAAATTCTATAACGCATTGGATACCGTTTTGGGAGAGCGGGAGTCTAAACTACTTTTTCATTCGGTATTCGACTTTTCGAGCCATTTTCACTTAGAAACATAGCAAATATAACCACATGACAGGCCAGGCAGCCCACCCCCAGCTCTGTCGCAGACCTCACGTAGTGGGGACCACACAAAGGGGGCACCCTTTCAAGGAACTATTGGAAATGCGTAGCCATAGAATGTGGCTTGGTTATTTAATGGTGCTGATGGTCGAGAATTGGATATCCCGATGGCGGATCGCATCGGGGTTTATAAGCTCTGACCACCGCGCGGTGTGCCTCATCAAGTTTGATCTTTCAATTTCAACTTGCTGATAGAGTAGCACCTCACTCTTGCGGGTTTTGAAATATCCAGACCGTAGCTGTCCAGTTGCTGGGCATGATGCTAAAGATCAAATGTGACGTATTTTTCAACAATGAATGGAAGGTATTTTAAAGAGGCGACTGATCCAGTCGTGAGGCCGATTCGAACCTGTTGATAAACACTGAGGACCTGGGCATATTCTTCGTCATGTATTCACCGACACAATGCCCTTCCCCGTCTTCGTTTTCGAGTTCATGCGATAGCAGACCTCCTAAGCGCACACGTACCGGAAAGCCCAAGGTTCGACCCGGCTGCATCACATGGTGAGATGAATCTCCAACTCCAGACTCTGACGACAGCCGCTCATAACCTCCTAGCAAGTACGCTCCGGAGCACTTCAATGAGCCAGCTGCCCAGCCATTTAACATGGTACTTCTAGAATCCGCCGCGTCAAATGCGACGAAGCATGACCTGCGTGTGAGCGCTGCACTTCGACCGGCGGCGCCTGCGACGGCGACGGCGACGGTCCCAGGAAGCCCAGCTCCTCCTCTTCTTTCGTCAGTCTCGTCAAGACACGTCCAGCTACCGAAGCCATCGCCACCACTCTCCGGCCACTGATGACCGACATTTCCGAGATGCGCACCGAGCGCATGTACTTCCACCGCTTCGGCGAGATCGGCGAACCCGCACTGGGCATCCGCCACGTCCACAGCCGCCTGTTCTGGCGTGACTCGGCGCACCGGCTGCAGTACTGGATGCTCAAGCAGCGCGGCGATAGCGTCGGCGCCGTCTTCGCTGAGCATGGTGACATCGTCTACGGCCGGAGCGCCCAGGGTCAAATGGGGAGTCTCGCCATCAAAGTGAGTATGCTGTGGCATCGAGTAGCCGCGCTGAAGCTGGATCTGGTACCGTTTGGCATATCACGTAACCGGAAAGTTCGCAGGCCACCCCTCCCTACCAATCAGCCCAAGGCTGCGGAAAATGAAAGGCATTTTTCTGCCTTGAAGGCCTTAGCTCAACCATGACGTTGAAGCTCAGCCACCCAAAAGGCCGTGCCAAGGGGCTGATGACTAAGGCAGCTCTGCATTGAAACATTTAAATCACCAGTGCGCGTCAAAACTTCTTCTTCCTCGAATAATTCTTGCCCGACTAAATTTCGGAATTTTTCATCTATATCCATCAAAAGCATCAATCTCAGCTTCATTAAGTGTTTTTCTTCGCATCGCATCGAAGCAATGCCCCGACAATCGAGATATGACGATGACGAGGAACGCCTCCCCGAGGGTATGACACGCGTCGGGTATGACGCCGACACGGGCGTCTACACATTCCAAGATGCCGATGGTTCCTATTGGGAGAGTGCTCCTGGTTCGCGATACGGCCGGCTGACCCGGGTCGGCCATGAGCTCGCCGCAGAGGACGACGACACGCAGCCTTTCTTGCCTGGCGATCTCAGCGCCGGTCGCAAGGTGTCTTGGCGGCACGAACTCATGCCGTTACTCAACTTCGGAGTCATAATTGGCGTCGCCCTGCTACTTCTGTGGTGGTATCTCCACGTGGCTGCGCAATCTGACGAAGGCCGCGCGCTGATCTGTCCCACGGGTGCTGTGCCGTATACCATCCAACACGGTGACACATGCTGGGACATTGCAGAGGCTCATGGTGGGAGTGTCGACGATATACTGGCACTCAACCCCAAGCTTGATTGTGACAAGCTGCCTGTTGGGTTAAAGATCTGCTTGCAGGAGTAATACGCTCGCTCTGCTGATGAGGAACGACATGCACTGCTTCATGCAACAAGAATGTGAGGTTCAGCTGTTACGATGGAAGGCTTGCCCAGAACAGCCTTGCGAATTAATTTCTGCCGACTGTCGAGGTGTCGCCAAAAGCCATCGATTTGTCTCTAAAGCGGTATCTCGCTTTGAATACGTCACACTCAGGCGAGATACGCCAGTAATAGGAGCCGTGATAGGCAGGAGGAGATGGTAACAAATCCGCTCTGGCACCTTACCCACTCTCTGTCGGGCAGGCTGGGTTGGCACTCTGGTGGGCCTGACCTGACTACAAGACGCGTTGTCTCACGTTGTTAAAAAGGTACCCAGCCCAAGCCAGGCGGGGCAAATTGACCCCTCTATTTTTTTCCTGGCGACCCTGGCACTCGAACAAATTTTTTCTTCCTGCACACATCTTTTTTCTTCCCCAAATCCCCCTTTGTCTCGTAAAGGCTTTGCCAACGAGTGAAGAGTCAGAGTCAAGATGGACAAGGATAAGCTCGTGCAGCTGCTGCAGGCCAGCCAAGTTCGTATGTTTTCTCACGCTGTGGCAAATTTTAACCGATCCTAACCTTTCTACAGCCGATACGGAACAAGTCAAGGCCGTCACAGCCGATCTCCAGAAGAACTACTACTCGAAGCCCGAGTGCCTGCTGCTTCTCGTCGAGATTTCGCTCACTCATGGCGACGCTCCCATCCGACAGCTGGCCTCTGTTCAGGCCTCCCGCATAGCTGTGAAGCACTGGGACAGTGTTCCCGATGATAAGAAGTCAATGTGCCGCACCCATCTTCTTGAAGGCTCTCTCAAGGAGTCCTCCGCAGCCACCCGTCACTCTCTGGCTCGCTTGATTGCTGACCTCGTCACTCTGGACATGGAGAACCAGCAAGGCGAGGAGTTCCTCCAGCAGATCATTCCCCTGAATAACCATAACAACGTCGTGGCCCGCGAGGTTGGCTCTTACCTTGTCTATGCCATGCTCGAGAACAACCCCATTCTCTTCACCGACCACACGCATCAGCTTCTCCAGTTGTTCCACTCTCGCATTGAGGACCCGGAAAGCAAGGATGTTCGCATCAACATCGTCCGTGGCATCGGCGCTATTCTCAGCAACATTGTTCCTGAGGAGGACCCCAAGTCTGTCGAGGCTGTCGCCAGCTTCATCCCCAATATGGTCAGTATCCTCAAGGCTACTGTTGAGGCCGAGGACGAGGAAAATTACAAGGTTGTTTTCGATGTTTTCCATAGCTTCATTGCTTTCGACTCAGCTCTCTTTGGCGGGCACCTCCAGGATCTCCTTCAGTTCATGATGGAGCTGGCTGGAAACAAACAGGCTGAGGAGGACGCCCGCTCCCAGGCCGTTGCTTTTCTCATCCAGACGGTCCGCTTCCGCCCTCGCAAGTTGCAAGCAATGAACGACGTTCCGTCTAGAATGATGGTTGGTGCTATGCACATCGTCGCCGAGCTCGATGAGGATGATGATGACGAGGATATGTCCCCAGCTAGATCCGCCATTGGCCTCGTTGAGGAGCTTGCCAACTCTCTACCCCCTCGTCAGGTCATCGTTCCGCTTTTGGAACAATTTCCAACTTTTGCCACAAGTCAGGATCCTACGTACAGAGTGTCTGCGATGCTTTCTCTAGGAAACGCTGCTGCCGGTGCGCCTGATTTCATCTCTACCCAGCTCGAGCCGCTCCTGCCTGCTATTATCAATCTGCTTCTAGACAACGAGCTGAAGGTCCGCCACGCTGCCCTTGTTGGACTGATCCACCTGGCTGAAGAAATGGTTGACGAGATGGCCTCCCATCATGAACAAATTTTGTCCGCCGTGCTCAAGAATCTCGAGGCTGCCTCACAGGCTGGTAACGACAAGAAGAACGTTGCAATTATCCGTTGCGCATGCGGTGCTCTAGACACCTTCGGTGATGGTATTGAGAACAAGGTCATGGCCCAATACGGCCCGAATCTTATTGGTCCTATGGTCAAGCTCCTCAACCACGATGACTTTGGTGTTCGCGCCGGTGCTGCATCTGCTCTTGGTGCCATCTCAACCTCCATGGAAGGTGAATTCAAACCCTACTTTGACGAGGTGATGAAGGCCCTTGGGAAGTTTGTCACGATCAAGGACAGCGAAGAAGAGATGAATCTCCGCAGTGCCACTTGCGATACATTGGGACGGATTGCCACCGCTGTCGGCGCCGAAGTCTTCCAGCCCTATGTTTTGGATCTCATGAAGGCTAGTGAGGAGGCCCTTCATCTTGATAGCCCCAGACTAAAGGAGACGAGTTTTATCCTTTGGTCAAGCCTGTCCAAGGTCTACCAGGAGCAGTTCAGCCACTTCCTTGACGGAGTTTTTAATGGTCTTTTTGCTTCGCTCGATCTTGAAGAGGAGGAGATTGATCTTCCCGGTGTTGATGTCAGCCAACTTGGTGAAGGATCCATCGTCGTTGGTGGCAAGAAAATCAAGATCAAGGCCAACTCGAGCGAGGACGATGTTGCCATTGCTACTGCGGGCGCTGATGAGGATGACTGGGCTGATCTCGAAGACTTTGAGGATTTCGGTGCCGTCACCGCCGTCGCTCTTGAGCAAGAAATCGCCCTAGACGTCCTTGGCGATGTGATTGCCAACTCTTGCAATAGCAGCAACCTTGAGACATACACTGAAAAGACAATTGAGAAGATCACTCCCTTCACAGAGAACACATACGAAGGCTGCCGGAAGTCCGCTGTCTCCACCCTCTGGAGAATCTATACTCGGGTCTTCCAGGTCTGGGAGACCAATGCTGGGGTCAAGTGGGAGCCCGGTATGCCTCCTAAGCATATGCCACCTGCGTCCATTGTCAGCATTGGTCAGGCTCTTCAGCAAGCTACCAATAACCTCTGGGCCGAAGACAGTGAACGGTACGTTTCTATCCTTTATCTACTACATTTGCATGATGAATACCTTGCGTTATACCCAGCTCACTCAGACGCAAAATGCGGTTGCTGAGAACACGCCTTATCTACTCCTGATTTGCAATTGCCTTTATCACTTTCTTCTTTAAAATCACATTTCTGTCTCAACGCTAACGAGTAAACTATCAGGAGCGTCGTTACCGATATCAACCGCAACGTTGCTGCCGCTCTCAAGGCTTGTGGCCCTGCTGTTCTCGCCTCGAACTCGGAGATGCTTCAGGAGATTGTCTCTGTTATCACCTTGATCATTACCCGCTCGCACCCCTGCCAGCAGGACCTTGGTGACGAGGAGGGTGAGCAGGAGATTGATGCTGGCTCGTCAGAATATGATTGGCTTGTTGTTGATACTGCCCTCGAGGTCGTCTTCGGCCTAGCCACTGCCCTCGGTCCCTCCTTCGCTGAACTCTGGAAGATCTTCGAGAAGCCTATTCTCAAGCTTTGTAGCTCTACCGAGGACCTTCACCGCTCCACTGCTACCGGCACTATTGCCGAAATCCTCAAGCATACTGGCGAGGCGATGACCCCTTTTACTGAGTCGCTTGGCCAGGCACTTGGCCGTCGTCTCACAGACCCTGATCCTCTTGCGAAGTCGAATGCTGCTTACGCCATAGGTCTTCTCGTCTACACTTCTGCCGATACCGCCAAGACCTTCCCCTTGTACCCTCAGATCTGGGAAAAGCTCGAGCCACTTATTGCTGTCCGTGAGATGCGTCTCACTGACAACGTTGCTGGCGCTCTCTGCCGCATGATGATGAAGAACCCGGATGCTGGTTTCGTCAGCGAGGCTCTGCCTGCCGTCGTCAATGCCCTGCCTCTTGAGGAGGATTACGAGGAGAATGAGCCCATTTACAAGTGTATCTACACTCTGTACGAGCAGTCCAACCAGACTGTCCAACAGCTTACTCCCCAGCTTCTTGGCATCTTTGAAAAGGTCCTGTCACCTCCCGAGGAGCAACTTGAGCCTAGCAGCCGCGAGATTCTGCAGCGCGCTGTCAGCATCCTTTATAAAGCCCAACCTGACCTCCTTACCAACCACCCGGGCCTTCTCCAATTGGCCGGTTTGCAGTAAGCGCACCTGAACAGAAGCCAATACGAGATGCACAAACCAGGAAACGGAAGATAAGTGGCAGCGCATTTCGTCACGAATTTAAGATTATACATAGCATTAGCAGGAGGCTTGGTTTCGATGATTTTGACCATGAAGCGATGATTGTAACGTACGTTTAATATGCTTGAGGATAAAGTATACCTTGGGAATGAGAATAATAGAGTGAGATTACTGGGCCTTCTATGGCACAAACTTGACGATCCCTGAAAACAAGTAAATGCTGCACATTGATGTTGAAAACACCGGGCCCGGAAGTCCGCAGTAGACGAAGATGATACCTTCAGACAACCGGCAAATCTGTATGGGTTCGGTTCTTGTCCTCATTCTTCTGTTTTATTTGGTACGGTTATCCTTTAGTAAATTTTCAGGTAAATACGGTTGATTCTTTCAAGAGACCCTCCAGCTATCAGAAACCGGACGAAAATATCCAATTCAAATTGTAGTCCAACATACGAAGCAGCATAGGCGACATGCCCTATACTTCTCGACAGCCAACCCTTTTACCCACTACCCAGCGTGGCAAAGCGAAAACCGTATGCTGTATTTTCGAAGCCCTATACTTGATTTAATAGCCTTGTTGCGACGAGCCAGCGTTTTGGTCATGAGAGCCTAAGGAGCGCACTCGTCTGAGACATGAAGCTCGTCACGTACATACGTGGGCATGGTGGACGACATGTGTGACCTTTATTCAGTGGTCCTACTTACTAACGATTCGAGCTATGAAGAAAATTACTGAGAATATTAGTAGAAGCTCGTTTTCAGAAAAACGTCGCTGCTGCGTTGTCCGTTCCTGGGTACGCAAAGGCCTTACTTAATAGACTCTTATCTGGGTGCGTCCCAATAGACCTGAGTGACTGTAGTGACTGCCGTCGGAAATGATCAGCTGCCACCAGCGAGACAGCATTGATGGTCCATAATGCACTTCGCTTTACTTAATTCGGAGATCCATAAACGAGGCTGCCGCCAAGAAAATGGGCTTGGTGGAGAATGGGCGTGAGGGAGAATGGACTTGATGGATTTCGACTACCCATATGTTGGATTCTCGCCGTCGTGGTTGTTCAAGTTTGGCTTTGTTTGCGTTGGTTTCTAATTACTGTGGTGGGAGGCTGTGGAGGGCTTCCCGAGCTTGTGGTGACACGATTTCAAGGTTAAATTGACTCTGCCGTCCTGAGGGTACTTGAGATTTTTTTGGGACTGAATTTGTTAAACTCCTATATACAGACTGATCGCCCGGGTTGATACGTCATCAGATGGCGCAAACAGCGGTAATGACCTGGGATCCGGTTGTCTCACACACCCGTCGTATGGCTTTCTGAAACCCGGTAGAGTATGACCTCATGATCGTCGAACAGAGAGAGGGCTTCCTTGAGAAGGAAATACTACGGAGGCTACGAGGGATGCAGATTGCGAGATTGCTGGACATTATGTGGATAAAAGTGCAGGACAAGATGGAAGATGATATGGATGGGGCTTCCCTAGGCGTTGTCTGCAATAGAGTCAACAACTGGAGTTGGGATGCATATGTACATGTATGCGCAGACAGGGTACCGACTACTGCAGATGGCGGGCACCAGGCAGGGTCGACTAGGCTACATGCGTTTGGAGCTTCGAATATTGCCCTGCAGGTATTCAATTGTTGCCGGAGCATCAGTGTCGCAGAGCAGAAGAGCGAGTGCAGTGGCTTGGTTGGCGATGGTGACCTCATGTTGAGGACGGCGTGGCTTGCAACTGCGACTGTGTCTTGGTTTGCTACAAACATCTGCAGGGACAAAGGGGCACGGGATAATCAAGGCAGGGCGTCAGTGGGATGCCGATCAGGCGCCGATGTCCGGTTTGTTTTTGGACTCGACACAGCAAGAGCTTGGACATGGGGTCTATAGGAACCGATCAATAAACCTTTTCTTACCGGACATGCCTGCACTATCAAGCTAGCAGAGGACGTGGATGGATGGATGGATGGATGGCTGACTGGCTGACTGGCTGGCTGGGGAGTCTGGGTGGTGAGTAATTTGTGGCTGGTTCCCGCCCGCAGCAGGGTAATAAATATGCCAATGGAAGTCAGCTGTCACGTTGCCTTTGCTGATTATGGTACAGATTATGATACTCGGGGTAAATGGACGGAATTGCAGTGCTCCTAGGATGGGCATGGATGGGATGACAGCTGTCAGGGAATAACCGAGATGGTGCCAAAACAAAAAAAAAAACAAGAAAAAAGAGGGTTCAAGCTGGTTCGGGTTTCTGCCGGTGTACTGTAAAAAGTCGAACTTGAGTTTTTGTGTGCGTGGGAAGGGTGGGAATTGGTCATGGTAGGGCAATCCGGCTTGTTGAAAAACGCATGAGCAGAAAGTGTTGGGAGAATATGCTCCGATGAGCCCGGTCTGTATTACATCACGATCGACTGGGTGATTAGGGCGGGGGCTGCAAAATACGGAAGAAAAGACGTAACAATCGGCACAATCTGGCTGATGCTGCTTGTCTGCAACACGCATCAGTATCGGTAACCAGCAGCCAGGTTGCCATGCCAGGCTGCGTGTGAGTGGGCACGACGCTTTGCTGATGCCGTCTAGGTAGCCATCCATCCATCCACCATGGTGGTGTGGAGGGAGGGTATCAAGAGCCAGCCTCCTCCTATACTGCGGAGGCGAGGAGGCTGCTCGGACGAAGAAATGTCGAGAGACGCTTAGCATAGAGTTTGGATCATGCAACAATGAAATGGACTGGAAGCGAACCAGACACCTAGGGCGGGCAATGGCTGGAAACAATCAAGAACATGGCATTCCAAAGGAGGGATTGGAATGCGAGGGCTATTTTGAGCCTCACCTTTCGAGCCAGTGGTTCGAAAAAACTGAACAAGACGAAAAAGCGAAACGGCGCACAAGAAAGCTGGGTCTGTTGATAAGACGATGGAAAGTTTTTTTATACCTGTTGTTAGCCTCGCAGATGCGCCACCAAAGGATGCGCCATCGATGAAGGAAGAGTTGACTACCAGGAGCTAGAATTCAGGCAGAGGGGAGAATGTCCCATTTTTACTTGTGGCTCGACCCAGTAACCAAGGTTCGGTTGATGCACTGTCCCGGAATGCCGCAGCAAGCATCCCCTGAATAGGCTCCTTAAACTTTGCCCTCCAGTCCATGATATTTTCCATCCGGAAGCGGTTGCGACATGGGCGCGGACAACAGTATATGGTGACGTCTCTTTTGTCTTTTTGCCCATCACCTGGTGACAGTGACGTTGTCGCCAAGCGCCAAGGTTAGACTGCTGGCTGTCTGGCTGGCCCTGATCCTGATCCTGGGCTGGGCTCCCCGCACGATCCCATCGCCCAGCGACCAGCCGAGGGCTGCCGCTGTACCTTGCCGACAGGGGGGCGGCAGGGGGCAGCAGGGCAAGGCAACGCACACACCACACGAAGAATGAAGAATCCGATTGTCCGCGGCTTGACAAACGCCGCCAGGTCCTCGAGTCAACTCAGCGGCTAACTCGACCCTTAAATAAAAAATAGTCCATATTCTCTTCTTTCAATTCCATCCACGTTCCTTCAGTTTGTGTTCCTAGAAACGGATGCGGCCGGTCTGTGCCATGGTGATGTGAGAATGTGTGGGATGCACCCCTGCGTCAACCCCTGTGGCCTTGAAAGCCGCCCCGTCTCCAGAACCGTGATTGGCTACGGGAGCGGCGGACAAATCCCTTGGTAGCGCTGCGCAACGATGGGCCCGACGACTGGTTTTACTAGCGTTCTAACGCTGTCCAGTTAACACTACCGTCTCCGTTTTGCCAGCTGCCGCCAGCTGTGCCAGCTGCTCTACTTCCGTTTGCTCGCTCGTTCCTCGCTTCTTGCTTCCTCGCTACAGAAATCCAAATCCAGCCCCCTACCAGGCAACTGGCGCCCAACCACCCCCACCGACGCTGTGGACGCTGTGGATCGCTCCGCTAGTAGCCAGGATTCCCCATATTTTCAAAGCCGGCGGCCGACCCATTCTCAGTCAATCCGCCCGTCTGCTCCTCGACTTGCTCCGCCTGCATTATCGCCTTTGAAGATCTACCAGCCCCATCACTGCAATCCATCACTAATAAACAGTCCAAAACTTCTTCTTTCCGGCTGCTTGCAGGCCCGCCGCTGGGCATTCGATCACGGCTCACCCACTCACGCCCATTCTTTCCGCTTCTCTGCATCAACCCATCCATCTGCACACTCCCCTCCCTTCCCCTCCCAAGCCACATCCCAACCCGCCGGTTTTGCTGTCTTCTTTCTTCAGCTGCCTCTTGTCTACGCTCGAGCAAACTACTGACTTCTCGCCTCGTCCCACCATATCCGTCAGATCAAACCCAAATCCCACTCTTACTGATGCGCTGCCGCTATATTCGTCCGACTATGCAGAAACCGGGACTCTTTCCTAGTTCTGCGGGCCTCCTTGCTGTCCATCAACTACGGATCCTCCGTGCTCAAATTCCGTAGTTGCTTTGTCCCTGGTCTTGTCTTCTTCACACCCCCCTCCCCGTAGACGGGAGACCGTGACCGTCCTCAAGGTCTCCTACCGAAAGGCCGAACAATGCTACCAGACAATATGGGCCCAGCAACGTAAGAATATATCTACCCAGGTCGATCCCTCCTCTCCACCCTTTTGTTTCTCTTCCTCTCTCCATCCTGCTCATTGTTTCTTCTCAAGTGCTATACCTTCGCTCCTCGGACGATATCTTTCTTGTTTCCACCCGTCGTTTTGGTTAACAAGATTTCGACTTTCGTCATCCAGTCGCTGATTTCGATTCCTTCGCTTTCACAACCTAATCTAATACAACCGGTACGTCACTAAAGCCCAATTTCATTTGCTGTCAATCGCCCGCACCTCTTGTTCTTAAGTGCTTGTCTGTATCAGTCGACATTCCTCTGCCTCTCCACCCTGGAATGCTGGTGTTCGCGTCGATCCTCTCTTATCAAGCTGGACAATAGGCACTGCAACTTGCCCAGAATGCCTTGCTAACGCCTCCTCTAGACACAATGAAGTGGACTGCCGCAGCTCTTGGCCTTGCTGCCATTGTCACCGCTGTTCCCCAGGGTGCTCCCTCCGGCCTTAAGCCTGATGGCGCTGCTCCTGACGGCTGCACTGGCAACTACAATGGCAAGTTTGAGGTCAGCATCTTCAAGCTTGGCGGCGCCAGCAAGCGCTCCATCGAGGTATGTAATTCACTCCGGTCCCTTGAGCCATGAATGGCATTCGAATGCACATACTGATGAACACGTATAGAAGCGTGACTGCTCCGGCGACAAGTCCCTCGTCCTCGATCTCAAGGACGGTGTCCTGACCGACAGCAAGGGCCGCATTGGCTCCATCGTTGCCAACTACCAGTTTCAGTTTGATGGCCCTCCTGCCCAGGCTGGCGCCATCTACACTGCCGGCTTCTCTACTTGCCAGAACGGTTCCCTAGCTATCGGCCCTTCTACGGTCTTCTACCAGTGCCGCTCCGGTGACTTCTACAACCTTTACGACCGCCACTGGGCCGAGCAGTGCGAGGCCGTCGAGATTGTCGCTATGCCTTGCAGCGCTCAGAAGAATAATGGTGGCAGCCCCATGCAGTCGCCCGTCGCCACCAGCATGGCCGTCACCACCATCGTCGCTGCCCTTTCTGATGGTCAGCCCCAGGTCGTGACTACCACCGTCCCCGTCCCCATGTGCCAGATTGGTGATGGTCAGGTCCAGGCTCACAGCACTCCTTGTGACCAGGCTCCCGGTGCCCCCGTCTCCCAGATCTCTGACGGCCAGATCCAGGCTCCTACCAACCTGCCCCCTGTTTCCCAGATCTCTGATGGCCAGATTCAGGCCCCCGCTTCCACTGGCGCTCCCGTTTCTCAGATTTCGGACGGTCAGGTCCAGGCTCCGTCTGCCACCCACGGTGCCCCTGTCACCCAGATCTCGGACGGACAGATCCAGGCCCCCTCTGCTACCAGCGGTGCTCCCGTTACCCAGATTTCGGATGGCCAGGTTCAGGCCCCTACCGCCACCGCCACCGTCCCTGTTGCAGCCGGTGCTAAGGTCGTCCCCGGCCTTGCTGCCGCAGGTCTTGCTGCCGCTCTCTTCCTGTAAGCGCCTTGAAAGTATAGGCTGCTAGCAGAGGATGTGGGTGAGGAGTTGTCATGCTCGCCAGGGTAAACCTAGCGATTGACGCTCTCCTGGGCGGTATTTTGCTTTTTTAGTTGTACCTACGAATATAATGTCTTTGATTTGACCACACGCTTGGAAAGGAATTTCGTTCAGTGGCAGTGCCTCTCAGCTGGAATTGCGGTTTATCACAGATTTTGCGGATCTAATGTGGGTGCGGAAGTCGCCTGCTGCACTGTCGTATATATGACAGTCGCTGTCCCATGGCGTCAGGGTATTAATACATAGTACACATAGTCTGAAGTATAAATAAATATCAACGAACATTAACTAATTTTTTTTGCACTATTTTCGCTGCCTTGTGTATAACACTGTGTATAGAGCCCGGCACGGCTGCTGACATAATCCTTCGTTTTGTTGCCCCAACTGCGGGCTCGATTTCAACGTGCACACTCCTCCTTCCAACACACCACTACACAGACCTCCTTGCCGCTTCAACGAGCTAATCATGTCGGAATACTGGAAGTCAACTCCGCGGTACTGGTGCAAGTACTGCGCCGTGTACGTCCGCGACACCAAACTTGAGCGCGCGAACCACGAGTCGACGGCCAAGCACCAAGGCGCCATCAAGCGGTCCCTACGCGACTTGCATCGCAACCACGACCGAGACGAGCGAGACAAAGATCGCGCCAAGCGAGAGATAGAGCGTTTAAATGGCGTAGTAGCCGGCGGGAGCAGTGCGTCTGCCACAACGCCCTCGACGTCGCGCCCGCACGCGGTGCCTTCGGCGCCCAGGCCCGCGCCACCGCCGGCGGTGTCTTCCGAGGCGTCGCTCAAGAAGCAGCGGGAGCAGCTCGCTGAGTTGGGCGTCGCGATACCGAGCAGCTTCCGACCGGAGATGGCGATGCCAGGCGAGTGGACGGTGACGAGCATGCGCGTGGTCGAGACGCGGCCACGGCCGGGTGGAGGCGAGGGGGGGAACGCCGTGGTGGTGGAGGCGCGTGCGTCGGTCGTGCGCAAGCGCGAGGAGAATGAGGAGGAAAAGGAGGAGGAGGAGGCGGCGGTGCGCGGGCTGTTTAAGAAACCCCGGCGGTGGGGGCGCGACTCGAAGGCGGCCCCGGAAGATCAGGAGGAGGCGGCAGAGCTGGACGCGCTGCTGAGCGGGTCGCTGGTCAAGAAGCAGTCGCCGGCAGAGGGTGGCGGAGTGAAGCAAGAATTGGGCGATGCAGAGTGCGGGAAGCCAGAGCCTGCCGTGAAGGAGGAGCCTGATGTGGCAGACGGTGGTATCTCGGAGACGGTAGGCAAGTCGGAGAATGCGAGCTCAGATGTAGGCGCGGTGGTGTTCAAAAAGAGGAAACCAAAGGGGCTACGGGCGAAATAGGACCCTTTTACCCTGAGTTTTATTGATTTGCTTGTTCTGTACATGCTGGTGCATTGGGAGGCATAGCATTAGCCTGGTTTACATGATACCCAAAAATAGACAATCGCAGGCAAAGTCTGCGCAATTTTTCTTTTCTTTTTCCCAGAATCAATGTGTCCTATTCGGTACTGCTACGTCAAAGAAGAAATGAAGCACTGAAACTATTGGATCCGACTTCGGCGCTCGTAGGTGCCGTCGCCGCCACGCCAGAGCCGGATGTGTGGACCAAGGACCGGGCTAAACACCGTGGCGGGAGCGATGGGAAAAGAGGGCTAAATGGAATTAAGGCATGACTCTCGCTGCCGAAGGAGACGACAAAGAGGCGAGTAATGAAAAAACGCCGAGACGTTGCACAGTTGCGAGGGAGTCTGGCTATTACCGTTGCCGGAGTCGCTCCCGATGCTTGCCCTACGAGATCCTGGCCTGCCCCGCGACAGGCCAACCAGAGCTGACGTATTTCCACTTGCCGTCGGCCGATTGACTGCGTTTTCATTCCAAAATGGATGCTTTTGTGAAAATTTCGGTGGACTGGCCAGTAAGGATACGGCATTTAGACTCTTGAATCCGAATATGAGCTATTTACAAATCCAGGCGCCTGGGCAAGCAGAGGCAAGTTATCTCCGGCGTTCTGGTTCACCATTTGCACTAGCGGAGGGGCAACTTATTAATTAACCGTTGGCGTCACATCCGTCACGAACTTGTTTGGGGTTCCACTGCCGTTTCCTGGTGAGATGAAAGGGGAGAAATGAGGTGGCTAAGAGAATTAGAGAATAGCTATTAGTCAAGTTCGAGCGCATAAAAGGCCTCCAATGCCCACGTCACCGCTCACAACAAGGTGTTTCGTTATGTATAGATAAGACTTGGCTGCGACCACGACAGACTGAGAAATTGCAACTTGGAACCCGCACCAACACCAATACCAATACCAACACCAAAAATTTACACGAGCCATGGCTTCTAACCCTCCCGCACGCTGCTGCACCTTGGGGACGCTCCACGAGTGAGTCTACGTCATTCTCCTTACCCGTCTCTGAAGCTCCTGGGGCGACAAGCTTCTGCGTAGGACGGCAAGCTACGCTATCTACCCCGCCATTGCTTGCTCAGGCTGGCTAAGCACGAAACTCTGCGCACAGTTGGAGTCTACTTGGACAGGAGATGGCCAGCCTGCGTTTAAGAAAAAGCTAACACGGAGGGTAGGGGTGAGCCCAAGGGCAAAATGATCAAAATCGACAACACCATCGATGCGTACGTATCCACGCCCGCCGAGAAGACGGCGCGCGAGCATGTCGGCATCCTGTACCTGCCCGACGTCATCGGCGTCTGGCAGAACAGCAAGCTCATGGCCGACGCCTTTGCCGAGCGCGGCTACCTGACCGTCGTGCTCGACCTCTTCAACGGCGACCCGGTGCCGCTCAACCGGCCCGAGGGCTTCGAGCTCAGCACCTGGCTTGCGCAGGGAAGCTCCGGCGACAACCCGCACACCAAGGCGACCGTGGACCCCATCGTCGTCAAGGGCATCGAGGCGCTGCGCGGAATGGGCGTGAAGCACATTGGCGCGGTGGGCTACTGCTTCGGCGCCAAGGTACGTTTTGTTTGTTTTTTTTGCAGCGCTCTCGGAGAGTGGAAAAGGCCCACTGACATGAACGCTCGGCAGTACGTTGTCCGCCACTACAAGGACGGCATCGAAGTCGGGTACTCGGCGCACCCATCGTTTATCGACGAGGATGAGCTGGCCGCAATCACTGGTCCGTTTGCCATCTCCGCGGCCGAGAGCGACTCCATCTTCCCGGCCGAGAAGCGGCATCGGTCCGAGGAGATCCTCGCCAAGACCAAGCAGCCCTACCAGATCAACCTCTTCTCGAACACGTCCCACGGCTTCGCGGTCCGCGGCGACGTCAGCGACAAGCAGCAAAAGTTTGCCAAGGAACAGGCCTTCCTCCAGGCTGTCACCTGGTTTGACAACTACCTGGGCTGACTGCTCGAGGCCAAGCTATAGGAAGGTGTGAAGCGGTGACCAAAAAGCTGGCCATTCACTTGTGTCAATGAAAGGGCGAATTGGAAGTAGAAATAATTATCTAACTACGTAGACCATGAAACTAAAATTTAAAGGAATGCACTTGTTTTTCGGTTGTATCCGCGAGGCTGCGGCTGCCCCACACAGTTTAGTTGTTAGGAGCACCTGTTAGGAGTAGGCTTCAAAACGTCCAGTTGGCAACATCATCTACCAAGCCATTTTGCAAGAGCAACCAGAACCTATCGAAACATCCTCCTCTTTCCACCTAGATTTACCCTGCGAGCTCGCCACTGCACTACTTCACAGCCATGCTACCGAGATTGTGAGGAATCATGGCTGTTACTGCTGACCCAATCAGTCCGCGGTTGTCGCCGCCGCAACTGGCTGCCAGTGCAGCACCCCTCTCAACCGATGCCCTGACGACTATGCTCCCCGATCCCGTGACGCGCACGATCGAACCGCCGAAGCTACAGAGCCGTGCGAATGCCATCACGGAAATGCGCTCTCGGACGGCCAGCAGCCCCGTACGAACCTGGACGGAGCAACAGCGCCTCCTCCACGGTGGCGGCAGTGGCACGATGAACGGAACGGACGATCGTAGTCGCAGGGATGAGCCTTATCCAAACCAAGAGCCGCTACGATCCCGATATACTCAACAGGAGCCCACACCGCCCCCTCACGACGATGGTGACGGCAGCGGCGAGACCCATCTCAAGCGGCCGCATCCCAAATCTCGACGCGGGAGCTCCAACTCCAAGGCCGGTTCTGCGGATAACGTCGCGCGACTGCCCGCCTCGGAGATCCAGGAGCTCATGTCGTCGCCACTGTGGCTACCGATCGGTCCTGCACCACCCAGCACACACCCGTCCTTCGATCACGGCAAGTTTTCGCAACAAAAGGAGGCCATCCGTCAATCGTTGCTCGCGCAGCCGGAGCTGGGAGGGTCGCGAGACGCGAGCAACGAGAATCATCTTCACCACCAGAGCCATTACCACAACCACTTACCGGCAGGTGGACTGGGTATCTACGAGGGACGCGGCGCCGAGGCCCGCAACGCGCGCACCGAGGCTCCCCGGCCCAGATCCCCACGCACCGTCTCGACGCCCCCAACAGGACGCTCCAAGATTTTCGAGCTCCCGCCATACTCGGCAGTCATACCTCGGTCTGCAGGACTGTCGCAGCGGCCAAAAATGCCGCCGTTCCACCTTCACGCGGAAGGCGACGGCGCTGGCGTCGAGAAGCACGCAAATGGCATGCTACCCTCACCAACGATCCAGCCTGGTCTGCCTGCAGTACTGCCACCATCCTCTGCAGCAGAAATCAAGGGGTCTGGAGGCAGTCGCGCACCGTCGCCGATGCCACCCATCATTCCACTGCCTCCCATGTCCCTGCCGACGCACTTACAACTCGAGCTTGCCGGTCAGCGACCGAGTCCCCTCTACATCCACCACTCTCACACCAGCGACATTCCATACGAGTCAAGTGCCGTCAAGTTCGAGCGGCTACGCAACGTCCTTGTCCTCCCAGTGTATCTCGAAAGAACCTTGTACTTTGGGGCGCTCGCCTGCCTCGACGCTTGGCTGCACACGTTCACGATACTACCGATACGGTTCTTCATGGCAATCGGTGTGCTTGTGCGCTGGTGGGTGTATGTTGTATGCAAGGAGACGAGGTGGCTGTTCGGCTTTGTCCGGCATGGACTCGGCCGGCTCTGGAGGCGAGGACGCGCCACTAGAGGCCGCGCCGGTAGTGAATCGACGGCTGGAGACCGGTCGCGAAGTATCAGCCGAGCGAGCGAACCCGTCAGTGCGGTGTGTGTAGACGGTCATGGCGAAGCCGCGGTTGGCAGCGGAGTCACGCAACGGCACAGCTCGAGGCAGCATCACGAGCAAGGCCCCGGCCCCAAGTCAGGCATCTTTCGCCATCGTCGGACAAAGTCGATGCCGTCCAACCTGTCAACCTACAACAAGGCTGACCTGCTGCAGGGCGCGGTGATTCTGTGCAGCTCTTTTGCGCTGATGAAGCTCGACGCCAGCCGCATGTATCACTTCATCCGTGCACAGTCGGCCATCAAGCTCTACGTAATCTTCAACATCCTCGAGGTGGGAGACCGGCTGCTGTCCGCCATTGGACAGGATATCCTTGAGTGCCTCTTCAGCGCCGAGACGCTGTCGCGAACCGCGTCTGGACGCTCCAAGGTGCTGCTACCGGCGGGCATGTTCGTACTCGCGCTGGCGTACAACTGTCTGCACTCAATTGCGCTCTACTACCAGGTCATCACGCTCAACGTGGCCGTCAACTCGTACTCCAACGCTCTGCTGACGCTGCTACTGTCAAACCAATTCGTCGAGATCAAGAGCACCGTCTTCAAGCGATTCGAGAAGGACAACCTGTTCCAGCTGACGTGCGCCGACGTCGTGGAACGCTTCCAACTCTGGATAATGCTGTTGATCATCGCGATGCGAAACATGGTCGAGGTCGGTGGTCTCTCGGTGCCGGGGGCGGGATTTGGCGAGTTGGATGTGGATGGCAGTGGCAGCGGGCCGCTGCATCACCCGTCCATCTTGCCCCATAGCTTCACAGCGCTGCCGTCCTGGCTCTGGTCCGGTGAGGTCCTCTCGCCGTTTCTCATCGTCGTCGGAAGCGAGATGCTTGTGGACACTATCAAGCATGCCTACGTCACCAAGTTCAACAACATCAAACCGCATTTTTACTCGCGAACCCTGGATATCCTGTGCAAGGACTACTACACACATGTAAGTTTCCATCTCGTGGTCTCAACTTGCGATGATCATTTTCCCTAATACACGTATGTGCAGGCCTTTGCTAGCCCCTCCCTCACTCGTCGCCTCGGCCTCGCCGTCATCCCGCTGTCGTGCCTCTTCATCCGCGCCTCAGTCCAGACGTACCACATGTTCCTCGCCACGTATCTGCCTATGCCGCTGCCACAGTCTACGCAGACGTCTCTGGCCGAGGAGTCGGCGCGGCCGTCCTCACCGGCCATGATGGCGGCTCTGAACCGCTTCGACACGCTGATCCGGGACTCCCTCGGGCGCGCGACCTACGGGCAGCCGTCCGGGGCCCCTCATGCGCGACCCTGGTATGCCTGGACGTCGGACGACCTCGTAGCTGCGCTGACCATGGTGGTCGTCTTCTTCATCGCCTTCCTCGTGCTGCTCATCCTCAAGCTGCTCCTCGGGATGGCGCTGCTCAAGTATGCGCGCGGCCGGTACGCCGCCATGAAGCGCAAGGAGCAGTTGGTTGCCTGCGGGTTGGCGGAGCGGGAGTCGTATGATGCCAAGGGTCGTCGCGTAGGTGGGCGCGGTGACGTTGAAGTACCGGATGACGGACGACGCTGGATAAATGCAGACAAGACGGAGGGCCTGCAGAGTAGCAAGAGTCGGGACAAGAAGGCGGCGGTGGACGTGGACTACAATGGCGTCTTTCGCTATGATATGGTGAATAAGCGCATTTGGTGAAGGACGGTTGTATTCATATTGTTCTTCTGCTGATTCGGAGGGAGTGTGTCTCCCGCCGTTCTTGGCATGGGGATACGTTGCATGGTTCGGCGTCTATTGTTAGCACTGTTCTTCTATTTTCCTATTTTATGTAGAATTTTAAATCAACGACAACTCAAACATGGGATAAACCATCTGTTCTAATGCATTCATTATCGGATCGGGCTGAGGAATAACAGGTTCGGTCAGAAGAAAAGACGGAGTTGCTTGGTTAGTGAAAGTGAAATCGTGCTAAGCAAGGTGCCAGGTACGGCAAGGTGGGTGTGGAGTCGAAGCAGTCATCAGACTCATCACTGCAAACTTGATGCTTGTGCTAGGTAAGAGAAACGTGTCACGATCCATGACCCGCGGGGCCAGTGTACGACGGACCAATCCCAGAGATTTTACTTCTCATAGCGTTAAATTTTCATCATTATTTCAAGCCGGTCAAGTCGAGGCATCAACGCCAACCCCGGCGCGGGCCAAGGCGGCCGAACTCTGAGACAACCTCATGCAAGCTCCGTGGCAACTTCGCGTGGGCTTCCTCCTGCAGCTACGCTAACTAGTGTCCATCTGGCAGGTAGTACGGTCATTGCATTCCACCAGGAGTCCCATGATGAAGCTAGCAGTGGGCTATAATTCTATACATAGGCGCGGACGACGCGACATGTCTTGCCGGAGAGTCCTTCGTTTGACATGGTCGATTTGGTATCCCCGCGCGGCCTATCATCCCATCCATCTGCCGTCGCTGAAATGAAGATGTCCGGGCTCATTGCCGCGGCTCTGCTGTCCACCTCTGCAGGATGCACTTCCGTCCCCGACTACACAACCAACCCGGCCGGGAACCCGTTCGTGGACGGCTGGTACGCCGATCCGGACAACGAGTTCTACAACGGGGAGTACTGGGTGTACCCGACCTACTCGCGCGACTACGATGCGCAGACCTTCCTGGACGCCTTCTCCTCGCCCGACCTGATCAACTGGACCAAGCACCCCAACATCCTCAACACGACCAGCTTCCCCTGGGCGCGCCGGGCCGTGTGGGCGCCCGCGCCCATCTCCCGCAACGGCAAGTACTACCTCTACTTCGCCGCCAACGACATCCAGACAAACGACGAGGTCGGCGGCATCGGCGTCGGCGTGGCGGACCGCCCCGAGGGCCCGTATCGGGACGCGGTCGGCGGGCCGCTCATTGACCGCTTCCACAACGGCGCGCAGCCGATCGACCAGGACGTCTTCATCGACGACGCCGACGGCCAGGCGTACATCTACTACGGCGGCCACGGCCACGCCAACGTCGCGCGCCTCAACAACGACATGATCAGCCTCGGCGCCTTCCCCGACGGCGACGTCTACAAGGAGATCACGCCGGACCGCTACGTCGAGGGCCCGCAAATGTTCAAGCGCCGGGGCCGGTACTACCTCTTCTGGAGCGAGGGCGGCTGGCAAGGCCCCGACTACGCCGTCTCCTACGGCATCGCGGACAGCCCCACCGGCCCCTTCCCGCGGCAAGGCACGATCCTCGCGCAGGACCGGGCGGTGGCCACCGGCTCCGGCCACAACGGCATCATCACCGTGCCCGGCACCGACATCCACTACATCCTCTACCACCGGCACCCGCTCGGCAGCACCAACGGCAACGACCGCCAGCTCGCCTACGACCGGCTCGTCTTCCGCGACGACGACGACGGCACCATCGCGCCCGTCGTCATGCGCGTCCAGGACGACTTTTCCGACGGCCGCCTCGTCGGCTGGACCACCTACGGCGGCGTCTGGGACGCGAGCGCGCGCAAGCTCAAAATGACCAGCAGCGGTGCCGCGGCAGGGGTGGGGCCCAAGGCGGCGCTGAACCTCAATTTCACGGACCAGTACTTTGCGGTGGACGTGGCGGTGCCGACGCGCGAGGCGGGCGGCGACGCGGGGGTGCTGTTCCGGGCGACGAGGCTGGCGGAGGGCGCGGGCGCGTTTGCGGGGTACTACCTGGGCATCGGCGCGGCGCCGGGCAGGGTGGTGCTCGGCAGGGCGGACGACGGCGCGTGGACGGAGCTGCGCTCGGTGGAGGCGGAGATTGGGACCAACACGGCGTACACGGTGGCGGTGCGGGCGGTGGGCAGTGTGTTGGACTGCAGCGTTACGCACGGGCGGGACGTGGTGGCGAGGTTCACGGTGGAGGATGACAGGTACACGCACGGGACGAACGGCGTGCGCGCGTTCGGGACGAGGGCGACATTTGACAACCTCGAGGTGCGGCATGTTTGACGAGGTGGATTCTATGTAGCATGGCTATGGTATGGGTGGAGAAGAGCGGCTTGACCTTTTATATCATATACCAACATCTTGCAAATCAAGGCATCCTGCGAGTCTCAAGCGGTGATGCAATTCTCAAAGAAAGCCAATGCTCAACTCTGGCTGCATGTGCCCATCTCGTGTCAGCACCCTGAGCTAGCTGTATTGTAACTGGTCAAGATTCCTCAGCATGTGTAACTCTAGCTTGTACCTGGTAAAGCCACCTCGTCCACCGGCGGCCACCACTGGGACCATGCGCCTTGCTCGTCCAAGTTGTTGCTCACTTCTGCGAGCAACTGTGTCAGCAGAGTACTCGTATCGACCTCTGGCATCATTCCATCGACGGGCTGCCTCTGACCCTCTGCCTGTCTGGACAAGTCCGCGCCGTCAATCTCCTGCGTGAGCTGGTCTGACCGGTCCATGCCGCGGAACTCGTGGATCGACTGGTGCAGCACGTCAAAGTCGGTTCTAGTCCTTCCTTGGTAGCGTGACTGATCCTCGACGGCTCGGGAATACAGTAGCGAAGCGTGCTGGATGGTTTTGATCTAAAGAGGGCAACATGTGTGTCAGAAGTCGGGCTCACTATAGGCATGACAAGAGGCAACTTGCCCATCCGTCCGCGATGGTCCAGATTTTGCGGAACTCATGGAGATAGTCGAGGCACATGTCCATGCAGATCTTTGCTTGCGGGCTTCGACCCAGATTCATCCGCGGGAAATGGTGGATGTATAAGTTTAGGTAGCCTCCTGAAAAGGCGCAGAAACCGGCAAAGGGGGTCATCAGCTGCACACCGCACTCGGCGGATTCGTGAAGAATTCTGGCTACGTTCTCTCCCGCCTCGAACAAGACACGAGCGCTTTCATCCCACCACCCATCTGGGGCGGTGGCTTCGAGCATGGGATGGTCGACTGGCCCTTGCGGCGTTGACTTGAGCGTCGGGAGAAACGGAAAGTACTCGCGATGCAGCATCAATATGCTGTCCCCGCGGCTATTAGTCCCCAGAAATTTTGGGGGTACGGAAGAAACTCACCTAGCATAGTACAGCAGATTGAGATACACAAACGTTTCACCATACCCCAGAGTCATGTGCACGGCAACCGAGTTGTTCGGGTAGTACAGCTTGTGGTGCTGGCTCGCCCTCCAGTTTTCCAGCCGGTCGCGGGTCGCCAGCCACGGTGATCCCGGAACCCACGGACAGTTGTGTGGTGCGGACATTCCCGGCGCGCGGCGGCCGTCTTGGAAGATGAAGGTCATCAGCTGCGCCCAGATATCGAACCCGGCGACCAGGATCTCGAAGCCCTGTGTGATGTCGAGGATGCCGGTGGTGTGGTGGGTGTAGGAATTGTCGCTGTGTAGCGCCGGCGATGCCTGAGAGGAGGAAGACGATACGGGATCCGGGCCAAAGGCAAACTCGACAACGCCGACAGGGCGCGGGATCTTGAGTTTTATCATCTCTGACATGGGCAGCATCGGCGGATTGTAGGTGCCCGAGTTGACCATGCAGTCCATGATGAAGCATGCCCAGTACGTGCGGGTCTCGATGGCAATCGACGTGGCGTCGGTTTTCTTCTCCGAGGTTTGATCTAGAGGATATGGCGCGACTCTTAGGCTATGCAAGGCCTGCATTATTCGGATCGCAATTCCTAAACACTGGTCGGCGTCGCTGTGACTAGACAAGAAGGCATATATTTAGGGGGCGTACCACAGTAGATCCAGGCTTTGTGAAAGTCTCTGGTACCCCATTCGTGCAGAGTTATGACGAGCAAGGCTTGGACAACCTGAACGTTTGGAGGCTGCAAGATGAGATCCCTGAGGATGTCTTTGGCGTAGAGTGCATAGTGCTCTCGGCACAGGAGCTTGTCTCCCCAAGAAGCATGTAGAGCACATATTTGAGAGCGCGTCACTGCCAGCACAGCAGTCAAGAGAGAGATGGCTTCTCTGGAGCTGCGCGAACGGAGCTCTGCGATGAAGCTGGGCAGATGTAGGATGGCGAGCTCAGGAAACTTGTTGGTGAAGACGTTGAGACACTTCATCACAATTCCGGGAGAGAGACTGGAGATGTGACTCTCGACGACATCTTTATTGTAAGTGATAGTCGAATAGCCTGGTTGAATCGAAGCGTCTCCTTGTTGGCCACCATTTAAGGATTGGTCGCCATGACTGCCAGCGCAGGGAACAGCCGCCTCGCTCTGTCGAGACGTATTGGCCCATGCCACGTCATTTTGACAGTTTGGGGGTGTCGCTGATGTTGCAGATTCACGGGCACGTCGAGGTCTCTTGTGTCTTGATTTTCCCGCTGGAGTCTTTGGAAGTCTCAGTGCACATCCGTCTAGATTGGACCTGCAACATCGCTGGCATGGTGAGGCTCCGGTATGAATGCATTTGACCTTGGATGCTCTGGTCTTGGTCAGCGTCTGCAATTAATTGCTGGTGGAATCTGCGGCACTGACCGACAATTATCACAAGAGAGGCTTGTTCGCATGATAGGACCGCCACAACTGGGCAATAGATGATGTTGGGGAATGAAAGGCTGATGCTCGGGAAAGCGTTTGCACTTCTTTTCCGAAGCCGGCCGATGGGTGGGTCATCGACGTTGGTGTCGACGAGCCGAGAGGAATATGCACGTGGCTCGGAAATACGGTCTGATTATTATTATTTTTTCTGTTCATTCCGAGTCATGCCATGGGCCGATTGTACATATAAGAAAATGGCTGTATTCTCTTATGGAGTGTGTTGGTGCATGCAGCTTCATTCCCGCTTTATGCCCACCCGGCCAATCCCTTCCAATACCGATGCTACCCGGAACAGAGTCAGATTTTGGTAAACAGTCCCGTTGTCCTCCGTATGCGCAGAATTGAAAAGAAAACAATGCCAATGGCCGACATCGCACCTGCATAGTACGCCGCAGGTCTATATGCGGCCGTGTTCGTGCTCGTCCCAGCCAAGGCGTAAAGCTGTGCGGCAATCGGAGTTCCCTAGCATCCGTTGTAAGTATGATATGTCAGAGGGAATAGCAATACAAGTCTCACAAAGAAGAACCCAAAAAACCATCCTCCCCACATGATGGGCAACACTCCCATAGTGTTTGATTGCCCAAACACGGAGCCAAGGACAGTAGGGAACAAGCTGAAGAACGATCCGCAGCCTATGCCGTTGATGACGGCAAATGCAGCAAGAACTCCCATGTTGGAGGCAAAGGGCCAGATAGCCAGCGAGCTCACCGCGCAGCAAATCAAGGAAACAAGAAAGCTGTTTAGAGGTCCCAACAAAGAATCGGCAGTGTATCCGGCACAGACCCGTCCTACCGTCGATGCTATGTTCCAGATGGTAAGACCAATGATTGCCGTGTTTCCAGACTGGCTGATTGAGCGAGCAAAGATGGGAATAAAGTAGGGTGGGACGAAGAGAGGAAAGCAGGCAAGAGCGGAACCGAAAAAGATGATGAGAAAGTCGACGTCTTTGAATCGATGCCTAGCTCTGTTAGCATCTTGGACTTGTTTGAATTGCGCAACAGACCAACCATTGCAACTTGGGTATTGCGTTCTGTGTAGAAGCCGGTTGCTTCATTAGACAGGCAGCCGGGAGACAAACTGCCCACAGCATAAATCCCAAGACTCTAAAAGTCCAAGGCGCACCAATGCGGCTGGTCATGCTATTCGTTGCTAAGCCCATCGCTGCAGCGCCGAGGCTGCCACCTCCGTAGACAACACCTATCGCGAGACCGCGACGCTTCCGAAACCACTGCAAGGGCGCAGTCGAGCAGGGCTGTATGTGTTTAGCAAAGAGACACTGAAACGAGAAGTCGTTGATAGTTGAGTCTTACCAGAATCATCAGTCCACCACCAAGGCCGAATATGACACCGTGAGTGACAAAGAGCGCCCCGAGATGATGGGTCGCCCAACTTGAGGCAAACTCCCCCAAGCCCATCAAGACCGCGCCTGCAATCGCAGTTTCTTGATATCCAAATCTTCGAACAGACTTTCCAACAAATATGCATATAGAGGTCATGAACGATGTAGCTAATGAGCCGACAAAAGTCAATGTCGTAAGTGACATGTTGGACTTGCGTGCCAGGTCGGCCTGTAAGATGCCCCACGAGTAAATCACACCCATAAAGACAAATAGCGAGGATGCCGACGCTGTAACAACAATCCAGCCTCGCCAACTATCCAGATGCTGGTCATCCTTGACCGAGTTATGATTGCTCTCGGGGCCACTCTCTTCGTCGGATTGCTGCCATACGCTTTCGCTCGGCTGTAGCCGCTGGGAAGGCTTTTTGTCAGACATGGCGAATGAAAAGGTGATTCAAAAAAACGAAAAAAAAAAATTATGGAAAAGAGACTGTGCAATGGATATATCTGAACCCATTATATGGTTCGGACTTGAGGTCCTTGTCGTGTTGGCTCGTCGGCTCTCAAGTGCATTCAAACCCGAGAATTGCCTTTTTGGGAATATCCAAAACGGGCCGTCGCAGGTCAGAGCCGAGAGCCGCTCAAGCGGTCAAGATTATTCAATGAAAATGCGCTAGAAAGTATCCGGCTTTACTTGTTATAGTATGGTGATCCAGCTTTTGTCATTTATTATACGCCCTTTCTAGACAACTGTGCCATTCAGACAGGTGCCGATGTCGCTGTCGGGTTTCGGATCACAAGTGATAACAAGTTGCCGTGTAAGGCGTAACGATTACCGAAATAAATACCACCCCTTGAAAGCCTTTCATAAAGCATGCTGTAAATAAGAATATCTGCAATAACTGATGCAAGCTTAGAGTAAAAGTCGTCATCTAGCATAATGTCTCCGCACAGCCATGCCGACACGGCCACGCCTCCCGGGGCGCCGCCTCCGGAGCGCCGTACCGCCGAGGGCACGCACCTGATGCACCGATCCCTCAAACTCGAGCCCATGATGGTCGAGTCCGCTTCAGGCCTCAACCTCCACCTCTCCGACGGACGCACCGTGCTTGATGCCTGCGGCGGTGCGGCCGTGGCCATCATCGGCCATGGCAACGACGAGGTTGCCGAGGCCATGGCCCGGCAGGTCGCCCGCGTCAGCTACGTGCACACGCAGTCGTACACGACGGCGGCCGCCGAGGACCTGGCAAACCTTCTGCTCGAGGGGAGCCCGCACGGGCTGGAGAAGGCCTTCTTCGTGTGCAGCGGCAGCGAGGCCGTGGAGGCGGCGCTCAAGCTCGCGCGGCAGTACTTTTACGAGCAGGGCGAGCCGCAGCGCGTGCACTTTGTCTCCCGGAAGCAGAGCTACCACGGCAACACGATGGGCTCGCTGTCCGTCTCCGCGAACCTGGCCCGCAAGGCGCCGTACCAGGACTTTGGACACCCGCACATCTCGCACGTCTCGCCGGCCTACGCCTACCGCTACAAGCGGGACGCCGAGACCATGGCCGACTTTACCGCGCGCCTCCTGGAGGAGCTCGAGGCCGAGTTCCTATCCGTCGGCCCGTCCAACGTCATCGCGTTCATCGCCGAGTCGGTCGGCGGCGCGACCGCCGGGTGCGTGCCGCCGCCGCCGGGATACCTGCGCGGCGTCCGCGCGCTGTGCGACAAGCACGGCATCCTGCTGATCCTGGACGAGATCATGTGCGGCACCGGCCGGTGCGGGACGTACTTTGCGTTCGAGCACGAGGACGGTGTGGCGCCGGACCTCGTGACCGTGGCCAAGGGCCTCGGCGGCGGGTACTGCTCCGTCGCCGCGGTGCTCGCGCACAAGCGCGTCGTGGACGTGCTCCGCCGGGGCTCCGGCTCGTTCAACCACGGACACACCTACCAGGCGCACCCGGTCGCCTGCGCGACGGCGCTCGCCGTGCAGACCATCGTGCGCAGGGACGGCCTGGTGGCGCGGTGCGCGGCCATGGGCCGGCTGCTCGAGGCGAAGCTGCGCGCGGAGCTGGCCGCCTGTCCGTCGGTGGGTGACGTTCGCGGCCGGGGCCTCTTCTGGGCGGTCGAGTTTGTCAGGGACAGGCAGACCAAGGAGACGTTTGACCCGGCCGTCGCGTTTGGCATCAAGGTCCAGCAGACGGCGTTTGAGGGAGGCGTGGCCCTCTATCCGGGGTGGACGACGGTGGACGGCACAAGGGGGGATCACATCTTGCTGGCACCGCCGTTCACCGTGACGGAGGAGGAGCTGGATACGATTGTGCGGGTACTGAAGGAGGCTATTACAACTCAAGAACGGATACACATGTAAAAAGTTGGAAGCTGACAGCGACGGCAATTTCAAAACCAGTCATCACGAGATAATATCTATTGGAAATTAGGCGGAAGATGAAACTGACTTGACGGTCTTCTCGACAGTATGTAAAACATGGAAACCTGATACTAGAAAAATTATAACGGGTTTATTTCAAACCCCATCTCAAGTCATGCCATTTGTATTCCATTCCCAGATGTCACATTGGCCATCGTATATTCTGTAGAGACTCACCCGCTGTCCATATCCTCATCGTAGAACTAGAAGCGTCTATTCCTTCCCAGCCCAAAATAATTACAATACAATCATGAGATATTTATTCTAAACAGTAGCAGCTTTCCCTTTTAACCGTGACACGATCTTTCCAAGCTTCACCTTGAGCGCTGACGGAGCAACCTCATTCGCCCCGACCATACGGCGTACGATGATGTTGTACAGGCCGCCAAAGGCGAGCGCGATGGCCGTTGATGTCAGGATAATGACGTTGTAGGGCATGCTAAAGTCCGGGGTGGGCAGGTACAGCAGCAGTCCAGTGGTTCGGAGGCTCATGGCGCGCGGCCGCAGTGTAGTGATGACCGCCGCAGCAACATCGAAGCCGCGGTTGGCGTCGGGCGGGTACTCGGTGTACCGCAGGATCGACTTCTCGACGTCGTAGGTGAGGAACACGGTGCAGCGCGGCGGGATCTGCACGAGGAGCTCGAGTTGCGTGCCGCGGGCGCGGTCGAGTGCCGGACGGTAGTAGATTTCCTTGATAATGTCGCTGCCGTTGTGGCCAGCGGTAGAAGAGGACGAGGTGGTGGACGGAGATATCCGTGTGGACAAGGTGTGCAGGTATATACGCATGAACCATGGCAGGGACTCCATGTAGACGAACTCGACCTCCTCGTCGCTAGGGTTGGTGAGGATGGCCTGCACGCCACCGTGTTCCTGGCCGTAGCCAGTCAGACTGCGCTCGGCGAAGAGCATGGGCGTCTCAGGCTCGTTGACCTCGAGGCCCTTGCCGTCCACGATGACGTCGGGCTGCGTCATGGCGAGCGTGAATTCGCCCTCGGCGGGGATGTGGTAGCACCGCCGAGGCTTCTCTGTGTCCTTGATCTCGTGCGACCCCTCAGATGCGTATACACTCCGCGAATGGGGAATGTGCAGGCAGACGGGGGGGACCGAGTCGTCGGTTAGCGGACAGGCGCCCTGCATGGGGCGGCCAAACACTTGCGAAAGCGTCCAGTCCTGACCGAGCATGTGGTCGGCGGGGAAGCAGGTGTCATGGGAATGGTACGGCTTAGATGTGTCGCAGACAAGCTCGTTCTCGTTTGGCGGGCGTGGGATAGGGTTGTCTGCGTGTTGGTTCGGTTAGTTTATCGTCGACACAATTCGCCAAGTTGTTAAGTTTATATACCTCTGGGGCGCCTTGATCGGTTCACGTCAAGGACCATGTCGATCGTCTCCTCCATCTGTAAGACGCACTTCCCATCTGCGTCGCATATGGGTTTGACATCAATGGCCATGCTTTGAAAGGAGGCGTCGAAGAGCTTGTGGCCGTCCAGCAAGCTCGCAATGCCAGCCTTGCCTTTGCATGGGAGAAGCTTCAAGAACGGCGTTAGGTTCTCTGTGCAGACAACCTCATGCGGCAGAACACCGTGTAGCAGCCGTGTGTTGGCAAGTATGGCCTCAGAGTGGTCACCCTCGGGCTGGAACGACATGACGGGCCGGATGGTCCTCGTCTCGTCGATGAAGTTGAGACTTGCGCAAAATAACCCAGACAGCGCGTTAGTTAATATTAGCCACTTCTTGTCCGCCTCATCGTCTGACTGCGCGTCCAGCCAGGCCCAGAGCTCCACGCCCTGCCCGCCCTCCTTGCGCCCATCCCAGGGCCGCGCTCCCCACGTCTCCGTGTCCCAGCGGCCCAGCGCGAAGCGTAGGTGCAGCTCGCGCGTGCCCGCGTACTGCAGGATCTGGGCGAGCGACCGGGGAAATATTCGAAAGTTCTTCGTCTCAAAGTCGTCGAGGGTGATGTTGGAGCGAAAGTTGAAGCTGGCGAGCAGGCCCGACAGGGGCAACGGCCGCAGGTTCAGTTGTTCATGATAGTCGGTGGAAGCGGATGCGAGGATGCTGGAGACAAGAAAAAGAAGGAGTGACAGCAGCCGCGCCATGGTGACAGAAAGGGTATGTAATTGTTCCGCGCTCGGCGGCAATTACATCTCACAGTCTGAATAAAATGGCTGGCAATTTGATGAGCGAGAAGAACTGCATCAGACAGAGAGAGCTCCAAGCCTCATTAGCTTGCCCACTATACTCGGCCAGCTTCCAGGCGACGTGGCGCTGTGGCGCAACAGCGCGGGTGCAGTGAAGGGCGGTCAAAGGCGGCAGAACATGTCCTGCTGGTTTTGGCGTCAGACAAGACCAAATGAGCTTCATCTACCCTCATTCACAACCGCAAACTTGATAGGCATTGATTGTCGACACTATTTGACTTTGCTCTACACCTTCGAATTGGAAAGACGTTCTCAGAATACCCCCAAGATCTTGCGCAAACACACAACCGCGTCTCGACCATGGCCGCCGAACAACGAAAGCTGCTCGAGCAGCTCATGGGCGCGTCCGCGACGTCGCAAGCCGCCAAAGTTTCCTTCTCCGACCCCAAGCTCTGCCGCTCATACATCGCCGGTACCTGTCCTCACATACTCTTCACAAATACAAAGCAGGACCTAGGGCCGTGTCCCAAGATCCACTCGGAAGCTCTCAAGACTGAATACGACGCCATGTCGGAGCGCGACAGGAACAAGCTCGGGTTTGAATACGACTACATTCGACATTTGTACCAGTACATCGACGAGTGCAACAGAGGCATCGAGGCCGCCCAACGGCGCTTGAAGAAGACCCCAGAAGAGATCCGTCAAACCAACATCATGGTGAGCCGTCCCCCCCCCAATCTCCCACCAACCCCCCTCCCACCGTTTACTAACCCTCCCTCGCTCTCTGCAGCTCAAGGAAATCTCCGACCTCAACACGTCCATACACAACGGCCTCCTCGAGGTCGAGATCCTCGGCGCCATGTCCGAGGTCTCGCGCGCGCAGGAGGAGCTCTTCCGCGCGCGGCAGGCCATGCAGGCCAAGGCCGACAAGGAGCGCGAGCTCAAGGCGCTGGCCGACACGTCCGGCCCCTCGGGCCACCAGAAGCTGCAGGTCTGCGACGTCTGCGGCGCCTACCTCAGCCGCCTCGACAACGACCGCCGCCTCGCCGACCACTTTTACGGCAAGATGCACCTCGGCTTCGCGCAGATGCGCAAGACCTACGACGCCTTCCCCCGCGAGATGAAGGCCCGCGCGAGGACGATGCCGGCGCACGACGACGATGGGCCCGGCGGCGGCGGCGGCGGCGGCGGCGGACCGAGAGGGCCGAGGGGGCATGGCGGCGGCGGTGGTGGAGGTGGCGGGCACAGAGGGAAGGGAGGTCGTGGATATCGTGGCGGGTGGTAGATTTGTGGTATATATGAGGGAGCGGGACCGGCAAGAGCCGTATTACAAATTGGTGTTTAGGTGACTTGGGAAAGAAAACGTCATATCTGTGCATTTATCGGAGTTGTTCGGGAGCTCGAGACTCGCTATTTAATCCCTTATACCCTTTCATTCACCGCTGAGATTGGATTGTGTGTGATACTTGGACACTTGAGATTAACCCAGTTCCCTGCGCTGAGAATTACTATTTCCAAAAGACAAGCAGGTGCGTCATCCTGCTTCACGAGCCTTCCTTCGTGTAATGGCCAAAAAAGAAATACGTATACAAAAAAAAAAAAATTGACGCCGCTTTCCCATCATAACATCGCACAGTCTTGTTTGCCAGTTTCCCTTGCATGTGCGACCATTAACCATTTTGCCATCCTCCCACACACGTAACACAAACACGGGGAAAAAAATAATCGTAATACATTTACTTGCTCGACGCAACGGCGGCGTTCTGCTCCTCCATAAACTCCATCTCATCGTCCCATTTGCCAATCGCCGGTGCGAACCTAGGCAACGGCGCGAGGGCAGCCGGTTTCGGCGGCGGGGCGGCGGCAGCACCCGCCGCAGGCGGCTTCTGCTCTTCCTGAGATGTCGGCGCCTTGGCTGGCAGCGACGGGAAGTCATCCTTGGTAGGTATGGCGGCTGCTGAAGGAGCAAGAGGACTGTCGTCGTTAGCGGCGGCGGGAACGCGGGCTGCGCCTCTGGCTCCTCCTCGTGCTGCCCGTCCTCCGCCGCGGTTGCCGCCGCCGCGCCCTCGCCCTCCAGCGCGTCGCGGCCGTTGTTCGTCAAGCGACTTTTCCGTGTCCGTCGTGCGGTCCGGCGTGAGCGTCTTCTTGTCCTCGCTCGACTCGCGCGCGGCGAAGCGACTACCACGCAGGCCGGAGCTCCCCTTCGTGCCCCGGACGCCGCCGTTGACGCCACGGGTCGGCGTCCGCCGCCGCGCCGCCTCCTCGTCGGCCAGGACGACTTCCTTACCCTCGTCCCAGCCGCCGCCCTTGTTCATGCTGATGGCTTTGAGCTTCCGCTCGCGGTTCTTGGTTCGCTCCTCCTCGAGACGGCGGCGCTGCTCCTCGTTCTGCCGGCGGCGCTCCGCGTTCTCGGCGCGCTGGCGGCGCGCCTCCTCCATACCGCGCGCGTACGCTTCAGCGTGCTGCTTCTCGTCCTTCTCCGCCTTTTCGAACTTGCGCGCCTTCTCGGCAGATATGACCTTCATCTTCTCCAGCTTGGCTGTCAGCTCCGCCTCGGTCAACTTCTGACGCGGGTTCGCTCCAGACTGTGCACGCGCATCGGTGGCGGTGGCGGCGGTGGCGGCCGCGGCGGCGATGGCCGATGACTCGGTAGGTTTTCCCTCGTTCCTGGTGTTATTGCTTCGCCGTTCTCTACGGGCGCCAGTGGCAGTGGGGAGAGTCGATGCAGGGGTGCTGGAGCTGACATCGCCGCTCGTCTGGTCGTGGCTTGCAGTCGCCGGGGTCGGGTTGGGCGATGGCGGCTCTGAGCGTGACTGTGGTTGTTGAGCCTGCGGCGGCTGGTCTGTCGGCTGGGTTGCCGGCTTATCGGCGAATCTAGATTGGGCGAGACCGCCCCGTGGCGGTGGCGGCAGCGGCGGCTGTTGCTTGGGGGACTTGGGGGACTTGCGACGTCGACGGGCCTTCTTTTTGGTTGCTGCTGCGGCGGCGGCGGCGGCCAGAGGCGCCAGGGCGGACTCGATATCTGCGGGATGTGGTACCAAGTCGGAATGTGTGATGTAGCGCGAAGATATCTCGACGGGCACGTCGTGGTGTACAATGGTGGCTACGCCATCGACTGGCTCGAAGTCGTCGTCAAAGAAGAGATCGTCATCGGTGCGGCCGCCAAACTGGTCGTCCATCATGGCGGCAGGGACTCGAGAGAGGGTAGAGTCAATGTAGGGCGGTTTGTGTTGTGGTTAAGAAAAATACCGTGGTGAGCGTCGAGAGTGTAAGAGGTCTGGTATTAGGATTATGTTGGTGATTAAGTTGACGTCGGGTTCTTGGGAGGAGGAGGCGGTGGGATTGAAGAGAGGAAGTAGCAGAGAGGTTGACCAACCGCAGCGATGTACCTGGGCAACTAGTTCACTAGTTAATACATTGACGCGTTGGCAAGACAAGACAAGACAAGGCAGAAACAACGACCAGGTCGGGTTGGATTGGATTGGATTGGAGGAGGGAGGAGGATGGAGGCGCAGGAAGAAAATCAGGTGGCGGGAAACCCAAACCGGCGATGAAGAAGCAAGCAAGCATCAGCAGGTCTACTTTATATTTGCCAAATGAAAAATTTCTCACTATTATTTATTATTATTATCATTTTACCATTTTCTTTCTATTTCAACTCAACGGCCGCCGTTTCGCGGCGCTAGCCAACTAGCCATTATTTAGCCATTTAATGCATTACGCATCTCATCACCGCAAACTGGCGAGCATCCAGCACAACACCATTCTTCACCGTACACTCCCTCCGGATCCCCTCATCCTCGAACCCAGCCTTTAGCAGCACCCTCGCACTCGCCGCATTCGAGAGAAAAACCCTCGCCTCCAGCCTCGCCAGCCGCGGCCACGTAACAAACAGCCAGTCCCGAAAGCCCGTCACAGCCTCGCTGGCAAGCCCTCGACCCCAAACATCCGGCGTCAACGCGTATCCCAGCGACCATGTCCGGCATGCCGCGTCCTTGCCCGCATGCGCGACCATGCTCCCGATCAATCGCGGCGCCGAGGAGGCGTTGTCGACCGTGCCGGGCTTGATGCACACCGCGACGGATCTAGGGTAGGCCGCCGTGCGCTCGTCGTCGTCCTGATCCGACGGCAGGGACCGCACGATGGCAGCCTCGGCGTCGGAAACGGTGTATGGATACTGGAAGCGGTCGCTCAGCTGGGCGACTACCTCTTTGTGGCTCATTGCGGCGGCGAAGCTTGCGGCATCGGTCATCTGGAATCGCCGAATAATAAGACGCCTTGTTTCGAACAGGACAGCCCCGGGTCGCGTGTCTGGGCGCTCGTCCGAGTCTAGGTAAGAGACTGAGGTTGACATGGTTGAGCTGTTCTTGCGAGTAGTTTGCCTTGTTTTCTTGATTTTTCTTTCTTTTTTCTTTCTTGTGCATTGTTAAAGTATAAGACGTTGGAGATGTAGCGCCGCACTCGGCCTTTGCTGGCTACCCATTTCGTCAAGGCTTGACTCACAACTACAGCCGCCCATCTACGATATAGCTAGCGCCAGCTTTATTCGCATCGGAGGCTAATTAGTAAAGAGCACCATTTGTATGTAGCAGAATATTGGCGTGGTAAGCGCAACACAGAGAAACCAACAGCAGCGCCTGTTGACCTTGATTGACCGTTACAAGTCCTGCTGCAAGTACTGTCAGTGCAACCCTGCGGACGATGGACGGCGTGTACACAGTACGTAAGGATGCTCGGTATCCAGTTTTCAGCCTGGGAGTATCCTCTCTCGAGAGAGACGGACGATAACAATACATGCTGGCTCTCGTGGACCAGGCTCCAACTGGGAACTCGCCCGATTCTCCCGCGCATGGCGCTAAATACAAGGCAACAAATCGCCACCAAAGAGATCCTCAGACCCGCCGACCCTGTGGTTAGAGTTGATGCTAGAAAGTACTATACGAGGCTGGTGCTTGGCAAGGACGGCTGGTGCGGGGTGTTGGGAGCTGCTATTTCTCTGTTGCTGGCCTGAAGACATGCGGACCAAGGAAAGCAACCTCTTCTTTGAAATGATGGGCCGCCCCCGGACGTCATGTTTTGGATAAACAAAGTCCTTGGGCAAGCTCCAGCAAGCTCCGAGACAGGGCAGGGGTTTGAATGAGGTCTCTGGACCAACCACAGAAGGTAGAAAAGGTCTGGGGAAGAAATATCAGGCGGACCAGAGCCAGTTTCAGTTAGCAGTAATAAGTACATCTGAATCTGTACATGATGCCTGCAAAGACGTCCAAAAGTTGTAGCATGAAATGGTCGCGTGCCATCAACTACATGAGCCTCAACTCAGGAAGGAAACTGGGAAATAGCTGTCCAACTGTATCAGCTAGTTTTATCAGAATGCCAGGCCATTCTGCTAATATGCTACGACCCTGTGAGGTGGGAATAGAAACAGTTAAACAAATACCTTTGTACAAAAAAGAAGAAAAGAATCGAAAAGAACAGGCAACTATTGATCGGACACAAGGATATGTGGGCTTGGCGGATGGCGTTTTAGCGGGGGACACCTAATTTATAGCGCTTACTGGCGCCGGATACTGGTACTGGTGGGACAACTAGAGGCGCTGTATCTGTTGTAACTACGTAATAATATAATAATATACACCTAAAGGAAGCTGTACAGTACCTCGGTATACAGTATCTGTCGCATGTGGTGCCAAATTTTCAGCGAAAAATGCAGCTGAGCAAGCCAGGCCAGGAAGAAGGGAGGTCAAGATGACAGGCAGCCGCTATAGTAAGAAGAGGAGAGGGACTATTAGAGAGATTAGAAAGGAGAGGAGAGAATGGTTAGAGGAGAGAGATACATAATGTGATACCAGTCCCACGCTATCATGATTATGATACCACCTAGGCCAAGCCGTCCGAGGTTGCTTCTACCAAGTCAGTCAGCCGACCGAACAGCAGTTGTCTAGTGCGTTGTGGGAATCCTGAGTGTTTAAAAATTTCAATCTCGTACCTCTCTCTCCCTCTCTCTCTACTGGGCGGATCAGCTGACAGCGTATGCGTCTCGCTTGACTTGAATTGCTCACCAGATCGGGTCATCACCCTCGTCACCATCATCATCCTAACCAACTTGCAATCTCGCCATCACAGAAAACAACCCAGCATGCACTTTATTCGTTGCGCCATCTATCTCGCCTCAGCCGTCGCCACGGTGGCAGGCGCTCCTCGTTGGTCGCCCTATAGTCCGTCCGCGATGGTCCAGACTCACTGACGCCATTTTCATCATGACAGTTCCATCAACGGCAGCAGAAGGATACGACTACAACATGCTCATGCGCAGCAGAATGTCGGGGCACGCTGGAGGTCTGGCCAACCTTGCCTACGCCAGCAGTGAAGACTACACGACGCGCAAGGCTGTGCTGGGGGAGTAAACAAGCAATGGATGAGTTGGGCATGACCGCAGACAAGGTGGCTGGCTTGGGCAAGTTTTTCGTAACTGTACTAGATGGACTGGGTAACTAGACTGGAGGTAGTGGTGTTATCAAGTAACTATGGCTTTGCATGCATACAGATACTTTTGCTGGGGTGCACAGGCATGTATTTCATTTCGCGTGTCTCGTTGTAAAGCAGTGAATCAATCTATTCGCCGTCCGTCTTGCAGCGTCGGCATTGTGAGTGAATGGTTGTTCAAGTCAGCAGGAAAGCAGTGAGTCAAGCGACCTGGGAATACCCTCTTCGTCTGTTTCAGAAACAGAGCCACACCGACTTGCTAGTGCATAATACCGCTAACTTCCTTATGATAATTAGACCCGGCCCGGCTCCCCGATCCTAAATCCTCCTCCACCTACCTGTTCGTAGCTGGGGAGGGGGAGGGGTCATGGTTACTGGGATGAGCAGGAAATTTCCGCCGCAGCCCAGAGAACTAACCCCGATTATTTGTTTGCCAAAATCAACCTAATCGTCAAGTTATTTGGCTACTTTGACCTGTACTAGATTTTAGTACCGGCTGTCAGCCCCCAACCAGGAAGGTGACACGATTCCTCTTTCACTCTCACTCTCACTCTCACTCTCAGTCACGCAATCTCTCACACCAGCTCTCACGAACTAATGCATGTCCCCCGCATGTATCCATTCAGCAGCCATGTATGTACATGCAAGCACGTCCTGCAGCCTTGTATTGCTTTGCCTGCAAGCAAACCTTCGTCTAAAATAATCATCCTGGATATCCTTGATCCACCGGCTCAGCCCGCCCGTTGCTTGTTTCCCGCTTCCATGGCGGCACGCGCGCCGGTTACCAGTATACTCTTTCCCTCGCCAGTCTACTCCTGACTTGACCATACATATCTCTCGCTCTCTCTCTCTCTCTCCATATCTTTGCCACCAGTCTTCTTCCGCCTCCTTTGTCCCCTCTTCCTCCAACTCCCAGTCTTCAAGTCAACATCCCCCTCTCCTTTCCTGCCGGTATGCGACGCCATGGACGACGACTCTTTCGGTCCCCGCCTTCTTGGCCACTTTGACTTTACTCTGCTCTTTGAGCACACCATGCTTCATGTCCTGCCGGGGTCCATCATCATCTTTGCTACGCCTTTCTACATCTACACGCTCGTCAACGCCACCGCCATAGTCCGATCTGGCTACTTGCTATGGATCAAGCTTGTGGCTGCCGTCGCCTTGGTGGCCATACAGCTTGCCAATGCCGTTCTTTGGTCTAAGTCTTCCCTGGAGTCTCACGTCGCCCAGGCTGCCGCGATTATTGCATGTATCACCACTGTATGCATGACCACCATGGTTGTTGTTGGCCATCGCTTCTTCCTCCGACCCTCTTCCTTCCTTGGCCTGGCTTTGACGGTAACTGCCATCTTTGACGTTTGTACTATCTGGACCTATTTTCATCGAAGCGGTCTCGAAACGATTGCTCGACTCAACGTTGCTCTCCCGGTTCTGAAACTTGTTCTCATCGGCCTTGAGGAAGTTTCCAAGCGATCGCTTATCCGCCCTGAAGCCCTACGATCATCTTTGGGCCAAGAGGCCTTCGCTGGCTTTTGGAACAGGTCCTTGCTGCTCTGGGTTAATCCGCTCCTCACATTTGGCTTCCGGCGGGATATCACAATGGACATGCTTCCCGGCATCGGGCCACAGCTCGAAGCAGAATCCCTCTACACCAACTTTCGCCGTCGCTGGGCCAAGACTAACAATACAGTCTCCAAATTCGCCCTCGTCAAAGCTTGTGTTTACACCGTGCCCTGGCCATTCTTGTACATTATCCTTCCACGACTACTCGCCATCGGCTTCAACTTTGCACAACCATTTCTGCTGCAAGATGTCGTCAACACTTTTGCGTCAGACTCGGAAACGCCCATCGATATTGTACGGGGGCTCATCCTCGCCACGACAGCCATTTACGTAGGCAAGGCTGTCTCTAAATCCTGGTATATTCACCTGCGAAATCACATCACCGTCAGCGTCAGGGGAATTCTCATCTCAGCCATCTATCACAAGTCGCTCTCCTTGCCCGCTGACGAGCTGGCCGATTCTGCCGCCATTACCCTCATGACCGCAGATGTCGCCGGAGTAGGACAGCTGATTTCACTTTCGTACGAGAGCTGGGCACGAATTCTCGAGATGGGCCTCGGAATCGGCATCTTGGCGGTTTTTGTCGGCGCTGCCACTCTCTTCACCATAATACCGACTATCATTACGAGTGTTGCCTCGGCCTATGTTGCGCGTCGCATGATGACAACCCGCAAGAACTGGAACGAGCATATGCAGGGTCGAGTCGCCGAGACGTCAAACATCTTGGCCCAAATCAAGGATATCAAAATGCTGGGCCTGAATTCCGTCCTGGCCAATCGCCTCCAGAAGCAATTTGAAAACGAGGTCAAGGTGTCCATGGCCACTCGCCAACAATTCGCTGCGATATTCGGTATTTCCGACTTTGCCCAGTCCATGACGCCTGTTCTGGTTGTCGCCGGTACTATTTTCTGGACAAGAGCAGGCGAGCCCATCTCAGTCGCTCGCTTCTTCACCATGCTGGCCGTGGTCACGCTCATCTCTAATCCCCTCTCCTCCTTTGTCCACAGTTTTGGCGACTGGTCCACTGGCTTTGCTTGCCTCGCACGCATACAAAAATACCTAAATCTACCAGAGATGGAAGATAGTCGGCAATTTGCCATGCCGACTTCAGAGGTCTCCGACAATAGTCCGTTGCCCGGCGCGGTATCGCAGACCTCATCGAACTTGCGCAGTCGCCGGAGAGTTGCTACGACTGTGGTACCCTTTGCGGCCCAGATGACCAGAGTTTCCGTGACCACTGAATCATCGGGCTCTATACTCGACCATGTCTCCCTCGATGTATCTTTCGGTAGCGTTGCAATGGTCTGCGGTCCCGTTGGCTGCGGTAAGTCAACTCTTCTCAGGACTCTTCTCGGTGAGACTCCCATTCGATGTGGTAATGTGACACTTGCGTCGCTCTCCATCGCGTATTGTTCTCAGGTACCTTGGATACAGAATATGACCATTCAAAACAATATTCTGTGTGGTCGACCATATAATGCAACCCTTTACCAGCAAGTCTTGTATATTTGCGACTTGAATGACGATCTATCCCGCCTCTCAGCGCGGGACCAAACACTATGCGGGAGCCAAGGCGGCAACCTCAGTGGAGGGCAGAAGCAAAGGATTTCTCTTGCGCGCGCCCTGTATAGTCAGGCAGAGCTGCTAGTCCTGGATGACCCTTTCAGCGCTCTAGACAGCGAAACGTCGTCCACCATTCGCTACCGTCTCTTCTCTGAGAGCGATTACCTAGCAAACAACATGACCACAATCGCCATGACAACCAGCATGAGACAGCACCTCGTGAATGCCGATACCATTTACAAAATGGACGCTGGCGGACGGGTGGAACAGAGAACCCTGGAACAGATACAATCCGAAACAGAGCCACAGTCAGAAGCGCACCTGGAACGGTCGACCAGCAAGAGCAATAGTGATGATTTTGTTGCAACCCCGGCCAAAACAGACTCTGAGCCCCCGAAAGTCAAGCCTGTCGTGAGCAGCTCAGCGCGTGACAACCTTGCGAGGAGGAAGTCTGGAGACTTTTCGCTGTACAAGTACTTTCTCAGACCAGCCGGGGTCTGGTGTGTCTTGGTTTGGCTGGTGGTCGTCGGTATTGCGGCTGTCTCTGAGAGGATGCCGCAGATTTATGTGCGCCTCTGGCTCGATCGAGACGCCAACAATCTTTTATACTACACTGGCTATGCTGGCTTGGGTCTTGCTGCGCCCCTCTTGTCCTTCTTGGCGGCCTTTGCATTCTTTCACTTGATCAATCTCAAGTCGGCGCCCTCGTTGCATTGGATTCTGTTGGATTCAACCAACTCAGCCACCTTTGAGTTTCTGGCCGAGCAAGATGCTGGTGCTTTGCTCAATAGGTTCAGCCAGGATATTTCCATGGCAACTCAAGAACTGCCCATGGCTATCATGCCGACTGTCTGGGGTTTCGTGTCCATGTTCATCGATGTAAGCATCATTGCTTCCGGGGCCACTTATGCCGCCCCTATCATTCCATTCTTCCTTGTTGTCTTGTTCTTGATCCAGCACTTTTACTTGCGCACTTCCAGACAACTGAGAATTCTCGAGCTCGATAGCTCCAAAAATCTCGTCCGGCACTCGACCGAGAGTGCCACCGGTGTTGAGCACATCCGTGCCCTACAACTGGAGGAAGACTTTGCTAGGCAATTCCACCACATGCTGGATGAGGCACAGAAGCCGGTGTACTTCCTGTATGCCATTCAGCAGTGGCTAACATCGGCCATGGACTTTGTAACGGCTACGGCGGCTGTTTGCGTTGTCAGCCTGGCGCTCAACTTCAAAAAGTCAACGTCGGCCACGGCAATGGCTCTGGCGTTGCTGAGTCTGATCTCTTTTAGCGACTTCACCGCCCAGACGATTCGTTTCTTTGTCGCCATGGAGAATACCTTTGGCGCTGTTGCTAGGATCAGAGACTTTGCCGGCACGACACCAAGGGAGAGAGATGAAGATGTCGACGACGTGCCAGAGCAATGGCCCTCATTGGGCCGCCTTGAACTAAACGGTGTCGGTGCCGTGTACAAATCCGACACTGAAAAACCGCACATTGCCCTCGAGAACCTCACTGTGAGCATCAAATCTGGTCAAACGGTTGGACTGGTAGGCCGAACCGGAAGCGGCAAGACTTCTGTGATGCTTGCCTTGCTTCACTTGCTCGAATATACCGGCAGCATCCGTATTGATGGCCGAGAAGTGCGCAGCATACCTCGCAATGCACTTCGTAACCACATCACCACCATCACGCAAGATGGCCTCGAGCTGCGTGCATCCGTCCGGTTCAACATGGACCCTCTGGAGTTCTCGTCGCGCCCGGAAAAGTTCCCGAGCGACGACACGCTGGCCGGGATCCTTCGGCGCGTCGGGCTTTGGGACCACGTCCTCAGCCACGGCGGCCTCGAGGCGCCGATGGGCGCCATGAAGTTCTCGGTCGGGCAGAAGCAGCTGTTCCAGCTCGCGCGCGCCATGCTGCACAGACAGGTGACTCGTTCGAGGCTGGTCCTGATCGACGAGGTGACGGCAAGCATGGACGAGGAGACGGAGGCGCGCATGTTTCGTCTGATGAAGGAGGCGTTTGCAGGCTGCACCAAGGTGGTCATCAGTCACCGGCAGCCGTTGCTTGCGGATGCGGATGTGGTGCTGAGCATGGATGGTGGGAGAGGAGAGGTGTATCGGCCGTTGTAGTCCCAGCTGCATAAGTAATAGATGGCAGTGAAAGATATGATTGTTGATGATGAGGGCGATTTCGTTTACTTGAGCTTCGAGACGTACATACATTTACTTACCACGTATTACATAAGTCTAGCGCATACAAGTCTAGCGCGATGCACACTCTTACAACAGCAGAGAGCCAGTTACAGATACACAGAATGAACAGAGACACAGAATGCAAATAAACCGTTGCAATTGTTTTAAAAGCTGTATAAATTATATACAATATAGGATCTCATGACATGTATTCCGTAATAGGTAACTACAGGTTTCGTTCCAAAAGTTCACACCGAGTCGGCAGCTCCGGACGCGGCTCTACAGGCAACCCGCCCCCTATAAAGAGCCTGGCCTGCGCTATAACTTTTCCGCTCGCCTAACTCACCCCCAACTTGGCTCAACACACCAGCTCATATCGCCCGCCTTCTCTCCCAACCGCGCGAGAATGGCCTCTGATGGCGACCAGAGTCAGGAGCGGCAACCTCTGCTTTCCCCCAGCCGCCGCTCCTCCCCCGCCACCGACCGGCTCTCCCCCACCCACGGCCGCCGCCGCCTGGCCCCCCTCATCGTCTCCTCGCTGCTCATCCTGCTCGCGTGCAGCCTCGGCTCCGTGCTCGTGGACACGGCCAGCAACCAGCTCGTCGAGGGTGCTGCGTGCCTGCAGCTGCACCCGGCCGTCACGGACCCCTACGCGGACCCGGCATGCAAGTCGCCGGACGTGCAGGACCGGCTGGCGCTGATCGCCGGCTGGGAGTACTCGTGGGCGCTGGCGCCGGGCCTGCTGCTGGCGATCCCCTACGGCGTCTTCCTGGACAGGTACGGCCCGCGGGCGATGATGATCCTGGTGGCGCTGGGGGCCGTCATCACCCAGACGCTGTACCTGGTTGTTAGTGAGTCAAGACGGATGCTGCCCCGGAGGTGGATATCGTGCTGACGGGACGGTGTGTGTGTCTGTGTGTGTGTGTGAATAGCGCAGTATCCGAATGTCTTTGACTTGCGTTGGGTCTGGGGCTGCGTTTTTCTCGGCTCGGTGGTCGGTGGTGGGAATATCGGCTGGCAAGCTGTCCTCTACACTGTCAGCAACATGATGGCTACCAAGAACAACAGGTTTGCACCACCTCTGCCCAAACTACCGTATATCTAAGCCGCGTTCCAACACTCCCACATCGCAGAGCCGAGATCTTCTTCTACATGACCTCCATCACTACCTTTAGCCTGCTGCTTGGCGGCTTCCTCGTATATTGGGCCATGAGCGTCGGACCCGTCTTCGCTCAGTCTCTCGGCTGCGTCATCTTCGCCGTGGAGTTTGCATTAGCCTTCACCCTTCCGCGCGGTCTGGCCTCGGGTGAACACGTCAAGCAGGCCGACAGCGAAGCGACTGCGTGGCAAGCCATTTTTCGCGGCCTTGGTGGTACTAGGGAGGGCGTCATGGGCTTCGGCAAGCTGTTTAGCCAGAACCGCCAGCTGGGGCTTTTACTCGTTAGCCTCGTGATTTCAACCATCGGCATCAGACAATCGGGCATTCGGCAGCAATATGCGACGTACAGATATGGCTGGTCTTGGGCCAAGGTGAGTCCAAAACGCGTCATCCACAAAATGTGCCAAAGACAACTGTGATTCTAATCTGTGTCCCCGGTGTGTTAGGCTGGCTTGATGGTCTCTGTCACCTCCACCACGACACTCATCGTCATGGTTCTCCTGGTCCCCTTTGCCAGCCGGCAGCTGCTCAAGTCGCGCACCGCGCTGGGAAAAGACCTCATCATCGCCCGCGCCGGCATCCTCTCCCTCGCCCTGGGAAGCCTCTTTGTCGGGCTGGCACGGACGTCTGGGCAATTCATCGCCGCGCTCGTCTTCTACATGACGGAGAGCTGCTACATGCCCGCCATCATCAGTACCATTGCCGCCATGGCCGGCGTTGATAGCATCCAGTCGAACCGTACCGGCTCCCTCTACATGGCCGTCGTCTTCATGAACAACCTGGGCGCCATTGTCGCCGGCCCCATCATCTCCTCGCTGCTCCGCGTCGGTATGAGCCTTGGCGGAGACTGGGTTGGCCTGCCGTTCTTTGCCGAGGCGGCGATTCAGATCATCACCATCTGCATCGTTTTTAGCATAAAAGAGAGCCGATATAGGCACACTCCGGAGCAACAAGAGGGCGAGGAGCCTGCCCCTGTCACGCCCACCTCCCCAAATGGCACCACTTAGAATGGGCCAAAGTTGTGGGTTGTGTCCTGCCCCTTGCAGATGCAAGGTGTGAGCAACCTGTAATTCATTACCCTCATAGGTTTCGTGATAGTTTGATATCAATATTGATCATGCGGAATGCGGTGTAGCCCCCGGCCCTGCAGCCTGCAGAAAATATAGTGGTCAAGTACACGAGGGCAGAACGTGACGGCACCGCGTGAACATTGGTCATGAGGAGAGTCATATTTTCCTTTCAGAGGATTCCAAAGAGGGAAGTTGAAGACAAATTTCAAGTCTTGGCAAATTTCGAAGGAAAATTGCGTCTGCTCAGCACAGGCTGCGCACAGTGCAGCCATTGCTGTGGGCTCAGAGGAGAGCGGTAACATATTGGCAGACACAGAACGCAACGCTAGGGAGCATCTGACCCGGTCCGATCACGCGGCTGACATACTGTAATCTATGTAAGAAAAATCTAATTATGCGTGCAGATTCATATCCGTTCCGTCCGGTAGATGGGTGGGGAGGGAGCTATCGGCCGCTGCTTGTTTCCGAGGTCGTTTTAGCGCATCTTTAGTGACTGCGGGGAGGATCGGCGAGCGCTGTGGCGGGGAAGCATCCACCAGCCATGCACTAAAACCTGGTCCGCAGCGACCGCTAACACTTAACCTAACGCAATGATTCGTTTGCTCAATGCCGAATACAGAGACCATGCAGGTTCCTTTTTTCTGTTTTCTCTAGGTAGGAACCTGATTGCCACTACCAGGTAGGTAGGTAGCTATCCCCTGTAGAAGGCCCCGTGATCGCTTCCCCGTCCCCGCTAATCCCCCGCCGCATTTCGCCAGTGTATTACAAGCCATCCTCATAAAACCGGCACAAACCAAACCTTGTCTGGTGACAACCTCAACCATTGATGCGGCTGTAACCCAACATCAAATGACACCGTATTCCTTTCATAAATATTTTAACCTTAATAATTTCGAATCAGGAAGGCTGATGTGGGCACGGGCACCCATGCACATCACCGCCGGACCGACAACGCTATACCCCTTCAAACGCACATAAATCCAACCCACGGTCCCCGTTTGCACATCCACAACATCCAACTCCCAGCTCACAGTCAGCACATGTCCATTCTTTCGTACAGTTTGGTTATCATCCTAACAACAACCTACCAACCTCTATCCCCATTGACGTTTTGGCTCAACCTCTTTTGACTCGTGCTCCACGACCATTATGGAAGCCCACCTATTCCCGGGTAGCGTTCCAGACTGGAGTAACCAAAAGGTCATCCATCGCAACACGCTGTATCCAAGAAGCCATTTCTACCTATACGATAACGAAGGTGATGCCTTGACCCGAGACATTACAAAGGCCAAGGTCCAGTGCCTCTCTGGTACATGGAAGTTTCACATTTCCAAATCGCCATTCGAGGGACCCCGCAACTTCCACAGCAAGCACTTTGATACCTATGGCTTCTCCGAGATTAGCGTTCCTGGCCACTGGCAGCTCCAGGGCTATGGAAAGGGCCCTCATTATACCAACTTTGACTATCCTTGGCCCTGCGACCCCCCCAACGTCCCATACGAGGACAACGAGTGCGGCCGGTACGTGACGCGCTTCCACGTCGGTGAGCACCTTGAGAAGCACCAGCTCCGTCTTCGATTCGAAGGCGTCGACTCCGCATTCACCGTCTGGCTCAATGGCGAGGAGGTTGGCTACTCGCAGGGCGCACGAAACCCGCGCGAGTTTGACGTGACGAAACTGATTGAGCTTGGCCGCGAAAATGTGCTCGCCGTTGAGGTCTACCAGCGCAGCGACGGCAGCTACATCGAGGACCAGGATGAATGGTGGCTAAGCGGCATCTTCCGTGACGTCTACCTTCATGCCTTTCCCCTAGTCCATCCCACTGACGTGTTTGTCACTACCGATCTGGACGACAAGTTCAAGGATGCCACCCTTCATGTCAAGGTGGACACGAGCGCGGCCACGCGCGTCGAGCTGAAGCTTCTCGACCACACGGGGAAATCCATTGGTTCGGACACCAAGCTTGTCGACACTTCTCACAAATTTTCTCTGGCTGTCGAGGATCCCTACAAGTGGACCGCCGAGACACCGTATCTGTATACCGTCGTTCTCAACTTCCTCGACGGCCGGGGCTGCACCCTGGCTCAGAGGGTCGGGTTCAGAGTGGCCGGCCTGATTGATGGCGTCTTCTGCATCAACGGCAAACCAGTCAAGTTCCGTGGCACAAATAGACACGAGCACCACCCAGACCATGGCCGAGCTGTCCCGTATGAATTCATGCGACAAGACTTGCTCACTATGAAGCGTCACAACCTCAATGCCGTTCGCACCTCTCACCAGATCAATGACCCCAGGCTCTACGACGTTGCTGATGAGCTCGGCCTGTGGATCCTCAATGAAGCCGATCTCGAATGCCATGGCATGTTTCGCCTCAGAGACAATGCCTTATCTGACAGCCCAGACTGGACCGAGGCCTACGTCGACCGCGCAAGGCAGATGGTTTGCCGCGACAAAAACCACCCGTCTGTCGTGATTTGGTCCCTAGGCAACGAATCCTTCTACGGAAGAAACCACCAGGCCATGTACGACTACATCAAGAGCGTCGATCAGACACGCCTCGTCCACTACGAAGGTGACCAGCAAGCCAAAACCGTTGACATATTTAGTCGCATGTACTCTGGAGTCGACTGGATTGCCGAATTTGCTAAGGAGCGCAATTGGGTCAAGCCACTGGTCATCTGTGAGTTTTTGCATGCCATGGGCAACTCCTGCGGAAACGCCAAGGAGTATGTAGATGTGTTCTACAAGCATCCCCGTGTCATGGGTGGCTTTGTCTGGGAATGGAACAATCACGTAAGCTTTAGGCAAAATCGCATCTAGCAAGCCAAATACTGACCGGTCTAGGGCCTGCGTACACGAAACAAGGACGGAGAGGAGTACATGGCCTATGGAGGCGACTTTGGCGACCAGCCCAACGATAAGAATTTCGTCATGGACGGCATGATGTGGTCGGATCACGTTCGCGGACCCAACCTGATTGAGTATGCCAAAGCCATTGAACCTGTGCAGACGGTTTCGCTGCAGGGAAACATCCTCACGGTTATTAACCGATACGACTTCCTTGGCTTGGAGCATCTGGAGGCCACTTGGGAGGTCAGGGCCAATGGAATGAAGAACCTGGCTGTCGGTGAGGCGGTAATCCCGACTTGTAAGTTGACCATGTCCATTATTTCTTGGTATGGACTAACAAGGATACAGCTGTGGAGCCTCATTGCGAAACGACCATTACTCTGGAGGGTTACAATGCCGAGATGGTTAAGAAGCTGAGCGTCGAGTCTTATGTATTCGTCTCATTCAGACTTCGCGAGGCTACAAACTGGGCAAGTGCAGGGCACCAACTGGCGTTTGGTGAAATCCAAATCTCCAAGCCTGCCTCCATTGCGGAGTCACTGCCCATGCAACTCACCCCTGCCAAGGCCCATGTTCGTAAGCTATCGGACAAGTTGCTTCAAATCACCTCTGCCAGTGGCTCCTCCAAATGGACGTTTGACCTCGTCCACGGCAGCCTGAACGGCTGGAACAGGTCGGCCCAACCGGGCTTGAATCTGCTCTCCGAGGGGTTCACCATGGACTTTTACCGAGCCCAAACCGACAACGACAGCCATGGTCATGGGCGGAGATGGAGTGACAGCCGCCTTCACCAAACAACCATGAATGTTCGGCAAGTGAAGTGGATGCCCATTTCTGGCGGCGCTCAGATCGAGGTGACCGCCCGCATCGCGCCGCCCGTGCTCGCCTGGGCCGTCGACACCGTATTTACGTACACGTTCCGCGGCGACTTTGTGCACCTGCACGTGCATGGCAACGCGCACGGAAACGATCTCCCCGACACCTTTGCCCGGTACGGCATCTCGGCCGGGGTCAAAGGCGTAACGGATGCAAGCTGGTGGGGGCGCGGCCCCGGCGAGTCATACCGCGACAAGAAGCTCTCGCAGTCAATCGGCAACTGGTCGTCGAGCGTGGACGGCCTGTTTGTGGATTACGAGTTTCCCCAGGAGGGCGGCAATCGGACCGATGTTCGGCAGGTCGAGCTGCGCGGCGAGAGCGGCACGCGGATCCTGCGGGCCAGCTTTGGCGCGCAGGAGGGCGCGAGCTTCAACGCCTTGCGCTACGCGACTATGGACATCGATGCCGCGCAGCACCCGTACGAGCTGCGCCGGAAGAGGAGGAGCGATTGCGTGGTCAGGCTCGACTGGCTGCACCACGGCCTTGGCGGCGCGTCGTGCGGCCCCTGGACACTCCCGCAGTATTGTCTATATACAAACCGGGAGTTTGACTTTGAGGTTCTGCTGGATTAGGTAGACGGGCTTTCCAAGAGACGGGTTCCTCGTCCCTTGCTCTTTGTTTCTTGGTCGAGTTTGCAGTTGCCAGGATAGTTTTGGATGGTAATGCTGCTGATTCGTGTCGAGATAAGGTGCTGATCACGCAAGCATGCTTGTGTTACAGTGGCCTTGCAGGGGCGCGCGCAGTCTTCCCCTGGCTCGAGTTAACATGCGGCGCAGCCACAATAAGTAAATATAGGCGGGCATAAGGGGGCTCCTCTTGTTCCCTCACCGATCTTTTCTCTCAGCTTGTGTGTTGTCCTCCGTAATACGTGTACAAATGCAGGCTTGCTGCAGGCCAGCGCAAGGCTCCTCTGCAGGGACCCGATGTCTTATATAAAACCTCAGGTGCCAGCCAAGCAGGCGCATCCCATTCCTTTGTTGGTGCCGAATTTTGGGCTATATAAAGCTGATCGCGCTCTCGCTCCCTTGCGAGAAAGTGACTCCCCAACAAGCCGCAAGCCCCCCAGCCCTTGGGAAGCAGGCAACGCGAAAATCATGAGCCCGCCTGGTATTCTGCGCAGCGATGCAGAGCCGATGCTCAGCGCTGCTGTAAATCTGGCCGTGTCGAATTGTGATGGATGCGTCAAGATTGCCAAAGCAGAGGGTCTGCTTCGACGAAGCCAAGCTCCCGAAAAATGTAAGCAAATTCCTTTTATTTTCAAGGTTTCGTTTTAACCTCTCATTTTCTCAATTCGCATTTGGCCTTCGCGCCTGGCTGTGACTCAAGTAGGTTCAGCATCCTTGCAGAAAGAGTCCACCAACAAATCCCCACTAAAAATCGCAATGACACAATTCCAGCACACCATCCATCCGCCATCGGCTTCTTGACGGATAGCGAAGCTGCGTTTGTTTCTTCTTTTCTGCTGTACAACTTTTGTCACCGATTTATGTACAGCTTGCTTTTCTCCCTGTCCACCTTGTTCTTTGATTCTCATTAAGAAACACTTCTACTCCCAGGCGTGGACAAATTCGACTCCACGCCTTTGTCACCTCTCCTTCCCTAGATGCCATCATACACGTGCTGTTGGCCTCTCTTCTCGCAACAATCACACACCACAACACACCCAGCATGCCGTCTCTCACACCCGATGCAGTTGTCGTCGACGCCGCGTGCCTCGAAGCGCCCCCTCCCTCCGGTACCTGTGGCACGCCCGAGAACAAGCCGAAACTCCTCCACAGCCTCCAGCACGGCAGCTCCATCCTCGCCCTCGCCGCGAGTCCCGAACACGACACCATCTATGCCGGCACGCAGGACGGCGAGATTATAACCTGGTCGCTCTCGACCTTCCACCAGCTCCTGCACGTCCAGGCGCACAAGCGCAGCATCCTCTGGCTCTCGCTGTCTGCCGACGGTGCGCTGCTCTTCTCCAGCGCGGGCGACCCCATCATCAACGTCTGGTGCGCGCGGACGCTGCGCCGCCTGCACGAAATCTACGGCACCTACGACGTCGGCGACGTCTTCAGCACCGCATACAGCCCCCAGCACGACACGCTGTACCTCGGCGCGCAGAACACGTCGATCCAGTGGGTGCGTCTCGGCGACCCGGCCGCGGTCGTCCCCGCGGGCTCCCAGAAGCACCCGGACCGCCGCAACCACCGCTTCTTCGACTCCAAGGCCGTCGGTGGCGGCTGCACCCCGCGCCGCAACGAGGACCGCTGGGCGCTGATCCCCTCCGCCAGCACGGTGCTCGAGATCGACGGCGGCGCGATCCGCAACTTTGCCCACTGCGGCTACGTGTACTGCATGTTCGTGGCCAAGGGGCCCACGGTGCTCGTCGATGAGGATGACGACGTCCTGATCTCGGGCGCCGGCGACGGCACCATCAAGCTCTGGGCGCTCGGCCCCGGCACGCGCGAGGGCCTGGACGAGGATGAGCCCGATCGCGGCACCATCAAGGAAATCATGACGCTGGGGACGGACGATGCCGAGTCTGTGCTCTCGCTGGCCATTGATGGGTCGTTTCTGTATTCCGGAAAGCTGGATGGCATCGTGGAGCTCTGGGATCTCGATACTGCGCAAAAATTGAGGGTCATCAAGGCGGGCGAGTCGGACATTATGGCCCTGCAAATGGCCTGCGGCTTTCTGTGGACCGGGTCCAAAGATGGATATGCGAGTGTAAGCTTCGCTGTGACCAGTGAGACGCGAGAGGCCTGCTAACGATTACCAGCAATTCAGTACGGTGCACTACGGAAAATACCAACATACCACAGATAAAATCACCCAAAAGTATCAGTGCCTGAGTCGCTGGAAAGCCCACCAGGGCAAGATTCTGGCGTCCACTGTGGTCAACTACCATAATCAGCAGTTTTACATTACCGGAGCGAACGACGCCAATATCCGCGTGTGGGAAGTCGATGGTTCAGATACAACAACTGCGGAAGCCGCAGGGGGCAGGGATGACCCTCTGTTATCTACTTTGGAAGACTTTGTTTCCTACAAAACCATTTCATCGAAGCCAGAATTCCGAGAAGATTGTCGCAGAGGCGCGACGTTTCTGGGTGCTCTGTTTAAGCGTCTGGGCGGCGATGTTGAGATGCTCAGCACAGAAAAGGGACATAACCCTGTCGTGTACGCCAAGTTCTCGGCCAAGCAGGAGTCGGCCAAGACGCGGAAACGCATTTTATTCTACGGCCATTATGACGTCGTGGCTGCCGACAATGAGGCGGGCAAATGGGCGACAGATCCATTTACACTTGCAGGCATCAACGGCTATATATATGGACGTGGTGTCAGCGATAACAAAGGCCCTGTGGTTGCGGCGCTATACGCCGTCACAGACTTGATGCAAGCAAAGCAGCTGGAGAACGACATAATATTCTTGATCGAAGGCGAAGAAGAGTATGGGTCTCGAGGCTTTAAAGAAGCCGTGCGGCAAAACAAGGACCGCATTGGCCATATTGACTATATTTTGCTAGCCAACAGCTACTGGCTCGATGACGAGGTGCCCTGTCTTACCTATGGCCTTCGCGGCGTACTTCATGCAACTGTTTGCGTTGATTCTCCGCGGCCAGATACGCACTCTGGTGTCGATGGCTCATTCATGATGAATGAGCCGCTATCGGATCTGACGTACATTGTCTCCAAGCTCAAGGGCACCGGCAACCGCGTGCAGATTCGGGGCTTCTATAGTGGGATCCCGGCACTGACACCGGCAGAGGAGGCACGATACGATGACATCGTGTCCATTCTGAAGCGTACCCGTTCAGACAACATTTCGGAGGAAACGCTCAAGCGGTCACTGATGGCGCGGTGGCGGGAGCCCAACCTCACCGTGCACAGCTACAAGGTCTCGGGTCCCGACGGCAGTCTGGTCAGCAGTCACGCCAACTCGCACATCAGCCTGCGCCTCGTGCCCGGTCAGGAAGTCAACGAGGTTGCCGAGGAGCTGACGCAGTTTTTGCAGCAACAGTTTGCGACGCTCGAGTCACAGAACCAGCTGAGCATCAGCATCGACAACAAGGCCGAGCCATGGCTCGGTGACACCAGCAACAGCATCTTCCACACACTCGAGCAGGCCATCATCGAGGCCTGGCCGGACTCTTTCGACGCGGCCGGTAGTAGTGCCGGCGGCGGGAAGGTCTCCAAGCCCCGCGGTCCCCTCTATATCAGAGAGGGCGGCTCCATCCCAGCCATTCGGTTTCTGGAGAAGGAGTTCGAGGCACCGGCGGCGCACTTGCCCTGCGGTCGCGCGAGCGACTCGGCGCACCTGAGCAACGAGCGGATGAGCGTGGTCAACTTGTTGAAGGCGAGGGAGATTATGGGCAAGGTGTTTCGCCGTCTGTAAAATTAGAGAATAGCATGGAGCGTGATAGCGAGTGATACCCTCATAGCGGTAGTGGTTCAAAACCAAAATTAGTATTGAAAAATCGAAGCTTTACTGTACAGGGAGCATGTTGCTGGGCTGCACAGCACAGTTGTAGATGAATGATCTACCTACCTATTGTACACCGAAAACCTGTTTGTAACTTGAAGAGCTTTTGTGGGGGACGATTCAAGCTTGCGCACGGACACCAATCTTGAATTGAGCAAATGACGCAGTCTAGAAAGTTGTTCCAAAATGAACTTGTTATCCTGAAGGTTGTCGGGAATTGATAGTAATGAGGTCTGAACATTGATAAACACCTCTTTGGACTAGGGAAGCATTTAGCCCTGCTGACCCTGAAGTCGGGTGGTCAATTTCGCAAAGTCGCCACAAAAACAGCCAATTGTGAGTAATCCTGGCCATGTGATTGGCTCGGCGGAAGACGGACATGGAGAGTCACGCCACACCCCAAAGCCGCTGAGCCGAGCAACAAAACAACGCTGTGCCACTGCCCGTACAGCAGTGTCTGCAGTGTAACGTACCTATGTACAGCGCCCCAAATCTCATTACTAACCTTGCTCTCTCTCCCGACAGCTACCGATCTCCCCAACCAAGTTTCATCACCAACATATTTTTTTGCAATCGACAACCAACGACATGCGCCCTTCTCACTCATAAGCTTCAGCTCCCGTATCCCACTGACAGGACCCATCATCCCTCTCATGGTCCAGACATCATGAACGCCCACCTCTTCATCGGCCGTGTCGCCGCCGCCCGCCACGCCGCATCCCGCCTGGCACTCCGACAATTCTCGACGTCGAGGCCCGCGTGCGCCGCATACCACTCCTACTCCTTACCGTCACAATCCTCCGGCAAAGGCCGCGGTGACGAGCTCTCCGAGACCTCGATCGCCTTCCCCGAAGAGGCTCTGCCCCGGGTCCACGAGACGCGGCCACCACCCTCCTCGCCTGTGTCGCCCACCCCGGCGCCATCACCACAACCACCCTCACAAGCTGCCTCGCCAGCGCCATCGTCATCATCAACAACATCAACAACGTCGACACCGCAATCGAAGCCCGCCGCCGCCGCCGCCGAGACCGAGCCGCAGAAGGCAAAGCCCACACGGCCGCGGTCGAAGCTGCGGCCACGTAAGGCGGCCATGAAGCTGACGCCCGCCGCCGTCGAGCAGCTGCGCAACCTGCTCGACCAGCCGGAGCCCAAGCTCATCAAGGTCGGCGTGCGCAACCGCGGCTGCAGCGGGCTGTCCTACCACCTCGAGTTCGTGGACAAGCCGGGCGCCTTTGACGAGACGGTCGAGCAGGACGGCGTCCGCGTCCTGATCGACAGCAAGGCGCTGTTCAGCATCATCGGCAGCGAGATGGACTGGGCCGAGGACAAGCTCAGCCAGCGATTTGTTTTCAGAAATCCAAACATCAGTACGTGCTGCTACGTCATTGTGAACCACGAGATTGTGCTAACTTGCGGAACAGAGGAGGAATGTGGCTGTGGCGAGTCTTTCATGGTATAGGGGATGCCGTACCAGCGTTTACCGATAATTGTACATTTATGATTCGCATTTAGAGGGCGCCTGCGACATCGACGGTTCGGCGACCCGATGCCCCTGACGCCATTCAGGGTCTGGAGACGTCGCGATGCAAGCGCCTGTGTCACCCGGGGACGACAGCAGTGGAAGAACCATTGAAACGGCGTAATGAGGCGTTTGGCCCACATGGAAATATCCTTATTAGATCTTAGATCATTGAACGAAATACATCTATCGTCACGTTTTTCCTAGGAATACATTGTACCTACGCGGTACCAAGTCACTACAACATTGTACATGAAGAACAGGCCCGGCAAGACGTCCAACAGCAGCGCCCCCAGCCAGTCCGGGCCCGTCAAACTGCCGTCCCGCTCCCACCGTCGCTGCAAGGCCCATATGGCGACGATGTCGGTGCAGGGAGCTCCAGAACTCGAGGAGCGCGCAGAACGGGATCTTCGGGGTGTCAAAGAGGACCAGGTCCGAACCAACGTGACCATCATCTAGGAGGATTAGTATATTTTTGTCGAGGTGTCAGGCGGTGGTGGCTGGGCGGTATGCATACAGTAGCGTAGGGAAGTCGATGAGGAGCCGCTGCTGCTGGTAGCCCTCCGGGTCGAGGCCGGGGCTCGGGACGATGCTCCGCCGCCACAGGGCCTCCTCGCGGAAGCCGCGTATCTGCATGACGGCGCCCGTATGAGTCTAGGCTGGCCTGTGGCCGTCGCGTCAGCTCCAGGCCGTCACCGTCGGGTATGGCGAGCTCCGATGCGGCGCGGGGCATGAACACCAGCTTGGGTTGGCCCCTTTTCCGGCCCACTGCCGCCGTGTCCGCCGCCGCCGGCTCCTCCCGCCGATGTTGTTTTTGTGCGGTCCCGCTGCCGTTGCGTGATGACGACTGCGGCTTCGCCTCAGAGAACTGGTTGCGCGCCGTCGTCGAGGCAGTCGATTCCACGCACGACGCACTTGTTGCAGGTCGGGCGAAGGCCGTCGCAGCGCCGGCGCCACGTATGGCAGTGTGGCGTCTTGCCGTTTGGTTGGGTTTCCTTGCGCGTCATAGCTCTGGGGGTTAGTGACTTACATGTCTCTCCTGAGAGTTGAGAAAAGATTTTTCTCAAAAAAGCCCAAAATGACGACGCAGAAGAAAAAGTCGTTCAATCGTAGGAATGATGGTCAAGTAGCCTGCGGCCTGGTAGGTCAGTTAGCCTTGTCCTAGCCATCTATGGCTACAATGTGAAGTTCAGCTAGGCTTCGTAGGGCTGGCTATCTGACTGCTAAGCAATGTAACAAGGGGCCATGCTGGGTTGGTCTTCACATATTGGGCAAAAAAATGAGTCATAGAGTCGTACTTCGGCGTAGTGCCAATCACCTTGGATTAGAGTTGTAAGTCGAAATACAGACTTGAAGACAGGACGATCAATCACATTTCCTACTGCACAACTAGTTCAAAAAACACAACATAATTCGGCCTGCTCTCATTCCCCCATCACTCACTCGAATCAACGATGAACTCTTCGGATTTGAATTCCCGCCTCTGCTGCTCATCACCATCGTCATCGTCCTCCTCGCCCTCGTCATCGTCGTCCTCCTCCAGGCCACGGCCAAAATCTTGGCCATAGTATACCATCATTGCGGCTCTCCCGTTGATCCATGTCGCGTAGTCGATTAGCTGGTTCCCAAGAATGGCGTCCCAAATCTCCAAGACATAATCTTGGCAATTCCAGGACGCAGCCTCTCCAGGAACAGGGACCACCCCGACTGTCTGCACAAGAGTGTCCCACCATCCCACATGCAGATAGCCGAGGCGGGTGAGAGGTCGGCGGCACCTGGTTGTCGAAAGCGGGTTTGCCTGACGATATTGCGCCTGAAACGGACCAGAATCCACATCTTGAACAACCTCGAAGATGTGCCACTGGCCTGTTGCTTTGTTCAGAATAGCAAAAGCCCAGTGGTAAAAATTTCCGGACTGTGGTACGTACACAGCACAGTAGAGTTCCAACATCATGTTTTCAGGTTGTGGGCTTTTGCTTTTCTTATCCTTCTTTTGCTTGTCTTTTCCTTTGCTTGAATGACTCTTGCTTGAATGACTTTTGTCACTCTTTTTTGATTTGCTTGTTTTTTTGGATGCCTCGGTATCATGTTTGGTATGGCGAGACTTGCTCCCAGAAGACGGCATGGCGTAGGCGAGAGCTGTGATAGAATGGCAAATATAGTGTGAGGTAGTGAAGAGGTTCAATTTTCTGACAAAGTCTGCTATTCGTATCTTAGTGTTTTGAGAAGTGAAATTTGATTCTAAGAAGGGTTCATCTTGCCTATTTATCTGTCGAGCTGGAGTTGATTACCATGACGATGGCCTGCGCAACACGTACAGCCTGGGCAATTAATAGCTCTATCTGTTGATTCTGTAACAGAAGCCCAAGTCACGCAAGACATGAGAGGGAATTTTCGCCAAAACCGTATTGTATTGATGGTATAGCCAGCAGGGGGCACAAATATCCCACCGTGATGTCGATCTCGTCGTTCTTGTGCATGCTCGCTGCGCCGAGCTGATGACGCAACTGTGATGTATAAAGGCCTCCCGCATATTTTGTTGTACGTCGTACAGAATTTCGATCGATGTGGTTAGTGGCAGAAAGAACGCTGGGCCAATCTGAGAAGGAAACGGACGATTTCACGATGCAGCATGGCCTCCTCAACAGCCCCTTATTCGGACCCTTCGAGGACTCGGGATTTCGCGCGCATGAGGTACAAAGTATCTATCACAAAAAAAGTCTCAGAGCTTATAATCATCATTAAGCCATCATCCGTAAGTATCCATGACAGCGAATAGGACCAAACAAGCTGTAGAGGTCTCCACGACAAGCGGACAACACTGGGGTTACAAAAGGGCTATGTATTGCAGACAGGCCAAACTAGATACGACTAGAAAACCCCCAAGTGCTCAACTGTTCACACCATTCGCCCATTCCCGCAATCCAATTTTGCACACCTCCTGGGGACGCCATTTCGTCCAGAGTTGCCACTTGCTTCAGAGATTCCTCCAACAACCAGGTCTGACCGAGACTATGTAGAGTGTCGCAGATAGATAAGACAATAATCCGAGTCGTATGGCCATTGGTCAATTGAAACTTTCCAACTTCCTTCATCGCATCGCTCCACCAAGACAATGCCTCCTCTTTCTTAGACTGTACGTGGCAGATCTTTGCCATCGTGATACATAAACGCAATTTCTCAATCTTCAAGAGGCCAGGGCGAGACTGGATCCCGCGGCAGACAATTTCTGCATCGTGAAGGCGTCTCTGTGCAAATAATGCTTCCGCTAGAGACAGTTCTAGGAGAGATTGGCCAGACAAAGTGCAGTACTGGTCTTGCTGTGCCATTGCGGCACGGAGCCGATTTTCGGCCGACACAGGATCTTGCAGGTCTCGGAGTGTATCGGCATGATCGCAGGAAAGATCACGTAAGTCTTCATGGAAATTAAGGTGCTGGCAAAGAGTTGTTGTTTCGAGAGCTTTTTCGAAACAGACCACTGACTCTTTAAGCAATCCTTCGAGTCGCAGAACCCTTCCAAGCATCATGTGTTTGCGGAAAACAACCACGTTCTCGCATGAGGATGGTTCCTGACCCAATGGGCTCCAACCCTCCAAAAATCGCTTGGCAGTTGCAAGATCCTCCACCTGAATGCAGTTCAATGAACGCTGGATCATGACTTGGCCAATTGCTGAATTCATTCTCTTATCCGTGATAGTTCGTATCTCATCCTCATCAACATCGCTGAGCTGGGCGTTTGCACCATCCATATTTCCGGCAATTCTGTTTAACCGACTCTGTGACTGTGCGATGCAACGGCGCAGGTAATGATCCTCAAGATTGCAGGAGGCAATCTCAGCCTGATTCACAGCAAATCGTTTCCATGCCATGTTGGGAAATCGGGATGCTTCAATCAGGGTGAGGATAAGGTCTGCCCTGGTGTTGGTAGATAGAGACTCGTAGCAATTATCAAATGCTTGTAGGGTATGTTTTACATGCGGTAGAAACAATTTCGTTTTTGGAGAACTGTAGCAGTAGTTAGCTGAATGACCGACCTCTTTCCTTGGGGGTTTGGACTTACACCAACTCTATGTACTTCCACGGAATCGCACGATATGCAATGATTAAGGCCTGACATCTCCAAAAGGCAACGTCTCCTGCAGATAGTCTCTCACCAATACGATTAGCCACATCCTCGTGCAAGACGTAGTTCTGGGCGTCGTCCTTCGAAACAACGCTCGACGATTCCAGCTCCCGTAACGCGTTGCTCATTCTGAGTGTGTCCGACAGGAGACTGCAAATCTCGGGAACGAGGCCGACATGAGTTGCGTCCGTTTTTTCGACCTCGCCTTCTGCAGTCCAGCGCTTGCGTGGCCTTGCTCCGCAAAAAAGATCCAGTGGAATCGATTGGGATGCAGAGAAGAAGGAAAGAAGAACTACAAGGATTTTAGCATCATCCGAACAGGCGCTGCTTGATCCAAAAAAGTCGTCCGGTATAGACGCTCTCCAAGCTGGTTGCGCAGTTGGAAGGGTATGCAATTCCCTTTGTACTCGTCCGGCTGAAGGATCTAGGCATCTTTTGGGTGGAAGCATCCTCCTCACGCCTGGGAGAGGCTGAGAACGTGACGTGAGCGCGCGTGCCTCGTCGACGAAACAATGCTCCGCTGTATCTGTTCAGTGTCGGAAGAAATGGGGTTGCGGTTGGGGAAGGGAGCGCACATAAAATTTTGTCTAGAAGCTTATTGACAAGGGGCGTGCACTGCTGCGTCCGTTCGCATATGTCGGTTTGATTTGAGAGGTATACGAGTGCAGCTTGGCGGTCCACAGGCTTCGATCTCTCCCAGCTGGATGCTAATGAATAAGGAAGCTGGCTAGAATGCCGGCCGAACTCACGTAGATACTGATCCGAGGAGGCAGAGCAGCCCCCTGAGCTGTTGCGATTCAGACCCAAGTATAGATGCGAAATCCTCGACGATTGTCTTCCACTTCTCCCCGATGCGGATAATATGGTAAACTTTGCTTCGAATGGTGCTTTTAGCATGAGGCAGCGCATTTTCAATTTCTTGAACGATCGGGTCGATAGACGTGCATTTCTGATGCAACAGCGCAAAGGCGAAACAGCACGCCCGCCGGAAGAGTTGCTGGGTCTGGATCCTTTGGTCACTTCGTTCGATGGCGAGAAAGATTTTGACTGAAGTGCGACCCTCACCACTGACTTGTTTTACATTAAGCCCGTTGCCCGCCACTTCGAGAATCGTTACAGCGTTCTGGTATGAGTAGCTGTTCACCAGGTTGCGTGCAGGTTTGGAGAGGTGCACCATGGACTGCAATGGCTGGTCTTGAGGAATAGGGCCTATGGCAGGCAAATTAGCAAACGTTCGAGGTTGTTTTCGTGCTTGGGGTGCTGAACCAGAGATGGATCTCCTTGTCCTTGCTGGCACCACGCCGTGCTCGTCTGGAGTGGTCGGGGCAGTTTGGGGCAGTTGAACTGACTTTGCCCAAGCAGCCCAGGTTGTAAGGAGGGCCGTCTTGTTGTGGATTAGAAGAGTCGTCTTCTCGAGGGTTGCGCCACGGACTTGCCTCAGACTGTGTAATCCCGTGAAAATTTCCTAACAACAGTTTGTGGCAAAAACACTCCATTGTTCGTTGACACAGAATCTGGAGTTTAGGAGCGGAGCGGAGCGGCCGCTGCCGGTTTTTAACTTTACCCGATTTGTCGGAGCCTTATTCCATCGTACAAGACATGCACCAACCCAGCTTAGGGGTTGCAGCTCATCTGTACCTTAAAAAAGGTCATCTATACCTTAAAGTAGGGCGTAACGCTAAAGGCGGTAAGAGGTCACTATATATATAGTGTATATATAATATATATATAGTGTATATATTAAGACTCTAGTTAGTAGAGAAGATAGTAAATCTATTTATACCTAGTAGAACTTTATTATAGGTACTAAAAGAGTAGTATATAGTATACTTTAGGTATAAAGTAAGTATATACTATATATATATAGTATATATTTAAAGTATTAACTAAGAATATATAATCCTAATATTAACGTATAGGTTAATAAGTATATACTTAAAGTAGTAAATAACCTATAGTAGACTTTTTTTTATTATAATAAAATAAGTTTATTATTAGTATATACTTAGTATATACCTTTATAATACTAA
>JANZYN010000090.1:0-131233 GCA_025583755.1 Cordyceps tenuipes | reverse complement strand
TTATATAATATAGGTTACCTATTAAGTTAATAATAGATTAAAATAAACTCTTTATATTAAACTTCTAGAAATGCCTTATAGAAATTATAAAGGTTAAGTAAAACCTTTTAATAGTATTCTATCTATAAATAAATAGATAAATAGAAATCTAGAACTAGATACTTAAGTAATATCTATAAAGCTATATAAACTACTAATAGAGTGATTAGGTAGAATAGTTACTACTTATATAATAGGCTATAAATAGCTTATAAAATAAAAATATAAAAATATTACTATTTAGGGTAAATTATAGATTTAACCTTATAATTAAAATATATACGATATAGAATATAAACGCACTAATAGCTATAGTATATATAGTAATAATTATAGAAATATAAAAACATTTATAAGTAGAATAGATATTTTTATAGAATTAGATAAAATACTATATAGATAAAAAGAGATTACTAGTATTAATCCTAAAGAGAGGAGATAAAGTTTACCTTATCTATAAAAACATTAAAATAAAACGACCTAGTAATAAGCTTAACTAGAAGAAAATTAGACTATTTCTTATTAAATAAAAACTATTAGAAGTTAACTATAAACTATTATTACTAGAAGGGATAAGGATATATCCTATATTTTATATATTATTACTAGAGAAAGTACTAAGTAATATAATACTTACTATAAATATTACTATTAAAGATATAAATAAATATAAAGTTAAGAAAATACTTAGAGTATAGGGTATAAAAAGAAATCGCTATTATCTTATTAAATAGAAAGGATACTTAAACTCTAAGAATATATAGGAACTAGTTAAAAACCTTACTAATTACTCTAACCTACTTTAGTAGTTTTAAAAGTAATTAGGGGACCTAGGTTAGGGAAATCCTTAACACTAAACTAAGTCTAGTCGGGTTTATTAGGAACACCTAGGGCCTATAGGTTATAAGCTATCTAGTGTTTATAGGAGTTTAGAATAAGAAGAATATTATCTTCCTTATCTAGCTCCTATATTCTACGCTTAAATAATTTACAACTCTTATCCTTTACCTAATAGTAAATCTTCTAGATCTATACTAAACAATATACTGCTTAAGAAAGTTAAGACTATAGCTTTAATAAATAATCCTATACCTTTTCCTTATCCTTATCTAGCTTTTTCTATTAGGCTATTAGATAGTTTACTACCCTAGGGTTAGTAGTTACTATAGAAGACCTAAGAAGAACCTATAGGAAGATACTACTATTACACTATTATAGGAATAACTACGACTAATATACTACTTATAACGCGTTTTACTATCTATAAAACGATACTCCTTCTTATATTTAAAGCAGTAGGAATAAGGTATGTCTATATTAAATCCGTTTAAGGCAATAAAGGCCTTTAGGACGTTACACTTATTACTTTTACGCGAGTAGGGTTTCTTAATACGACTTAATATAACGTTAGAATATAATAATATAGGAAGGAAGTTATAACCTACTAAAAAAGGAACTTAGTGGCCTTAAGGATAAGTCTAATAGAGGGAGGAGTATAATATTACGAATAACCCTAGGTGATATAGGGCGGCCTAAGGAGGAGGCTAGGCGAGGCGCCTATAGGGCGCCTAGTCTAGATAAAAGGTTATATAACTATAGTAGGCTTATAGGAGTACTATAAGCTAGTAAGCTAAGGAAGGATTATAGCCTTTATATAAGCTAGTAATCTAGTCGTTATAGTAGAGAATAGGATAGGTATATAGGGAAGGGGATTTTTAGTAGATAGCTAGACTAGATCTCTACTAATTAATCTAAGTAATAGTTCTACTATTAGGAGTAACCTCTTAACGTAACTTATAACGCTATTTATTACACTCTTATATATTTAACCTAACTTACTATCTAAGAAATAGATTCTACTATGCCTTAGAGATAAGCTACTATTATATTAAGAACCTACCTAAATCCCTTAATTCTACTTAAAAGCCTAAAGGTCTTTTATAGTTTAATAATTAGATTAATAATAATAAAGAGCTAATAAAAGAATTATAAGAGATAACTCTACTAATATAACTAGTAACTACTATAATAGATAAGCTAATTAGGTATTTAATACCTCTTCTAATACCTCTAGTAATAATTCTAGGCCTACTATAAGCGTTGCCTTTATTATAAGACAGTACCTTTATTACTACTCTTAAGGCGTATAATAAGGCTATATATAACTAAATTCCTTACTATTATATTAAGCCTAATAACTAGTACTAGTTGTCTTAATTAGTACTATAAAGGTATACTATATAACCTCTTACTAGGTATATAGTTAAGTCTACTCTTTATAGCTTAAGTACTTTATTAAAGGGATACTAAAATAATAAGAAAAACTAAAAAGATAGTTAGTACTTAATAGGCCTACTTAATTAGATTATACTTATTTTTCTCTATCCCTTTAAGGATATAAGCTTTTTATATTAGTTAAATAACTTATAGTATAAGTTAGTTTTTTTTTATTATAGAGATGTATAAAAGGCTATAGGTTTAATTCCTACCTTTTCTATAGTTTTTTTCTAATAAAACAGCTATAAGGGGTGTATTAAGTAGGGTAATAGAAGGTTACTTAGGAAGGGGATAGGCCCTATAAAAGGGTTATTTTTATATGTATTTTTCTATCTTTTATAGGCGGCACCCTATAAGGGAGTATCTAGGAGTGCTAGCTATAGTATAGCAGTTTTCTCTCTAATCAACACTCTTTCTATGATCATTAGGCTGCTTGCGGGACAAAAAGTTATGCACAGGTGAGTCAGTCACTCACTCGAACTCAGAATCTCCGCGCCGGCGCCGCCCGTGAGCGGCCAACTGTGGGTGCTGGGAAATTCGCTGACGGCTTACTAGATTAGGTTAGCTTTTGCACGTAAGCATAGTAACCCTTAAACGGGGGTAAGGAGAGGGTCTTAGGGGTCAGTCATTTAGTACTGAAACATATAGGTAAGTTAGCTACTAACTATTTCCAAGTATCTCTAAGTAACCATCCAAAGTATAGAGTAGCTTTTTAACAGCTGGCTACTTATTAGGGACAACAGCAGGCTATCCACAACAAAATATATTCTAGCCCGCGAGTCTCCTGAGCATCGACCAACTCAAGATCAGGGCATAATTTAACAATAATATTATTAGGAAAATAAAAAGTCGGCTCGGGCAAAGCAAATTTGGACCCGACAAAGCTACATACACGAAGCTGTTGGATCTTTAGTCGTAAGGCGTGGTGCTGGAGCCGCACTGGACGGATGAAGCCTGACGGCGCTGCAGCCCCGGCAGCTTTTTCTCGCCACACGGCAGCGTGCAGAAATCGCGCGAATCATGTCGTCCTTGTTCCAATGTTGTCCTTCTTTATCCCCCCGTCTCGGTCCTCCAAGCTTCGGCACCGGTGATACCCTACAGGTCTGGTCATGCGGCAGCCCGACTACTGTTGCTCCATCGCAAATCAGGCTCTACCATGTCCTACCCCGCCAGACAGCAGTCCTCCGCTGACAGGCTGCGGGGTATAGCAGGACATCTCAGAGCCTACACACCGTCATGCATCCTATCCATCGCTGTGAGGTATGTCTGGAGAAGCCGCTGAGCAAGCCAGCGCACATGCCGGCATACGCAAACGCCTGAGAGGCTTCCTCCCAAGACGCTTCCTGTCCCCAAGTCGAGCCACCCAGCCCGGTGCGGCACCGCCAACACAGCGGACGGAGACGGGCGACGGCAGCTCACACGATGCACAGTCCATGACAGCTTCAGGAGGGAGCGAGAATGGCATTGCGCAGATCTGGGACGAGGCATGGGCAGCGATCCAATCAGAGGAGCCGGATCTGGTTGCAAGATACCAGCGCTATCTCCTTGCCCAAGATGGTCCGGATGCGACGCTGGATACCCTGCAGCTCTCTGGCGAGGAAAGGAGAGAGAAACTTCTACGCACAGCTGGTGTTATGGTGACAACCGCTAAAGCAAAGCTTGCGGCGGATGGAAGCTTCAACGGCAACGTTAGGCGCGTTGCTGAAGGGACCGTGGCCACTTTGATCAAAGGCACTGGCATCGTGGCTGCCATTGCCAGTACTGAACCGCATGCTGCACTGCTGTGGACAGGCTTCAGTGCCATATTACCTGCAAGTCTTCTTCAGCATACCTCGACCAAGGGCACAGCTCTGACCGTTTTCAGCTACTGCTCAACCCCAAGAAAGAACAGACAGCTGCACTTCAAGGGTTTGCTGATGCCACGCGTATTCTATGCCGATTTGCCCACATTGAATCGGATCTTTTCAATAGCTCCAGCACCCAAAATTTGTCCGATTCGGAACTTGTGCAACTCAAGGATCAGCTTCGCACCTATCTGATTCAGCTCTACGCCATGATCATCAAACTTCAGATTCGCCTCGTGCTTAGATATGACCGTGCCGGCGTCACTCGGTTCTTTCGCGATGTAGTTCAAGCAGATGACTGGGAATCTTTGATCAAGAGCATCAAAGAGTTGGAAGGGGCCAATTTGAGGGATATTAGTGTAAGTGGTCCAGTTATTATTAGTGATTGGCAACCCTATCTGATAATGCGTTTGTCTAATGCGTTTGTCTAGGTAATCGGACGACATGTTTTGCTCCGCGTCCAAACTGTCATCGAACAGCAAGGCCAGCAGATGACTGTTGGATTCGCAGAGATGGCCAAGAGGCTTCAAGACCTCGAACAAGGCGTAGACAATATTAACCGGGAAAGCACAACCGGCAAATATAGCGTCGAAGATTCGAATTGCGTCAATGCCTTTGACACTGGGATCAACTATGTCCTCCAGAAGGATAGGAACGGCATCTGCGCACCAGACACCGGACAGTGGTTCTTTCATCACCCAGAATATGAAGCCTTTCAAAGCGCCAAGGTGCCACGGCTGCTGTTTGTCACCGCAGAAGCTGGTGGTGGCAAATCAACCACTATGAGGACACTTGTAGACGGGCTTCGGACGTCGGATGAGGCTCCCTTAATCGCATACTTTTTCTTCAAGGACGATGATGAAAGGCTTCGCAGCTATGACGCGGCGCTTAGCACGTTGATCTACCAGTTGCTGGTGCAGGAACGGGACTTGGTCCAGCACGCTAGAGGGCCATATCGACAGTACGGAGAGGCGATCCGACATCACACCAAAGAAATGTGGCAGATTATCCTCAAGATTGCAGCCGAAGCGAAGAACGACATCGTTCTTGTCCTGGATGCGGTCGACGAATGTGCCGCGCCAGACAGGAAGCAGCTCGTGGCGGACCTCGCAGATGCTTTCCACAATACCGTACAGCCAACGTCTCGGTTGAGGTTTATCGCTTCATCTCGGCCATATCAAGACGAATACCATACATACAGTGATCTGGTCACCTCCAGCAGCATCAGACATCTGGCGGGTGAAAACGCCCAGGTGCAATCTGATATTCGCAGGGTCATCCGGTTCAAGGCGCAAGAATTGGCTCGAAAGAGGCACCTCGACCAGACCATCCAAGATCTGTTGGTGGAAAGGCTCTGCGAGAATAATATCCACACGAGATCGTTCCTCGGGGTCAGGGTGGCCTTTGAGCTGTTGGACTCGCACCACAGGATGCACAAAGGAGCGGGGGAGCGGACCATCAGCCTCATACTTGCTGACATTCCGCAGCAGCTGAGCGACCAGTTTGACGAGATGCTGAACAGAAGTCTAGACAAAGACCATGCTTGGAGGCTTTTCTGCGTCATCCTGGCCGCACGAAGAACGCTCAAGATTCCCGAGTTCAAGGTCATCTACGCCTTGACGCAGCCAACAAGCAGCACGGTCGGTCCAGCGCAATCCTACGACGACCTCGAACTGCCAAGTGATGACGAGGAGTTCAAGCGGCTTGTGAGGTCTCGATGTGGGCTTTTCATCACTTTTGTCCGGGGCTCGGTACATCTGTTTCACCAGACTGCAAAGGAGCATCTCATGGCAAAAGCTGAGATGTCTGCCAAGGCGCCGCAGACTGGGCCCGGGCGAGTCTGGGCTCGGCAAGATGACCTGCCCAATACGAAGCATGTACATCTTTGGAAAGGTTGCATTTCAAAGACAGACGCCAATCTCGTCTGCGCCACAGTGTGTATGGATATTCTAACTTTCCAGGTGTCACAAACATGGGTATTTGAACTGTACGTATCCAAAACCTTCTGACGCTCTCGCAATACTGACCAAGGACTTGCACATTAGACTCGATAGCTTAAACGCCGGCAACAGCATGTTTGATGATGTAAACGAGTTCGCTTCGGGACGACCGTTCTTCTCATACGCAGCCTTCAACTGGCATGAGCATGTCGTTCTCGGGGGTAATGGCGCTTTACAGAGGATTTCTGATGCGCAGTACGCCGCTATCCTCGATATCAGCAAGCCCTCATTCTGGGTCTGGTTTCTCCCGCTCGCTGAGTACATCAATACAAGCACTGAGCGGCCAAAGGCTGTCATTTCGAGTGTTTGGGCACCTGATGAAGAGACTCGCCGATTGAGTCACGAATATGGGGCGTTTCTGCGGCAAGGGTGTCTAGAAAAGCTCTTTCCCATGGATAGTAAGGTTCACGCTTTATTGAGCGATACCGCTTCCTTGCCAACTCTACCACGGTACGTGTAGCTCGGGTATCCTGTACGCTTTGGCTAGCACGTACTAACATGGGCCGATAGGGCTCATGCCGACGCTCATGCCGACGACAGCCCCCGGTGGCTTGCCGAAGACGGCTACCATCTCATCGATGCATTCCATCTTTCGTGCGGAGAGTATGATTGGACGAGTGCTAGCCAGGCCATCCGGGCGATGAAGCGAGGAGATGAAGAGAGAGGCGCAATGCTCGCCGCAAACGTGGCCGCACCGACCCTGATCTGGACGTGTATCACGGATGGAGCACCGAATGCGCTTCGTATGGCGTTGGGTTCGGTGGCCCATCTCGACTGGCTTCACGCCGTGCCCGAACACATTATGTACCGCCGGAGGAAGTGGAACGGATGGAGCTCCGGAACGGGGAAGGCTCTGAGAGAGCAACGACAAGAGGGATGGACGAAGCCGTGGCCACCGGCCTGTGTTACAATCTATTCAGCTAGAACGAGTACCCCAGCCGCGAGCGGTGATTTGTTCGGAGCGCTGGCCGACTGGATGGAGGCTTCCCCGTGTGCCCGAGACTATGCTCAACAACTATGGGAGGCTGGCGGCTTCTTAGTCCCCTCATTGTGCCGTCGCCTCGTCCAGGCCGGGGCTGCCATTCACAGCAAAATGTGGAGGGACCATCGGGACGCGCTACAGATTGCAGCCGCGTTTCGGGAGCATGAATTGATACAGGTGCTTCTAGACCTGGGCGCAGACCCTGCCAGCAGCTCTCCCAACGGCTACAACGCTCTACATTGGCTATTCCATACCGAGAAGCCCTTCGACGACTGGGAAGCAGGCATGTACAGGTCCAGCAGACAACTCAGAGAGTCTCAGATCGGCCAACCACGGTATCAAAAATCCCGAATTGCCGCATCCGTCAAGGCTCTTGCGCGAATAGCCCCCACGCAGGTGTCCCTAGTTGACGTACCCTTCCGCGACGGGAAGTCGGCCCTCATGCTTGCTGTCAGGGACTCTCCCACGGCAACCAAGACGCTGTTGGATCAAGGCGCCGAGCCGGACAGGCGAGACGATCGAGGGCGCACGGCGCTCATGCATTTCTTTGCGGGGGGCTTCAACGGGCGATCCATCTCCATCCTAAAACATCTTCTTCATGCCGGAGCCGACAGCCAGGCAACCGACTCATCCGGGCGAACGGCATTGGGCTACTGGGCCCGGCATGTGATAAGCCAGCCGCTGTCCAGGTTCTACGCCGGCTCCAATTCCTACAACAAGGTCTTTCATATGCTGGCCAGCCTCGGCGCACTCTCGCAGCGAGACGCATTGGTCAAGGAACTTGCGAGGCTGAGCGTTCCTCTCGTAGTAGCATCGCGACTCGGCAACGCTCAGCTCTGCTGGGCTCTGCTGGACACGGGCGTGGATCCGAATCAACACGGCATTTCCGCAACCAGTCCTCTGGGAGAGAATGGCGGAAGCGAGGCGACGGACTTGGAGGACTTGGCATGGAATCCAGTCCTGGTTGCGTTGTGGGCGAATGCCTATGTGACTGCCGCCATCCTCCTGGCATATGGCGCCGATGCTGGCTTCCAGGTTCCCAAGCGTAAGCGGACCAAATACAATAGTCATAGGATCAAGAAGGTGGGCATCACACCGCTTCACTTGGCCGTCGGTGGTACGGACCAAGGCAGCTGGTATGGCACGAATATAGTGCTTTGCAGCGGTGGGTATTCCAAAGGCTGCGCATTCGGTGCGGCGACCAATGCCGACTTTCCCGTCTCGACGCAATCAGCCTTGGAGAGGCTAGCCGAGCGGGAGAGGGAGAGGTGCAAGGCACTCCGTGCGAGGGAAGACGATGTAGAAAGCTCAGACGTAGGTGCCCCGTCTTTACAGAAGCCCGTTGCTGGTGTAGGCAAACAAAGGCTGACCATGAACAGTCAGAATATGAGATTAGCAAGTCCGTTTTTGCCAACGACTCGACGGGCGCCGAAAAGGTACCGTTTGACAGTCTTTTCGGAGCGACATTCTCTCCCCAAGTACCCTGCGATGCGCTCCTCGAAGCCGTCATCAGCAGGCTCCCAACACGGGCGGAGCGTCAGGTCGGCCTGGTCGAGTACCTGACCCGAAGCAGCGCGGCGTCGGTCAACGCGCGAACCGGGCAAGGCATCACGCCCTTGCTGGCCGCGGTCAACCAAGGGCGACTGGATCTTGCCCGGCTGCTTCTCCAGCACGGCGCGGATCCCAACACGGCGGCCGTTGGCGGATGCACGCCGCTCATGGTCGCGGCGCGGGACGGTCGCGGCGACCTCGTCGGCACGCTTCTCGCCGCCGGCGCGGACGCGGACGCCCAGCTCGACACGCCTGCGCCGGCAGAATGCCACTGCGCGGCATTCACATCGCGGTCGAACTTTAGGTTCGGTGAGTGCTATGCGCCGCTGACCGCGCTGGTCGTGGCCGCGGAGCGCGGGCATCGTGATGCGGTCGAGGCGCTGCTGGCGCACGGGGCGGATCCGAATTTGCGCATCGTTCATCACGCGCACGGCCGGGTGCCGTCGACGCGGGTGGTGGAAGACGACGACGACGACGACGACGACGACGACATGCCGAGGTCTGACACCGAGGCGGAGCAGCCGGAGGAGGAGGCGGCCCGGCGGCGGCGGCGCAGGGAAGAAGGATTCATCAGTGTCGGCACGGCGCTGACATGGGCCCGGGGCGATGTGCGAGATTTGCTGTTGCGCCATGGAGCGGATCCGGCGAGGGACGAGGCGATACGGAGGTGCGACTGTCCGGTGATTGGGAGGCGGAAGGAGGCGAGGCCGTGGGGGAGGGACTCGGATGACGATTACGCGACGGATGAGCAGAGTGATTCTAGTACGGACTGGCCGTGGCGGCGAGATGGCTCCAAGATTGAGAGAGTTGTGGACAGTGACAGTGATGGTGACATTTTATAAGAATACTGGCTCAAACACCAGCGTTACCTCTGAATTCTACTTTTTTTTTTCTTTTCAGATCATTGCGAATATGGAATGTATGTACCATGTAGGCTTCCCGCAGTTGTACGCTGTGGTTACAGGCAGGGTTGCTGCGCTCCTCCGCCGAGGTGGTGCTTGTAGATTGGCAAGTTGGATCGAACCACATCTGCAATATTTAAAGGAAATATTACAAGAGTTTGAATAAATTGCTACACCCATCTTGGACAATGCTCCTCTGGTTAGTTGGCTGTTGGACAAGGTTCGAAATGAAACTTTGCGCCCACCCCCGCAATTTGTAAGACAAGACTGCAATTTTCGTTTCAGACCAGCTAGCCGCCTGGTGATATCAGGGTCCAATCACTGTGATATGTGACTAATAATTCGGCAGACGTCGTTCAAATGGCTTCTGGCGCTGTTCAATCCAAGCGCTTAGAGGTAGCTACAGTGGGCGGTATGGGTACGGTGAGGCATTAGTAGGACCACCAGTGAATCACTGAATCACCCAATCAGCCTGCACTGCCACTAACAGACGGCTAACTTGCACCCAAGATGGGCTGCTGCCCCACACAGGCTAAAGCTACTGGATGTCAGATAGCGATAGCTGCTTCCGGACCGATAAGAGCTCTTTGCCCCTCGTTCCCAGTGACCTGACTTTGCGACTTTTTGTTGGTTTCTCGCCTGGGTGGCATCACCACGCCATCACCCCTCCAACATCTTTATCGCCATTGAGCAACACCGTTGAGCCCTTTTGCCACCAGCGCTGTATAACCACCTGCTGGGCGGGCACAGCTACTGATTCGTCCGTGCTTGGCAGCTTAATCCTCAATTACTCCTACCTACCCACCTATACCGGTCGAGCCGGCCAGTTGCCTCAGGCAGTTCTCACACACTCCCAACTCCCGCACGATCCGACCTTCGACATCCTACAACATACCGCTACCATCCCATTGACCGCACCTATTCCCCCTCCACCGCCGCAATGGAGGCCCCCAAAAAGAAAATCGCCATCATGACCTCGGGCGGTGACTCCCCGGGCATGAACGCCGTCGTCCGCGCCGTCGTCCGCACCGCCATCCACATGGGTTGCGATGCTTTTTGCATCTACGAAGGTTACGAAGGGCTCGTCAAGGGCGGTGACCTCATCCGCCAGATGGACTGGTCCGAAGTCCGCGGCTACCTCTCCGAGGGTGGCACGCTGATCGGCACCGCTCGCTGCATGGAGTTTTACGAGCGGGCCGGCCGCATCAGGGCAGCCAAGAACATGGTGCTCAACGGCATCGACGCCCTCATCATATGCGGAGGTGACGGCTCTCTCACCGGCGCCGACAGGTTCCGCAGCGAATGGCCGTCGCTCCTCGAGGAGCTCGTCTCGACCGGCCAGCTGACCGCTAGCCAAGTCAAGCCCTACAGACACCTCAACATCGTCGGCCTCGTTGGTTCCATCGACAACGATCTGTCTGGCACCGACGCCACCATTGGCTGCTACTCGGCCCTCTCCCGCATCTGCGAGATGGTCGACTACATCGAGGCCACTGCCGCCTCCCACTCGCGCGCTTTCGTCATCGAGGTCATGGGCCGCCACTGCGGCTGGCTGGCGCTGCTGGCCGGCGTCGCCACTGGCGCCGACTTTGTCTTCATCCCGGAGCGACCCGTCAGCGAGTGCTGGCACGAGGAGATGTGTGCTGTCGTCAAGCGGCACCGTGACTTTGGCAAGCGCAAGACCATTGTCATCGTCGCCGAGGGCGCCAACGACAAGGATGGCAACAAGATTACGCCCGAGCAGATCAAAGACTTGCTGGCCGACAAGTCAGAGGGCGGGCTCGCCCTCGACACGCGCATCACCACCCTGGGCCACGTACAGCGCGGTGGTACAGCCGTCGCGTACGACCGCATGCTTGGCACGCTTCAGGGCGTCGAGGCAGTCAAGGCCGTTCTCGAGGCCACGCCTGAAACGGAAACGTGCTTCATCGCCATCAACGAGAACAAGATTGTTCGCAAGCCGCTCATGAAGGCCGTTGAGGAAACCAAATCGGTGGCCAAGGCCGTGGAGGAAAAGCAATTTGACAAGGCCATGTCCCTCCGCGACACTGAGTTCTCTGATCAGTACAAGTCCTACCTCACGACGACCAACGTTAATACCGACGAACACAAGCTCCCCGAGAAGGAGCGTATGAGGATTGGCTTCATCAATGTCGGAGCGCCTGCCGGAGGCATGAATGCGGCGGTCCGTGCGGCCGTAGCCTACTGCTTCTCTCGTGGGCACACACCCATCGGCATTTACAATGGATTTGCCGGGTTTGCGCGCCATCACGGCGATGAGCCGGTCGGCGCTGTCCGGGAGTTTGACTGGCTTGAAGTTGATGGCTGGGCCAGCAAAGGTGGTTCCGAGATTGGCACGAACAGAGAGCTGCCCTCAGAGTCTGGCATGGAGCACATTGCCAGTCTGATTGCCAAGTATGAGTTTGACGCGCTATTCATGGTTGGTGGATTTGAAGCTTTCCATGCGCTGTCGCAGCTGCGTATTGCTCGGGAAACGTTCCCCTCGCTCCGAATTCCCATGGTTTTGCTGCCTGCGACTATCTCGAACAACGTCCCGGGTACCGAATACTCTCTCGGATCTGATACATGCCTGAATGAACTGGTCCAGTACTGCGACAAGATTAAGCAATCTGCTTCTGCCACCCGTCGGCGCGTCTTTGTTATCGAAACGCAGGGTGGTCGCTCCGGCTACGTTGCTACGCTGGCTGGCCTGGCTGTGGGTGCATCGGCAGTCTACATCCCGGAAGAGGGCATCAGCCTTGACATGCTCAACACGGACGTGACACATCTCAAGAAGGTCTTTGCCGAGGACACGGGCCAGTCTCGCGCCGGTCGCCTAATTCTAATCAACGAAAAGGCCAGCAACGTCTACGATGCCAAGTTGATCGCGAGAATCATCCGCGACGAGGCACACGGGCGCTTCGAGAGCCGCGAGAGCATCCCCGGCCACGTGCAGCAGGGCGGAGTGCCGTCGCCCATGGACAGATGCCGCGCGGTGCGCCACGCCATCAAGTGCATGGAGCACCTGCAGGGCTACGGCAGGAGGACAGCGGCGAAGGGTGGCAGCACGGATCCGCTGAGCGCGTCTGTTATCGGCATCAAGGGCTCGGAGCTGGTGTTTACGGCGGTAGAGGAGCTGGAGCAGAACGAGACGGACTGGCCCAACCGGCGGCCGAAGCAGTCGGAGTGGCTCAAGATGCGCGACATTGTGGACGTGCTCGGGGGACGCCCGCAGCACGCCAGGCCGGAGTCGAATCTGAAGGGCTTGCTGGCGAAGGATGTCAAGCGTGGGCTGGCATAAGTGTGGCGCATTTGAGTGGAGGATGCAAAAGGAGTCACGATGTTACAGGCTACGGGCATGAGAGGAGGATAGACGGCTGTTGGGAAGGGAGTTTTGGGAGAAGGACTTTCCTATGAATTTACTTGTTGAGCATAGATAACTTGGAAACAGAAAGATTTCGCTTGCCAGGCGTCGCACTCGCATTGTGCAGGCGGTTGATCTATGGATACTGTGACGTAGGTACTATGAGCATGACTCCTATAATGCATGGGTGCTCTGCCTTGGACGCCTCGTAGCCTGTTGACCCATGTCGGTCTATTTATTGTGAGGCGTGATGACGGGCTGAGCTGGGTGGGTGGCGGCAGACATGGGGCGCGACCCAATACAGGCTGGCTGGCTGCTCGGGGTTTTTTTTTCGGTTATTTTTTTTGATCTATTTTTTTTTCTTGCAACGGGTTTTGCTTATTACGAGGACTCGAATAAGATTGGGTTACAGCACATCCCAAGGGCCAAGGCCAAGGCAAGAAAGGTCTGGGCGATAATAGCCGGGGCGGAAAGGGAGAGGGGGGGGATGCGGCCCAGCTGATGCGAGGAAGGAGGGCATGAGGTGCATAAGAAGTAGGAAGGGGAGGGAGGGAAACCAGAAACAGAACAGAAACAGGGCCTGACGAGTGAATTGGTTGGCCACTGACGCTGCCTGCCTCTCAGCACTACCTGCCTGTAATCAGCTCCCTACCACCTCTGTACGACACCTCTGACTGGGCCCGCTGAGTCTGCCCAGCACCAGCCTCTTTTTTCCCCCCCGTGGCCATACGGCATCGAGGCCTGACCTCTCCACCCCCGGCTTGACATTAATTAAGCCCTCACACACCTTTGTGTGACCTTTTTCCTCTTTCAAAATAGCGAGCGGGAGCAACCTTACTTTTCTCTCCCTTTTTTTCTTTACCAAGCACGTACTGTTGTCTGCTCTTCCTATTCCAGCATCTGGGTTCAGCCCGAGCAAAACGGCTTTGACGCTACAGCGAAACCCCACGATAGATCAGCGGCCCGACGCGGGACGGACGGAATACGCCGTTACGCCAAGTCACTCAGCGTCGATCCTCCCATCTCTCTTACCAGATAGCAGGCAGAACCCCTGTCTCTTTGAGGAAATCACAGACTGAAGAGCAAACATCCACCAGAAAATGTCGTACAGGCGGACGGCAGACTTTGACGACGCCGACTACATGTCGCAGCCGTCCCGTGGCCGTGGCGGCGGCGGTGACCAGGTCCGCGTCATGGAGCGCGAGCACGACGTCTACATGACGGACCAGCACCGCGACCGCACGCCCGCCTTCCTGCGCGAGGGCGGCCGCCGCGTCGAGCAGGGCCCCATGGTGCTGCGCCGGCGCGAGGTCGAGTCCTTTGACCGCCACCGCAGCCCGTCGCCGCCGCGCCGCATCATCGAGGAGCGCGTCGTGCGTCGCGCCCGCAGCGAGTCGCCGCCGCCGCCGACGCACGCCCGCGAGCGCTCCCGCACCCGCATCGTCGAGACGGAGCGCACCGTCAGCCCCGTCCGCCGCCACCGCCGCTCGCCCAGCCCGACCGTCCGCTTCGTCGAGCACGTCGTCCGCGAGCGCTCCCCGACCCCGCCGCCCTCGGAGGAGACGCTGGACCACGAGCACATCCGCATCGTGGAGCGCGAGCGCGAGCGTGGACGGTCGCCGCAGCGCTCGTCGCCCTCGCCCTCGCCGCCGCCCCCGGTGATCAAGGCGCCGACGATTGAGCGCGAGGTCATCACCCACTACACCGACATTGACCACGGTACGACCTGCTCGAGATCTGGGACCCCCTTCAATACAGACACTAACTCTTGGGGGAAAATGTAGGAGTCATCCGGATGCCGCAGCCCAGCCCGCCCCCGCCCCCGCCCCCGCCGCGCAGGCAGCGCGACGACTTCCGCGAGACGGACATTGACATCCACCTCGACAAGCACCGCACCGACGTGGACATTCGGCGGCGGTCCCGCAGCCGCTCCCGCCACCGCGGCTACCACGACGACGACCTCGGCCTGCTGTACGACTCCAGCTCGGACTCGGACCCGCGCAGCAGCCGGCTGCGGGTGGTGGACGTGGCGCCGCCGCGGCGGGCGCGGTCGATGATCGGCCGGTCGTCGGAGGGCGAGCGCATCGCGTCGCGCATCGACGCGCGCGGCCGCATGGGCGAGGCGCGCGGCGGCGCCACGCGCCGCTGGGAGACGCTCGACGTGCCTCCCGGCACGGAGCGGGTGCGGATGGACGGCGCCGGCGGCGCACGCACGGACACGACCTGGACGCGGTACAGCGGCGAGCGCCGCACCAAGTTCCTGCCAGACGGCGGTGCGGCGGCGGTGGCTTCGTCTCCGGCGCCGATTTTGAAGAACGCGCAGCCGCCGCGGGAGCGCCGGCTGAGCGTGGCGGTGGTGGACCGGGACACGGAGATTGATATTGAGCAGCGGCGGCGCAGGAGGCGGTCGCGGTCGCGGCCCAAGGTGGTGGCGCCGCGGGACACGTGGACCGAGGTGTCGCGGAGCCTGGTCTCGCGGGAGGCGATGGACCGGCTCGGGTACCCGTACCAGGAGTCGAAGCACTACTACTACATCATGATGTTCCTGCCTTCGGTAAGTAAACCTGCACACGGAGGGACCGGTGAGGAAGCCGTTTACTAACCACGAGGGGGATGCCAGGAGGCCGTGTCGGAGCTGATGAACCTCTCCGAGGAGATTCGGCGGGCGCGCCGGCGCAGGGCCAACGACCGCGCGCGCGAGATTGAGCTCGACATTGAGATTGACCGCGGCCACCACCACAGGCCGGTGCAGCACAGGCGGCGCCGGTCGTCGGGGCATCTGGACGAGCACTTTCGTGAGCTCGAGGTGTCGATTGATGGCCGGCGACCGCGGAGCGGATATTATTACTGAGGGATATGGATGGGGATGTCAATGACGATTTTTTCACGAAATTTTTGCATGGGTGTTTTGGAAAGCGATTTAAGGGCATATGAAGATGGATGACAGCTTGGGATGTTTTTTTTTTTTTTACAATGTACAGGCACAGGAATGTACAGGCACAGCTTCAACACATGAGGTGGTATGGGAGCTGTGGCTAATGATGTAAGCAAGGTTCCGTTTTAATAAATAACTGTAAATCTATTCTGGCCAGTTTGTCGGCGTTTGACCAAAGATGAAAGCAAGGTCCGTTTTGATAAACATCCGTAAAACTATTCTTGCCAGCTTGCAGACGTTTAACCAAAGAGGAAAGAATGCAAAGTCCGTTTCAATATATATCTGGCAAACTACTCATGCTAGCTTGTCGACGTGGGAGCAAATGTCACCATGTGCCTACAGGTTTTGGATCTTGCGGTCTCAGCATGAATATACTTTACTCAAGAATGAAAGTTCATTGGCTCATCAAAACCTGAAGCAACATCACATGCTGACGTGCATAAAGCATACATGAATAGTGGCATGTATTTGTTCGCCCGCCCCAGCCTGCTAGTGCTCAGCCCTGCTACTCCGCCACAAGAGTGGCGCCGGGATGTGACGACACAGATCTCCCACTGAATCGTCAGATTCATGCATAGATGGACTCTGGTTAATAAATAGCCTGCTGCATCCCTTGGCCGGCCGGTGCCATTACCAAGCTCGATTCCCCCAAGCTTCACGCTCCGATCCCACATCCTTACTGACGACCATGACCTCCCCAAAGACAACCATGATCGAAGACGACAGCTTCGACGACGCCGCGCCTCCCGCCTACCACCCGCCGCCCTACCAAGCCCAGCCCACGCCCTCCGACCCCGACGCCGACCCCCTCGTCGAGCCGACCGTCTTCATCCTCGCCGGCCTGTCCGTGCACGCCGAGAGCCTCGCCTCGCCACCGGCCTACGCGCTGTCCCGCGCCGTCGCCACGCTCACAAAGTCCACCGACAAGGTCGAGTTTGAGCGGCTCGACGCCGCCGCGCCCGCCGTCCGCCCGCGCCCGCGCCACCTGTACGACCTCCGCCGGAGCGTCAAGCAGCCGCGCATCGGCTTCTCCCGCGCCCGCGCCGCCTCGGACGCGCCCGAGTACTACCTGCACAGCCAGTCGCCGCGGCGCACCCTCGGCCACGTCGGGCTCGCCAAGGCGCGCCGCGGCGGCTTCGCGGCTGGTTTCCGCGCGCTGCCCGTCGTCGTGCCCAACGCGACCACGAGTCGCGCGCGCTTCGACAACGCCGCCGGAGGGCAGCTGCCGGCGCTGGAGCTGCGGAGGTCGGGGGACCGCTCTCGGTGGGTGGTGCTGGCGGGCGGCGGCGGCGAGGAGGAGGAGGAGGCGGTGGTGGCGATTGAGGATGCGGCGGATGAGCAGCACAGGCTGATTGTGACGAGGAGGTTGCCGCGGAAGCAGGTGGATGTGCTGGTGGCGCTGTGGTGCTGCAGCATATGGCAGGAGGCGGCGGAGAGGGAGGCGCGACGCGAGATTACGGGCAGTAAGTTTTTTTTGATGGGTGTGAGAGGTGACGATGACGGTGTTCTGGGAATTAACTTTTGTGTAGGCTCCTTTATCAAAAAGATGGATGCGGGACGAGGCATCTTTTTCGGGACGGACATCTACTAGTTTCGTGATGGAGGCTGTTGAGGACGGACGACCGGGTCTGGTGTCGCACAGGGATTCTCGAGCCCCTGGCAGTGAATCATCTGCTAGACACACACACTGAAGCCGAGACGCCAACTTTGTGTATCCCTGCCCAGAATTGATGCGAAAGTACACTCGGGATGCAGGGCGGGTGGCGGGAGGAGATATTTTGCCTCGGATGCGGACGCAGTTGTACGCAGCACTCTGGCAAGAACATATGTAATGAATCATGAACCAATATAGGGAATAGCATTTGATTTCTTTCTACCCCCTCATGCAAAATAAGAATTCAAGCCCATGCTCCTCTTTGATCGTGTACTTCATGAGCCCCTCCCTCACGGTCATGATCCTCCCGCGTACGACATAGACGCCCCGACTACCGGAGCAATTCTTTGTGAGATCATGTGTCCCGTAGCCGCCTAAGAAACTTGTACGAGCCCAATGAGTCCCATTGAGTAACACATTGTATCACCCAACCTTTCTGACTCGCCCTCATCTTTGCCCTTGCCCTTTCTCTTCCCCTATAAATGCCCCACGTCCCCCCCTCCTCTCCTTTCATCCTCGATCCCCCTCCGAGTGACAAACCAACAACCCCAACCCTTCCATTCCCCCCCACGTACCACCAACCAAAGCATCTTCAGCGTTCCCATGTGTGAGCGCATCATCCAGTACTTCCGGTACCAGTGCGCGCACCCCGGCCGGCCCCGGCGCTCCGTCCGGCTGTGCCCCCTCGCCGAGCACCAGCCCCCCTTTAGCCCCTGCGACCTCTTCGCCGACCGCCACACCGCCGCCGCCGCCGAGGACCCGGTCCCGCCGACGCCGATCCCGGAGCCGTGTGCGCTCTGCAAAGACACCGGCGGCTGGCAGGACTATCAGGACCTGCAGGGCCGCATCTGCTGGCGCCGCATCCAGCCCGCCATCGCCGGGGTTGCCGTGCTGCCGCTGCGCAACAAGGCGTGAAGCAACCTCGCGCTCTGCTTCTTTTATTTTTGAGCCTCGCAAATTGGTCGCCTTTATTTCTTTTGTATTACTCCGATACTCGCTCGAGCCGACAACAACCCGATCAAAGAGACGGCAATAGTAGTGTAGCCCTGGTCTTAAACGGACGCGCGCCGCTTCACACTCGAAACTTTGTATAGAACACTATGGATTTTATTTTAAAGCCCTCCATCTCTTTTGAATACAAGCCTATTCGGCGTCTCCAAAGCAAAGCATTCACACTCATGACTCATTTCGAAAAAAACACGCACCCATCAAAGTAGTCTCGACCATCAACTTGTTGAGACGCAATGTGGCAAGAACAGGCCCCGCGCCCCTTTTGAGTAGTAATAAACTTTTACTTTTTAGATATTTCGACACCAATTATTAGTCGCCATGTTTCTCCCATCTTGGCGCCCGTCATGCAAGGATATGATGTGTGACGGCTTGCCGCACCGTCTCACTGGCTTAGGCCAGTCGTGGTTCTCGCACCACGAAATACTCGGCACCATTTTTCTGTCCTTATTTTGATGTGCTCTGCACATGCTCCTTCATACTGCGATAATCACGTGCTTTATTTACTCTGGAGACATAGCGCCTGCTTGCATGTAGCAATTATAACAACAACATCCTGCCATTCTGCTCTGCCGCGTTATTGCTGTATTATGGCTTACCACCATAAAAGCACACCAAACACTAGAAATGGGGGTTGTGGTAAATACAATATTCATTCAAATTTTTATCTTGTCCTTGCCCGAAATCAGCCAACATTTCATCATCTTCGCAGCCAGGCCATGAAGTATAAATTAAACCTTGCGCCAGTCCAGTCATTCGACCAATATCCTTTGGCCGGCTTCGTTCGCTTCGTGAGACAACTTCGAACCTAAAGATGACAGGTTTTTCTCTTTGTCAGCCAAGGCTGGTAGGTGCGGATAGAAATTTATAAAGACTCCCGACTATGCTCCCCATTCTTTCCTCAGGTCAAACTTATATTGGATCTTCACCTTCAGTGCTTGCCTCAGGCTCACCTCAAAGAGCTCATCATTGGTTTGGATCGTCACAAGTCCTACCTTTGTTCAGTGATGATAAAAGCAGCGAGACCAGGCAGAAGCTTGTCTTCGGGCCGCGGTCCATGTCGACTTTGCTCTGAGAACAAGAGGGGAAGGGGTGTGTGAGAGAGAGGCAAGAAAGGCTCAATTCATGAACATCGGAAAGATGGGACTACGGCGATGGATGTAAAGGTTGAGTAAGGGGACGGCGGCCGACGCGAGGAAGAAGGACGAGGGATGAAGGATGAGAGGTGTGAGGAATGGTGTGAAAGAGTGGCAGTTTGCGAACCGGACTTAAATAGGTGGGCAGACCGCAGAGAAAGTTTTTGAAGCAGGAAGAACCAGCTGTACGAAATCATCACAAGTGACATCCTGGTCGTGGCAAGTGCCAGCACATGAGATGCCCTTGTGAGGAAAGTGCTACGATAAGCAGACACCAACAAGGCAGTCTAGACGGGAGGCTGAGTGGCCTTTCGCTATGCTAATGAGACTCAGTTACTTATGCTAATTCATTGAATTCTTGAAAACAAAAAGCGTTGATGGTTTCTCTTTCCCTGGATTAATTGTAAAGAAGCACACTTAACTGGGAGTACTACGTAGTTAGCTCCCCAATACCACTCCATCGCCTTTGCTACTGATCTCCTCGAGCAAATCAACAACATGGTCAACTTTGTCTCTGTTCGTAATTAACGGCGTGGGTAATTATATAGTAGAACCCCCCTCCCTCCGAGTCCCAGCAGTGCCCAGCAACTTTGTACATGAACGATGGCTTCAACTTGGCAGCATTAACCACTTGCCTCGCCGGACGTCAATGAACCGCTGGCTCATCATCTACGTTTGATCTTGTTGAAAGGGGAAAAAAGAAGGATATGCCAAAAGCTCATCCCCTACTTCATGCCCCTACCGGGCAACACCTGGGGCATCCTGATGCTCCAAATGAAGGAATTCAGGAACCGAGTCCGGGACTGCGAGTGCTGCTTCTGCTTGTGCTCTTGTGGCGAAACGAGGTTCTCTCAGATGCTGAAACAACCTCCCTACGACGACTGCGTATACAACGACGCGCTGATTCTCGGGACCGACGAGCGTGGACAGCCGTACTGGGTCCGCAAGAGCGACGGGTGGCGGCCGAGGCGGGTGCAAGGTGCGCCGCGGCGGTCATCCCCGGCTCGCCACGACCAGGCCGAGGTGTCGGAGGGTGCTAGGTCGAAGGGAGAAACTGAGCCGTAGGGGGTAGCGTGAGAGGATCCGGACTTGCCTGTCCCAGTCGACTACGATCCGCCGCCTCCCTACTCGCCGCCGAGGCATGGGTGACTTGCGTGATATGGGGAAGTCAGATTGCATTCTTATTACATCGGGTGGTATAGGTAGGGGCTTTCGTGGAGTCTGGTATTTGGGAGTACGAATAAGTCGAGAGAAGGATCAAGATTAGTCGCATGAGTAGAATGACGACTCCATTTCAACGAGAGGGCCTGCAGTATTTATTATCGTGGTTGCGTTGACGTTTCACTTTGGATGGAATAAGACTTATGCAGATGTGCAGGCCCTGGCATAAGGCTGACGGCGTGTTGTGCACGATAGGCTAGTGCAAAGATCAATGCACGTCCTAGGAAGTACGTACTGTGCAATGCATTACGTTGTTCATAGTTGGTCCATTGTGCACTGGGTGCGTGCACTGTGCGGTTAACGGTGTAACGCACTTTTCTCACTACGTAAAACAGGACCCCCCCCCCCCCCCCATTTCGCCCGCCGAGACACTTTTCGCAAGCCGGTACGGTGTGATTTACGTAACCGCTACTGTGCTCTTTGTGCTTTCCTGTGCACAAAACACAGTGCGACGATTGAATTTGACATGCCCTGGCTCGGTTGCTAGGAGAGGTCCCGCTGTGCCCCTCATTATTGTTGACATTGCAATTTCCATTTGAAAACAACAGAAAAGCGTGGAAAACCAACGACTTTGGTCTCTCGCCAAGGCTAGTATCGACAAAGACAGACCAGACCAGATCCAGTAGATCTCTGCACACAGACGTGCCGAGCAAATAGGGACTGTATCGCGTGGCCCAGCGGTTACGATGATGGGTGGTTGCCTTGCAAGGCCGGCTTGCAGCGTGCCGTGTTTTGTTTCGGTCCCTGCGCCACTGGCGCGAGGGTGGTGGTACATTGTCCTCCCGCCATTTTAAGTGACATTATAAGTACCGTACCGCAGCCTCTCACAGCCACCGAACGCGGTGGAATTACGTCGCCTGGAAGTTCACATCATTACCGCCCCTGTGATGACTTTTCCCTCCAGTTCCCTAAAATAAACGAGGTCAGCGGCTCTACATTTACTTGCGACGCCCCAGTCGTACGTGTACCTACTACGTAGCAGCCTGGAAAGCCAACGAGGGTTGCCAGTCCCCCCCCCCCCTTGGTAGTTAGAGCAGACAGCGATTTTCGCCCTGTGGTCGATTATTTGCAAAAAGACTTGCCCTTGTAGAATGATGATGAATTAGATTTTATCGAAACAACACTTCATCTTGCACTACCCACCTAGTAGATGCCATCGATCCAACGCGCCCAGTTTGTCGTCGCAGCGTACCGCCTCACGCCTCTCGACCCCCTAAACACCCCAACCCACAGCGCCTAGCCGTGGCTGCCTCAGCAGAAACTGCCCTGTCCTACTGCTACTGGTTAAAGTGGAAACGGTACTTGTGTTGGGCCTCTTGTTCGCAGCGAATACCCGCAAAATGTCTGAGCCTCTCAAGTACCTCCACTGCTGACCAGCTCCTCTCCTCCCCCAGCTTCCACCAACATCTCTCCCTCCTCCTGCAGCACCATCTACTGAGTTACCCCCCAATTCCGTTTTGGGTGTCCCGTCTCTATTTTTTCCCTACCTACTTCCTTCATTTCCTCCTCTCGCCGTCTCTTCCACCCATTCCTTTCTCTCCTCACCCGTCTGCCGTAATAGAGGACCTTTTTTTCTATACCCGCATGTCGACTTTCCCGACCTCTTGCCATCATGTCGAGCGCAGAAATTAACCAAGTGCTCGCCAACTCGCTGTCGCCTGGTACGTTGTGGTCCACCCCCTCCATGCTCAAACGCACGCTTCCACCGTCGTTGCCATCACGGGTAGCCTTGCGGCTGCGCGCCCTTTCGACCCCATCCCTCTCTAACTCGTTCGTCTCCCAACAGATGCGGCGCTGCGAAGTGCAGCCGAGCAACAGCTTACCCAAGCCGCCGAGAGCAACTTCGTAAGTATCAACCCTCCAGCTACCCCTCAACCGCTCTCTCTACGCCTGCCCTGCCCAGTCACATGCTCACCGCTCTCCATAGCCGCTCTACCTGGCGACCCTCGTCCAGGAGCTCGCCAACGAACAGGCGCAGGGTTCCATCCGAGCCGCCGCCGGTATCGCCCTCAAAAACGCCTTCACAACCAGAGATTTTGCCCGCCATCAGGAGCTTCAGGCCAAGTGGCTTCAGCAAACAGACAATGACACCAAGAACCGTGTCAAGGAGTTGACCCTCCAGACCCTCGCCTCTCCCAACGCTCAAGCTGGCAACGCTGCGGCCCAGGTCATCTCTTCCATCGCCGCCATCGAGCTGCCGCGGAACCAATGGCCAGAGCTCATGACTGCGCTCGTCAAGAACATTAGCGAGGGCGCTGACCACCAAAAACAATCCTCTCTCACCACCATCGGTTACATCTGTGAAAGCCAAGATCAGGAGCTCCGTCTCTCCCTAGGTCAACACTCCAATGCCATCCTCACTGCCGTCGTTCAGGGCGCCCGCAAGGAGGAGGCCAACCAGGAAGTCCGTCTCGCCGCCATCACCGCCCTTAGCGACTCCCTCGAATTCGTCCACAACAATTTCAAGCACGAAGGCGAACGAAACTACATCATGCAGGTCGTCTGCGAAGCCACACAGGCCTCTGACTCTCGCATTCAACAGGGTGCCTTTGGCTGTCTCAACAGAATTATGGCGCTCTACTACGAGAACATGCGCTTCTATATGGAGAAGGCTCTCTTTGGTCTCACCATTCTTGGCATGAAGTCTGACGACGAAGATGTTGCCAAGCTCGCTGTCGAATTCTGGAGCACCGTCTGCGAAGAGGAGATCTCCATTGAGGATGATAATGCCCAGATCGAAAGTTCCGAACAGGCTCGTCCCTTCTACAACTTTGCTCGGGTTGCCGCTTCCGAGGTCATTCCCGTCCTCCTCCAGCTCCTGACCAAGCAAGACGAGGATGCTACCGACGACGAATACAACCTGTCCAGGGCTGCATACCAGTGTCTGCAGCTTTACTCTCAGGCCGTTGGTGCTACAATCATTGCCCCTGTGTTGCAGTTTGTCGAGGCCAACCTCCGTGCCGAGGACTGGCATCAACGCGACGCGGCTGTCTCCGCCTTTGGTGCCATCATGGAAGGCCCCGACGAGAAGGTCCTGGACCCTATCGTCAAACAGGCGCTTCCAATTCTCATCACAATGATGGACGATCAGTCCCTCCAAGTTCGTGACTCAACAGCTTACGCCCTGGGTCGTGTTACCGAAGCTTGTTCGGAGGCTATTGACCCCCAGCAACATCTGCCCGCTCTCATCGCGTCTCTGTTCAAGGGTCTTCTCGGCAATGCGAAGATGGCTCCCTCCTGCTGCTGGGCTCTTATGAACCTAGCTGAGCGCTTCGCCGGCGACTTTGGTGTTTCTTCCAACCCTATTAGCCCTCACTTCAACGACGCCGTCAGCTCGCTCCTCAACATGACTGCCCGCACCGATGCTGAGACTGCTGTGCGCACCGCCGCCTACGAAGTTCTCAACGTCTTTGTCCAAAATTCTGCTACAGACAGTCTGCAGGCCATCGCTTCGCTCTCCGACGTTATTATCAAGCGTCTCGAGGAGACTGTTCCGCTGCAGCAGCAGGTCGTCAGTGTTGAGGACAAGATTACTCTAGAGGAGATGCAGAACAGTCTTTGCACAGTTCTTCAGGCTATAGTAGCCCGTCTGGAGAAGGAAATCGCTCCTCAGGGCGACCGGATCATGCAGGCTCTTCTTCAGATCCTTAGCACAGTCGGTGCAAAGTCCAGTGTCCCCGAGGCTGTTTTTGCCGTCATCAGCGCTCTTTCCACCGCCATTGAGGAGGATTTTGTCAAGTACATGGAGGCATTCTCTCCTTTCCTCTACAACGCTCTCGGCAACCAAGAAGAGGCAAGTCTCTGCTCCATGGCTATTGGCCTGGTCAGCGACATTACCCGATCCTTGGGCGAACAGAGCCAGCCCTATTGCGATAACTTCATGAACTACCTTCTCAACAACCTGAGAGTACGTATTCCTTGCCATTATTACCATTACCGAACATCGAGGTACTGACCAAACTACAGAGCCAAACGCTTGGGAACCAGTTCAAACCTGCTATTCTCCAATGCTTTGGCGATATTGCCTCTGCCATCACTGGCCACTTCGACACTTACTTGTCTGTAGTAGCCCAGGTACTTGAGCAGGCCGCAACCGTAACGGCTAACCCTGATGGCCCTTACGAGATGTTCGACTATGTCATATCGCTTCGTGAGGGCATCACTGATGCTTGGGGCGGCATCATTGGCGCTATGAAGTCGAGCAACAAGAGTAAGACAACACCACGGGCGCGAGTAAATGAATATCATGCTGACACGTTGTAGCCCAAATCCTCCAACAATACGTGCCCACAATCTTCCAGCTTCTTGGTGTGATTGCTAGTGACTCTACCAAGAGCGAAGGTCTGCTGCGCTCATGCATGGGTGTCATTGGGTAAGTACTTTGGCACGGCCTTGCCATGACAGTGAAGCTAATACATGCATGCAGTGATCTTGCCGACGCCTACCCCAACGGCGAGCTCGTAGACGCTTTCCGTCAGAGCTGGCTCACCGCCATGATCAAGGAGACTAAGACGAACCGCGACTTCTCCCCGCGCACCATCGAAACTGCTCGCTGGGCCCGTGAGCAAGTCAAGCGCCAGATTGGTGGTAGCCAGAACGTCATGTCTTAATTTGCTGCCGCAGCTACTCTTTAACCGAACACTACGACCAACCCCTTCCCGTCCCCCTTTATCACAGCACTGCATAGCCCACGATCGCCACGCCTTTCACGTGTATATAGACCCCCCCGACAACACATTTCACTTGGAGCAATACCCCTTTTCACGACGCATCACCCATCTTATCTCATTCCATATCACGCTATTAGAATCACAATTCTTTGTTTCCCCAGAATACAACCCTGTTAACCCTCTTCCCCTTCCCCTTGATGTTATTTTATTTATTTACCTATGTTTAAGTGCAACAGTCCAGCATTTTCGATGGAATAGAGATGGTTCATGTATGTCTACCCAATTTGACCGGGTAGCCAATTTCAAAAGTCATGTAGAGACGGATATCAAAAGAGTTTTCGCGGGAGTACTGGTGGCTGGACAATTTCCGTATCTTGTTTCCCCCTTTTTTCTATTTTAATTCTCTTTGTTGATTTACAAGAAATACCTTGCTTGTCTTTTCCAAAGCTTTGTGCTAGCTTTGCCCTGTTGTATTGTCTATTCTGCCTTGTTCTGGGAGTACAAAGGAGCGGTTCTCGAAGCAAGAACAGAACGGGGGACATTTTTTTGGAGCTTCTTGAGTCATTCCCGGGCTGGTTTTGTTTTTCCATCTTAACGAGATAAACGAGGCAAGCGAGGAGCACGGCTAAAGGGCGCAAACGTGACCAAAGCAAAGGAAAACAACTGCAGAACAATATAGACTAGAGAATCAAGTGAATCTCATGTCACATATACTATTTCCCTCTGCCTGTGAAACTGAATCCGTGAATGCGTAAGACCGTGAAAGACTGTGAAAGACTCGTATTGTGACTACTTTGCGGTACGTGTTTACCCACGTAAGCCCCGCGTTACTGCTCCGCATTCACAGATTCGACTTGTAGCTGAAACGCAATTCCGTCGTATTTAACATTAGTCAATATTAGAATAACGCATGTACTTAGTGGCTAGCAACGTTATGTATCGGTGTGTGTACACGGATACAGCGAGGGCAAATGCCAACACCCCAACTCCTCGCCCTGACAAGATGTGATTTGCGCTTAGAAAAGAGAAAAGATGACAAGGAAAATCGTAGACCCGAGATATGAAAGAAATAGCTGAACAATCCCACAGCGTGCGAAACGAGATAAAACAAGGAAATTGCCACAATACTCTTTCATCTCCAAGAGCTGTGCCCCCTGGCGTACCACTCCTACGTGGTAGTATCCATTAAGTGATCGTATGGTGTATATGTATATATGTTGGTTGGCTGCCATTGGTCAAATGGCATCACGTGGGGGTCGTGCTCGCCGTCAAACTGAAAGAGCAGCTCGTTCTCGAATCCGTCCAGTAACGACGCCTGCTGTGAAGGGATACCAGACATGTCCGGGCCGATAATGAGGCCATTAGCCATGTATCCAGGCTGTTGCTGATGTGGCTGCAAGGGCAAGTTGCCGAACCGGATCAACATAGCCGCGTCATCAGTCTGGGCCGGCCGGTGACCTATGTTAGCTGGTGAGGAGGTCGATCCTAGGCCAGCGGCCAGTGGCCAGCGCGGAGCCATCTCAGCAGCCTGGGATAGTTGGTGAAACGATGGCGCAGGCGCATTGTTTACCGGTCCAGCTACTGGTCGAAGTATTGGTCCCGGATTTTGATGATGCTGGTGAGCAAATGAAAAATGTGCCGGATTCATATCGGCCCGAGGTTGTGGTGGTTGGCTCGTCTGATATTGACTCAAGTAGGAGCGATTTTGCGGTGATTGAGAATGTTGCATTGGCGACGAATGCGGTTGGCTTATCTGAACCCCATAAGGGGGGTTGACCGGCAGTTGTCCCCGAGCGCTTGAAGCCCGTGGGCTTTGACCATGGTCACTACGAGAGACACCTATTGCTGAGGGCGAGACCGAACCTGGCTGCGTGCCTGGGACAGGGAGTGCTCTGTCTGGCATAGCCGCAACAGCAGCAGCGGATTCAGCAGACTTGGAAATAGGGGGTGGCAAGGTGTGGATGGCGCGTGGGATAGGGTCTTTGCTGTCATCCATGCTCCCCTCTGTTGCAAGCAATGTCGCCTTGGGATTGCGAGAGAAGTTTTCCAATGATTCCGCCCAGCGCGAAGCTAGTGGCCAGACTTGCTTGCTTTCATTAAGAATAGTGATCGTCCGATTCAGTATTTCCGGTCCCTTTTCCGCGATCGAAACATCAGGACAGATTTCTGGGTATCTGCAAAGGTAGGTAGAGAAAAGGCCGCAGCTGTAAACGCAGAAAGAAGCGATTTGTGCACCGACACTTTCATCGGCTGTCCGGTCCGTAAATTGGGCATCGATCTGTTGATAAAGCGAGTGTACATTTCGAAACAGTTCGAGAGACAGATTTGAAAAGAAGGCTTGCTGTCGTGTCTCTTTACGCTGTATCAAGTCAACAAGATAAGGACGGCGAAGCACAATGTTGCACAGTCTTGTCATCATGGTAACGCAGAGGTAAGCCAGGTCTTCTCCGACATTTTTGTACCGTCGAAGTAAGTCGCGACTGAATAGATGGCTCGGTGGGAGAGAGGCTTCCCACTCACTCAACGTTGTAGCCATTTTTGAAAACTCACTATCGGGATCCCATGGGTTCGAGCTGCGACTATCAGCAACAGCGCGGCGGCCGACGATTCCCCAAAGGTTGTGGATTTGCATGAGAGTGGCAAATAGGGACCTATTTTTGTCGCTTAATAGTGATGGATTATCTCTAGCAGGCTGCGTTCCAGCTAATGCAGCGCGGGAACGTGGCAGAACACCTTTGGCAAAGTCGTCTTCGTCACAGGGCAGGAGCGTCGTAATGTCGGAAGCGGACAAAGCAACTGGCGAAAGGGGGCCGGAGTGCAGATTATCTTGGCTGTGGAGCATCCATATTGTGCGACGAGCCGACTCGGCTACCATGATTGCTTCTCGGGTTGGGTTATTTAGTTTGTATGTTTCTTCTCGATGCAGCATCATAAGAGTAGCCATGCGAACAGCGACACCCATGTTCATCTACGTCGTGTCAGTCAGCATCAAACAGCAAGCAAAACTGGGGCGATGCGTCTCACATAGCTCTTGTTTTTGAGACCGCTCCCGTGCTGAGCAATGCTGAGCAGGTAAAAGGCCTGACACAGTTCAAGCGAGGGCTCGGCATATACGCGTTCGAGGGCAATGCGAGAGGCGCGTTCCATGAAGAATTCGGCAGCCTTGACGCCAGTACCATATCTACTACACAAAGCCGGAGTCATGCGTGCGGAGACGCTGAGTATGCTGAGTAAAAGAAAAATGTTGCATGAGTGAGGGCTCATGCGCAACTTTTCGGGATACTGTCTCTTTGGGAGGAAGCCGAGCTGGAAGTAGTAGCGGGTGAAACGATTGACGCCATCGACAAGCTCATCAAGAGGAGGCAAGCCATCCCACGAATCGGCAGGCGGTTGCTCTGAACGCTTTGCCTTGGCTGCAGCACCCTTGGGACGTTCGGCTCTGGTGCGAGGGTGGCGATAGTCGCGGTCTAGGTCAGGCTGGCCACGAGATGGGAACTGGCTGTGGATAGTGGGGTAATATCAGCATCAGATATTTTCCAGGCATGAAGTGCTAGTGGTATCGGACAAGGCGATGGCAACGTACCACTCCTTGGCGACTTCTGGGCCGCTTTCTCGGCATGATTTGCAGGGCGCGGTCCCCTTGTCATGGACGCACTTCCTCCTCAGACGACGGCAACTGTACGGGCGGGCAAAGGCGGTTAGCACCCAACGGTGGTCTCACCGGGGAGAGCAGTATTTTTAGCAGTGGACCAAACTCACGCGCGGCAAGCGATGGCGGCTCTTCGCTTGATCACAGGCTTGTCAGGCTGCGCGGGCGCGGTCGTCGATGTTGATGGACTGGCGGCGACGTCAACATGGGCGGCGGTTGGCGACGTGGACGCAACGGACGAGGCAGCCGTGGAACCCAGAGCCGAGCTGGCATAGGACGAGGCATTGACGTTGGGGTCCATGGCGGACGGAGGCGGCTCGGACGCCTTGACGACGATTCACGTCGGCAGATGGGTTTCGTCGCCCCTCTCAAACAAGCGTTGTAAATGGATAATGATATGGCGATTTACCGGGACGATTCAGGCTAACTGTGGTTCTGCTCTCTTGGGGTGTTTGTTTGCTGATCGGTTGGGAGGGGCACCGGAGATTTTTGCCTGCCGGGACCTCCAGAGGGCATTGCCGAGCCAAAAGTTGTAGGAGAGCTGGGCAGGTGCCCCGGAAGAGGGCTCGCTGCCTTTTGCCTACCTACCTATGTAGCCTCTGTAGGTAACTGCCTACCTACCTAAGACAGACAGACTGGAATTGGCCCTTGGCCAACTACACAGGCGCCTGGACTTGTGCTCGTAGGCCCTTTCTTGGCGCTGTTTAATTACCAGGTATCACTGTAGGTACGGATACAGGCGTCAGGCGGCAGGCGGCAGGCAACGCCGTCAGCTCGATCGCCCAAGAGATTTATGCGGCGGCTGACGATCTACCCGGTAGTAGCGCCGCCGTTGCAAAAGGAAAAAATGAAACAAGGCAGAGAAGCTGGATGGGCGACCAGAAAATGGCCAAGGTTTTTGCAACAGCTCAGTACCATACCCTGTCCAAGCTCAAATCCTCCCAGCTAGGAACGAACCATTACAACCTTGTTATTCCTCATGCGCCGCGGAACCAGGGCTCTCGCAACAAAAGTTCGTCACGTGATCTGCGGCGCTCCGATGCCGCCAATACTTACTACAAACTGCATGTGCTTACGTGCGCGCGAGAGCCGAGCGCCGCAGTTCGCTCTTGTTTGTCTTATTCTTCAAGTCTTGATCTCCGGCCCCCCCCCGACTCCCGAACGTCAATCATCATCATTCCTCGAATCCACAGCAACCCCTGAACCCTGGACAAGCCTCTCAGGCTCTCACAACATCATCAATCAATTCTTGCACACGAGTCAGCACCCAGTGGCTTCCGCGGCTCGCACGACTCTCGTCTTCCATGTTGCTACCCTTGACTGCCTAGCATGGCCATTCACCCAACCATCGACACTTTCCGCGAGTAGACAAGGCATTTACATCCTTTTACATCGATGCGCCCCGAATTCCCCAAACTCGGCGTTCTATAAACAGTCTCCATGATCAACTTTGACACGCACTTATAGCTGTCGGGGTCGAGAATATAAAAAAAAAAAAAAAAAAAAAAAAACAGCGTACGCCGCGGTGCTGACAGATATCTCAGCCCTCCTGGCGAAACTGCCAACGCTAATAAATAGCCAAAGCCAACATTGCAATCACCGTGCTGACAGTGGCGGCCACCCATACTACGTGGCTTTTGTTGATGTATTCCGTCTCCTGTGCTATTTGAGTCGTCTTCAACTATTGGTTTATGAACCGAATTATCCGATATGGTGGAGAATACCTTGAAGAGCAGGTCCTTGTCGGAGTGCTGTCGGATCGCAACCAGGTTGGACTAGCTATGGCCTACTCATCTGTTCTAACTTCCGATCGAATTTGCGGAATACAAATGTCTCATCGTCTGGTGTTTCTTCCATCCTACGCGCCAGACATGGGCTCTCTTCCCGTGACATTTTCAGCATCCATTGTCTCTGGCTGTGGTTTTCGGGTGCTCAACTGTGGCGGTGTTGAGTCGTTGGTGGCTGACCATGACCTGGATTTGACCTGGATTTGTAAATGGTTCCACGCAATACAATTTTGCAGGCTGCAATGTTGCAGGTTGGAGTATTCCGATATTCCGGCATAAGCATCGGTTCTCACGTTCATCGCCCTTTGACTCGATGGGAGCCCTGGGCTCTCTAACCGCAGTACCTCAGCCACCGCCCCCTAAACCTGTACCATACCGGTAGTATGCAAGGCAGACTTCAGCCGGCTGCTGCCCAATCATTCTATGTACGTCTCACCCTCACCAATTACCACGAATCAGATCAACCCGTCGGCTGCAATGCCTCCGCCACTGTCTAAGCCCATTTGCAAAAGTACCACTTTGTTGAGAATGTGCTAGCACGGAGAAGGTGGAAGGTGTTAAGGGAACTGTCAAGCAGGGTGACGGAAGGTTACCAGGGAAGGGGACAGGCCCTACAAAAGGGTCATTTTTGTACGTGTTTTTCCGTCTTTTATAGGCGGCACCCTATAAGGGAGTATCTAGGAGTACTAGCCATAGTATAGTAGTTTTTCTCTTTAATTAACACTCTTTCTATAATTATTAGGCTACTTATAGGACAGTTATAAGCCCGTTAAGCTATATCTTTTAAATTTATTATAATTAAGAAAGATAACTTTCTATTAAGCTATCCTATAATTATCTAGCTTTATAATTATTCTATTAATTTAAATCTAATTAAACTAAAACCCTCTATTAAAAGGTTTAATAGATTAAAACATCTATAATAATACTATTATTACCCTTAAAAATAATAGTTAAGCTAGCTTATTTAATTAACTAGCCTAACTAGTAATATAAATTCTAATAGTTAGCTAAAGCTAATAACCTTTAGTAATATATTAACCTAAAGAGTTAGGTAGTACTCTTACTACCTCTAGAACCTCTAAGACTTTTAAATCGTCTAAAACTAATATTATATAATAAAGAAGATATTAAGGTATTAAAGGACCTTAATAATAATATAGCCTCTAAAGGAACGCCTTATCCTCTACTAGCTAAAAGAAAATTAGTAGTTAAAAAGAAGGCTAAAGAGATAGTCTATATAGCTACTATAATTAAATTTAACTAAGAATTTAAGATTATTATAGCTCTTTAGTATAAATATACCCTCTTCTAAGATAAATATAAAGAGAAAAAAAAAAAGGCTTAATAACCTTAGTATAACCCTTAAAGAATCTATCTTAATAGAATACCTTTTAATAATAACTAAGAAAGTTAGTATTAGAGAATAGTATTAAGAACTCTAGAGAAGAGTTAAACCTCTAGATAGGGAAGTCTACCTTATAGTTATAGCTAAGGTTAAAGTAATCCTTTTAGTATTAGTACTTAAGAATATAGTTCTAAACGAATAGGTTTACTAAATTAAAGAAAAGATAAATAAATATATTTAACTTAGTATCTCTTAATATACTAATCTATATTAAAGCGTTAAAGAAGTATTAATAGTAATCTAACCTTAATACCTAATATTTATAGTAATAGTAAGGTCTAACCTTATAAAGGGTTAAAATTATACCCTTAAAGAACTTATAGATTAGCTTTATTAAAAGAATCTAGATTCTTTACCTTCTTTAATAAAAATAGTTATAGTAATAAATTTCCACCTTAATAACTTAACTCCTCTTACTACTTTTACTTTATTATAGTTAGACTCTATAACGCCTATACTAAATAACTAATATTTAAGATATAAAAAGCCTAAATATAACTATTATAAAAGAAGGTATAGGATTAAAGATAAAGAAGCCTATTAGAAGTTATATTTTTTCTATATACTAGAGCTCTACCTATAGGACTTCTAAAGTCTCCTTTAAGACAATAAGGCTAAAAGGAAGGCTAAAGTAGCTATCTTAGTACTTTTAAAATTAGAATAAGAAGCTATTACTAAAGTAAGGAAGGAAGTAAAGCCTTTACCTCTTAAAAAGATAAAAGAAGACTCTAATAACTTAAAAGATAACTTAACCTTTATAGTAATAACTAAGGCTATTAATAAACTATTAGCCTTAATAATATAACTAGTTATATTAGTTTAAGAATACTTAAGCTATATAATACTAGATTCTAGAGTAAAGAATTATATATTTAATAACCTCTACTAGTTTAATAACCTAAAGCCTAAGATCTAGATTATTAAAGGTATCTTTAAAGAGTAGTATATAGCTAAAAGGGTTAGTATAGTTAAACTTAAAATAATAAATAAAAACTAGCTTCTTTTTAGTAATATTATCTATTACCTAATAACTAGTTAAAACCTTATTTTAGAGTATTACCTTTATAAGAAGAAGATCTTCTAGAAAACTAAAAATAATACCCTTTTTAGGCACTAAAATAACTACTACTAGGTACTCTATAAGATTAAAAGAAATAAGGATTAACCCCTTTTTAACTATATTAAAAGAGAAGCTATTCTTACTATAATTGCCTTATCTTCTAGGGCACTAAAGCCTTTAATTCTAACCTCTTCTAACCTCTAGTATAACCGCCTTAGGCACCTAGGTGTAGAGACGATAAGGATAACCCTACTCTATACTTAAGGAATTAAAATAGAGGACTTATCTTTACTAATGGCTTATAAGTGTAATAGTGGCTTATTCCTAATCTATAGTAGGTCTGTTTCTTAGGTAGAGAGTTAGGTCGAAATACATAAGAGTGCTAGTAAGTAGTATCGTAGCGTATAAGTCACATTAAAAGATTACTCCTAACAAACTAATACTTAGAATATTACTTAGATTAATTAGTAGAGATCTAGTCTAGCTATCTACTAGAAATCCCCTTCCCTATATACCTATCCTATCCTCTACTATATTCCTAGATTATACTAATCCCTCTTAACCTATTAGCCTAGATTAGATTAAGTCCGTCTAATAAGTCCTCCTAGATTAGTCTAATCCCTCCTAATCTAGTCACGTAACCCTTAGTCTTATCTTCGTATTAGCTATATAGTAGCTTCCCGCCCCTCCTATGTCTAGCTTCCTTTATATACAACGGGCCACCTATACAGGCCTCCCTACCCGTTTATTATATTATTCCCCTCCTTTTTAACTCTTATCCTTAAGGCTTTCTATAATCTGTTTTTTATAGGTCCCCCTTCTCTCCTTTATATCCTTTTTCCCTTAAGATACCTTCTAACTATATCTCTAAATAGTAGTCCTATTTAAACTAAAAGGCTAATTATAAACGTCTTACTAATTTTATTTCTACTTTTAGCTTTATTATACTATCCTATAATTCTTATCGCTAAAATAACCGTAAGTATATTATCACTAAAGGGAAAGATTATTATAGCGAATATACACTATAAGGTTATTCTAATTATAACCTAAGTGGTATATCTTTAAACGCCTATACGCGAGTTCTTTATAAGAAGGACCGTCTTAATAAAGAGCGCGTATCTACTAAAGAGGATTTAGAGTACGTAATAGCTCGTCTCTAGAGAATTTATTATTAGGAAAAGTTTCTTTATTAAAAGGCTATAGAGATAGTAGCTTATAGGGTAGAGAGTCTTAACGAGTTAAAAGCGTAGGAGCGTTCTAAACTTAAAGCTTATATAGCCGACTAATCCCTAGAGTTTCTTATAAACTTAGGTCTTCTAGTTCTACCTAAGTGTTTATTTACTTTTAATAGAACTATTATAATAGGTCCTAGTAGTTCCTAAGGTTCTTAGCTAGTTCCTATATATTCTTAGAGTTTAGGTATCCTTTTTACTTAATAAGATAATAACGATTCTTTTAGGTTCTTTATATTTTAAGTATTTTCTTAACCTTATACTTATTCGTATCTTTAAGGGTAACGTCTATAGTAAGTATTATATCACTTAGTGCTTTCTCTAGTAATAATATATAAAATATAGGATATATCCTTATCCCTTTTAGTAATAATAGTTTATAGTTAACTTCTAATAGTTTCTATTTAATAAGGAATAGTCCGATTTTCTTCTAGTTAAGTTTATTACTAGATCGTTTCGTCTTAATGTTTTTATAGATAAGGTAAACTTTATCTCCCCTCTTTAGGATTAGTACTAGTAATCTCTTTTTATCCGTATAGTACTTTATCTAATTCTATAAAAATATCTATTCTACTTATAAATGCTTTTATATTTCCGTAATAGTTACTATATATACTATAGCTACTAGCGCGTTTATATTTTATACCGTATGTGTTTTAATCGTAGGGTTAAATCTATAGTTCGCCCTAAAGGGTAACATTTTTGTATTTTTATTTTCTAAGCTATTCATAGCCTATTATACGAGTAATAACCACTCTACCTAATCGTTCTATTAGTAGTTTATATAGCTTTATAGATACTACTTAAGTATCTAGTTCTAGATCTCTATTTATCTATCTATTTATAGATAGAATACTATTAAAAGGTTCTATTTAACCTTTATAATTTCTATAAGGTATTTCTAGAAGTTTAATATAAAGAGTTTATCTTAATTCGTTATTAACTTAGTAGGTAACCTATATTATATAATAATTGTCTTAAAGAAGATATATACTAAATCTCTTATATTACTTAATTCTATATAAGGAATATAGTAGGCGTACTTTATAAGTTTATTAACTATAACTAGTATACTATTATAGTATGCTTTAGTTATAGGTTCCTTTAACTTTAGTAGTTTAATAATAAAGTCTATTATAATTGTTTACTATACTCATTTAGGTAGTAGTATTAGTTATAGTTCTCTATAAGGCGCGTACTATACTACCTTAGCTTTATTATAGATGTTATAGTTTTTAATAACTTCCTATATAATCTTTCTACTTCTAGGGAAGTTATATAATCTTCTTAATCTATTAATCGTTTTCCTTACACCCTAATATCTATATAATAGGTGCTTATATATTTCCTTAATAAGCTACTTCTAAAGTGTACTAAGAATATACTAACGTTTATTAAATAAGTAGTTATTCCTACTCTTAGTTATATATAGTTTCGTTTCCTAATTATCTAGGTAGCTATTATTCTTTACGTATAATATAATACGTCGTATCTACGTCTTATCTAGCTTAGCTTACTATATTATACTGATTTCTCTAGTGCCTAATATAAGGTTCCTATCCTTAGTGGCTTATAATAAAGGTGCGTTGTCTACTTGTTTTTCTAACTTTAGATCTTCTCTACGGCTAAGCGCGTCTACTCGCCTATTTTCTAATCCTTTTTAATATATAATCTTAAAGTCGTAATCTATAAGGGTCTTATACTATCTAATCTACTATTTGTTTAGATCTTTTATAGTTAAGAACGATATAAGATTCTTATAGTTAGTATACACTTTAACTTAATACTTTACTCTAACGAGATAGTGTCTTTATTCTTTAAAACACTAAATAATGACTATAAGCTCTTTATTATAGATCCTATAGTTTAGCTTAGGTCTATAGAGTTTCTATAAGAAGAATATAACTAGGTATAACCTTCCTTTATTATCTCGCTGTCTAAGCTACCCGCCTAGGCTATAGTCTAAGGCGTTAGTCTTAAGCTCGTAAGGCTTATCCTAATTAAGTGCTTTTAATATAGGTTCTTTTATAACTAAGTCTTTAATGTCTTAGAATACCTTAGCTTTATATTCTCCCTACTTAAAGCTAATTTCTTTCTTTATTAGATTAGTAAAAGGTCGTACTATATCACTATATCCTCTAAGGAACTTATAATAGAAGTTTATAAAGGTAGTAAACACTCTTATATCTTTTAGTGTTATTAGTATTAGCTATTCCTTAATAATTTTAATCTTATTATCGCTTATTTATACTTCCCTATACGTAAGTATATATCCTAGGAAGTAAATAGTCTTCTAGTAGAACTAGTATTTCTTTACCTCTACTAGGAGGTTATTGTCTTATAGCGTTTATAGTACCTTATAGACGTATTGCTTATATTCCTTTAGCGTGTTTAAATAGATAAGGATATTATTAAGGTAGACAACTATAAAGATTCCTAGCTATTTCTATAGGATATTATTAATTATTATTTAAAATGTTACTAGTGTGTTAGTTAGCCTAAAAGGCATTACTAGATACTTATAGTGTCCTCTAGTAGTTCTAAATACTATTATCCACTCTTAGCCCTCCTTTATCCGTATAAGGTTATAGGCTCCTTTTAGGTTAAGTATTATAAACTATATAGCTTTATAGACCTTATTATGTATTTTAGTAATAAGTAGTAATAGGTATTAGTTCTTAATTATAATCTCGTTTAGTTACTAATAGTCGATATATAGTTATAGTTTTCCGTTTTTCTTTAGTACCTATAGGATTAGGTATCCTACTAGGGACTCTAATAGTCGTATATATCCCTTTTATAACATTTCCTCTAGATACTCCTTAAGCGCTTAGTCCTATATAGGGTTCTAGGGATATATCTTATAGAACCTTAGTTCCTTACTAGGCTAGAGTTTAATCTTATAGTCCTAGCGTGAATACTCTAGTAGTCCTATCTCTAGCTCTCTACTAAATAGCTTACTATACTTTAAGTATTCCTTAGGAATCTCTATTGTCTTAGCTTTTAGCTCTCTAGCGATTATATATAGTCCTAAAGGCCTATTATAATTTAATAAAGGTGCCTTTCTTTAGCCGCTCTTTATATTATAATCGTATCCTAGTGTATCCTACTAAAGTTAGCCTATTATAACAAACGGGCAGGGAGGCCTGCATGGGCGGCCCGTTGCACACGAAGGAAGCTAGACACAGGAGGGGCAGGAAGCCACTGTGTGGCTAATGCGAAGATAAGACCGAGGGTCACGTAACTAGATCAGGAGGGATTGGACTGATCTAGGAGGACTCGTCGGACGGACTTAATCTAATCTAGGCTAATAGGTTAGGAGGGATCGGTATAATCTAGGAATACAGTAGAGGATGGGATAGGTATATAGGGAAGGGGATTTCTAGTAGATAGCTAGACTAGATCTCTACTAATCAATCTAAGCAACATTCTAAGCATTAGTTTATTAGGAGTAATCTCCTAACGTGACTTATACGCTACGACACTACTCACTAGCACTCTTATGCATTTCGACCTAACTCTCTACCTAAGAAATAGACCTACTATAGATTAGGAATAAGCCACTATTACATTTTAATTAGTCCTATTTAGTGAGTTACCTTAAAACCGTAAGCAGCTAACCTTTACAATATCTACCACTAGCGGTACAACAACCAACCTAGGCTAAGCTATAGCGTAGATAAGGCAGTAGATCGACGCCCTTACTACTTAAATCTAGACTATATAGAACGCTAACACTAGAACCCTTACGCTTCTAAAGTTTCCTAAACCTAACTCGTTTAATAGAACTAAGGGAGACGTTTAAAACTTCTTAACTTAGGCTAAAGCCTATCTTTGTGTTAATACCACTATTGTTAATCCTACTACGAAGATACTTTACATTAGGAATCTTCTTACCGGTAAGGCAATAGAGTAGTAGGAGCCAACTCTTTAAGACTACCTTAACAACGAAGAACCTAAGGATAAAACCGCGCGAATCTTTTAGCGGTATAAACGCTTTAAAGAACTACTCTAAACTACCTTTAGAGATCTAGACGAAATTCGTACCACTACTCATAAACTTAAAGCCCTTAAGCAGACTAGATCTACTTAGCACCTTATAAGGGAATTTAAGCACATCTCGAACCACCTCGTATAGGACGACGATAGTATAATAGAGCTACTCTACGACGCTCTACGAGAGGACGTAAAGGATAAGATCGTAAAGGAGGATCGACCTAACACCTTTAACGAATTCGCTAGTAAGATCATTAAGGTCGATAATCGACTCTATACTAGGCGACTTAAACGTAGAGGACGGGGCACTAGAAAATAAAACAACCCACTACTACGTTATTAGCCGAACACTAGTAGGCGATATAGAGGGTCTACGGCCTACGGAACTCATTTAGGCCCGATAGAACTTAACGCTACTTATAAGGAAAAGGGTAAGACTTATTACAATTATAGAAAGCTAGGACACTTTACGAATAAGTGTAAGGCTCTAAAGAAGTCTTAGAAACCCGTATAAGAACACTAGAAGCTAAACGCAGTAAACCGAGAAGACCTACTAACTCGTAATATTAGTATAGTTAATAGTAAGGAATACGTCTTAAACGGTGACCGATTTATAGATCACGACGAAGCCTTATTAGACGAAGACTAGGATTTTAGAACCTAACTAGTACCTAACGAAGAAGAAGAGACATATACATATAACTGTCTACACTTCTTAGTATGTTATAACGACGTATGCTTAATCTATAAAACCAATAAAGAAGAATCTAGATAGTATCCTTACGAATCTAGGACTACCCGAATCAACTAATTAAAGCTTAAAGACGCTTTTATCGCTTTAAGTACTATGGACACTAAATAGAAGAAGGTCTTCCTTAAGACACCTTAGGACTATAGTAGTAAGAAGTATATCTTATAGAACTAAGCACGACCTACGAACTTTAAGTCTAAGGACATAGAGTTTATTATAGTTAAAGGCAAAGCAATCACCGACTTAGATATACTAGCTATATCTATTTAAGAGGACTAAGATAGGGAATATAAGGTAGTTAAAGACGAAAACCACCCTAAACACATTATACGACACCTATAATACTACTGACTTACGTGGACTATATATGCGTACTATCACTATAAGGATCACCTTATAGACAAGATTAAGTACTAATAGTTTCCTACTCCTAATATTAAACCCTACTATGCTAAGGAACTCTAAGGTTAGACGGAGTGTAGAAGGGAGGACGACTATATCGTATTACGATGAAACGAAGAAACCCGAATTAAGGATAACACCTACACTATCTACGTTAGACCTACACGATAGGAACATAATAGAAACTATATAAGAGAGAATAATTCACTTAGTCTAAATCTAATTAACTCGGAAGGTAGATAACTCAACCGTCGCTATAGCTCTAAGATAAGTCTAATAAGTAGACTATATAATAACACATAAGAGGAAGGAAGTTTAGGAAACGATAGCCGTCGTTATAACTAAGACCGATACTTTAATAGAGATCTAATCGGTCTCTATATACTATAGACGTTAGTAGTACTAGTCATCTTATAGTTAACATCCTTATTAATAAAAATAAAACCTAGGTAATAATCAATAGTAGAGTATAAGGAAATTACATCTCGCTAAAACTCGTTAATAAGTTATAATTGCCCTAGAAAAGAAAGAACAAGCCCTACTGACTTACGAATGTGGAAGGAGAAGCTGTTAAGTACGGCTATAGAGTAGTGGATTAAGAAACCGCACAACTTCTTATTTCCATCTAAGGTATAAAACACACTATCTCTTTAGATATTATAGAGATCTTAAAACATAACGTTATATTAGGGATACCCTAGTTATAGGCGAGTAATCCTAGAGTCAACTAGAGAATAGGCTAACTTTAGTAGGATACACTAGGATGCGATTACAACACGAAGAGCGGCTAAAGAAAGGCACCTTTATGAAATCACGATAGGCCTCTAGGACTATATGTGATCGCTAGAGAGCTAAAAGCTAAGACAACGGAGATTCCTAAGGAATACTTAAAGTACAATAAGCTGTTTAGTGGAGAGCTAGAGACAGGACTACTAGAGTATTCACGCTAGGACTACGAGATTAAACTCTAGCCTAGTAAGGAACTAAGGTTCTATAAGATATATCCCTAGAACCCTATATAGGACTAAGCGCTTAAGGAGTATCTAGAGGAAATGTTACGAAAGGGATATATACGACTATTAGAGTCCCTAGTAGGATACCTAATCCTATAGGTACTAAAGAAAAACGGAAAACTACGACTATACATCGACTATTAGCAACTAAACGAGATCACAATTAAGAACTAATACCCGTTACTACTTATCACTAAAATACACAATAAGGTCTATAAAGCTATATAGTTTATAACACTTAACCTAAAAGGAGCCTATAACCTTATATAGATAAAGGAGGGCTAAGAGTGGATAATAGTATTTAGAACCACTAGAGGACACTATAAGTATCTAGTAATGCCTTTTAGGCTAACTAACGCACTAATAACGTTTTAAACAATAATCGATAATGTCCTACGGAAATAGCTAGGAATCTTTATAGTTGTCTACCTTAACGATATCCTTATCTATTTAAACACACTAGAGGAATATAAGTAATACGTCTATAAGGTACTATAAACGCTATAAGACAATAACCTCCTAGTAGAGGTAAAGAAATACTAGTTCCACTAGAAGACTATTCACTTCCTAGGATATATACTTACGTATAGAGAAGTACGAATAAGCGACAATAAGATTAAAACTATTAAGGAATAGCTAATACTAACAACACTAAAAGATATAAGAGCGTTTACTGCCTTTATGAACTTCTATTGTAAGTTCCTTAGAGGATATAGCGATATAGTACGACCTCTTACTAATCTAATGAAGAAAGAAATTAGCTTTAAGTAGGGAGAACGCAAAGCTAAGGCATTCTAAGACATTAAAGACTCGGTTATAAAAGAACCTATGTTAAAAGCACCTAATTAGGATAAGCCTTACGAGCTTAAGACTAACGCCTTAGACTATAGCCTAGGTGGGCAGCTTAGACAGTGAGACAACGAAGGAAGGTTGTACCTAGTTACATTCTTCTCGTAGAAACTCTACGGACCTAAGCTGAACTATAGGATCTATAATAAAGAGCTTATAGCGATTATTTAGTGTTTTAAAGAATAGAGACACTATCTCATTAGAGTAAAGCATTAAGTTAAAGTGTACACTAACTATAAGAATCTTACATTGTTCTTAACTATAAAAGATCTAAACAAATAGTAGATTAGATAGTATAAGACCCTTATAGACTATGACTTTAAGATTATATATCGAAAAGGATTAGAAAATAGGCGAGTAGACGCGCTTAGCCGTAGAGAAGATCTAAAGTCAGAAGAACAAGTAGACAACGCACCCTTATTACGAGCCACTAAGGATAGGAACCTTATGTTAGGCACTAGAGAAATTAGTATAATATAATAAGCTAAGCTAGATAAGACGTAGATACGACGTATCACATTATACATAAAGAATGACAGCTACCTAGACAATTAGGAAACGAAACTATATATAACTAAGAGTAGGAATAACTACTTGTTTAATAAACGTTAGTATATTCCTAGTACACTTTAGAAGCAGCTTATTAAAGAAATACACGAGCACCTATTATATAGACATTAGGGTGTAGGGAAAACGATTAATAGATTAAGAAGATCGTACGACTTCCCTAGAAGTAGAAAGATCGTATAGGAAGTTATTAAAAACTACGATATCTATAATAAAGCTAAGGCAGTACGGCACGCGCCTTATAGAGAACTACAACTAATACTACCACCTAAACGAGCGTGATAAATAATCATAATAGACTTTATTATTAAACTACTAAAGTTAAAGGAACCTATAACCGAAGTATACTACGATAGTATACTAGTTATAGTCGATAAACTTATAAAATACGCCTACTATATTCCTTATATAGAATCGAGTAATATAAGAGATTTAGTGTATATCTTCTTTAAGACAATTGTTATATAATACAGGTTACCTACTAAGTTAATAACGGATTAAGACAAACTCTTTACATTAAACTTCTAGAAATACCTTATAGAAATTATAAAGGTTAAATAGAACCTTTTAACAGTATTCTATCTATAGATAGATAGATAAATAGAGATCTAGAACTAGATACTTAAATAGTATCTATAAAGCTATATAAACTACTAATAGAACGATTAGGTAGAGTGGTTACTACTCGCATAATAGGCTACGAATAGCTTAGAAAACGAAAATACGAAAATGTCACCCTTTAGGGCGAACTATAGATTCAACCTTACGATTAAAATACATACGGCATAAAATGTGAACGCACTAGTAGCTATAGCACATACAGTAACTATTACGGAAATATAAAAGCATCTATAAGTAGAATAGATATTTTTATAGAATCGGATAAAGTACTATACGGATAAAAAGAGATTACTAGCGCTAATCCTAGAGAGGGGAGATAAAGTTTACCTTATCCGTAAAAACATTAAGACAAAACGACCTAGCGATAAACTCAACTAGAAGAAAATCGGACTATTCCTTATTAAACGGAAACTATTAGAAGTTAACTACGAACTATTATTACTAGAAGGGATAAAGATATATCCTGTGTTTTATATGTTATTACTAGAGAAAGCACTAAGTGACGCGACACTTACTATAGACGTCACTCTTAAAGACATAAACGAGTATAAGGTCGAGAAAATACTTAAAACATAAGGAACCTAAAAGAATCGTTATTATCTTATTAAGTGGAAAAGATACCTAAACTCTAAGAACATATAGGAACTAGCTAAGAACCTTAGAAACTACTAGGACCTATTATAATAGTTCTATTAAAAGCAAATAAACACTTAGGCGGAACTAGAAGACCTAAGTTTATAAGAAACTCTAGGGATTAGTCGGCTATATAAGCTTCGAGTTTAGAACGCTCCTACGCTTCTAACTCGTCGAGACTCTCTACCCTACGAGCCACTATCTCTATAGCCTTTTAACGAAGAAACTTTTCCTAACGACGAATTCTCTAGAGATAAGCCATTACGCGCTCTAAATCCTCTTTAGTAGACGCGTGCTCTTTATTAAGACGGTCCTTCTTATAAAGAACTCGCGTATAGGCGTCTAAAGATGTACTACCCGGGTTATAATTAGAATAACCTTATAGTGTGTATTCACTATAACGGTCTTTCCCTTTAGCGACGATGTACTTATGGTTATTTTAGCGATAAGAATTATAGGATGGTATAATAAAGCTAAAAGCGGAAATAAAATCGGTAAGACGTTTGCGATCAGCCTTTTAGTTCGAATAGGACCGCTGTTTAGAGATACGGTTAGAAGGCATCTTAGGGGAAAAAGGATATAGAGGAGAGAAGGGGGACCTACGAAAAATAGATTACAGAAAGCCTTAAGGACAAGACTTAAGGAGGAGGGGAATAATATAATAAATAGGTAGGGAGGCCTATATAGGCGGCCCGTTGTATATAAAGGAAGCTAGACACAGGAGGGGCAGGAAGCCACTATATGGCTAATACGAAGATAAGACTAAGGGTCACGTGACTAGATTAGGAGGGATTAGACTAATCTAGGAGGACTCGTTAGACGGACTTAATCTAATCTAGGCTAATAGGTTAGGAGGGATCGGTATAATCTAGGAATACAGTAGAGGATAGGATGGGTATATAGGGAAGGGGATTTCTAGTAGATAGCTAGACTAGATCTCTACTAATCAATCTAAGCAACATTCTAAGCATTAGTTTATTAGGAGTAATCTCCTAACGTGACTTATACGCTACGACACTACTCACTAGCACTCTTATGCATTTCGACCTAACTCTCTACCTAAGAAACAGACCTACTATGGATTAGGAATAAGCCACTGTTACACCTATTCTCTAGTTAACTCTAGGATTACTCGCCTATAACTAGGGTATCCCTAATATAGCGTTATGTTTTAAGATCTCTATAATATCTAAAAAGATAGTGTGTTTTATACCTTAGATAGAAATAAAAAGTTATACGGTTTTTTAATCTACTACTCTATAGCCGTACTTAATAGCTTCTCTTTCTATGTTTATAAGTTAGTAGGGCTTGTTCTTTCTTTTCTAAGGTAATCGTAACTTATTAACGAGTTTTAGCGAGATATAATTTCCTTATACTCTACTATCGATTATTGCCTAGGTTTTATTTCTATTAATAAGGATATTAACTATAAAATGACTAGTACTACTAACGTCTATAGTATATAGAGACTAATTAGATCTCCGTTAAAGTATTAGTCTTAGTTATAATAACGGCTATTATTTCCTAAACTTCCTTCCTCTTATATATTATTATATAGTCTACTTATTAGACTTATCTTAGAGCTATAGTAATAGTTAAGTTGTCTACCTTCTAAGTTAATTAGATTTAGACTAAATAAATTATTCTCCCTTATATAGTTTCTATTATATTCCTATCGTATAGGTCTAATATAAATAGTATAGGTATTATCCTTAATTCGGGTTTCTTTGTTTTATTATAACACAATATAGTCGTCCTCCCTTCTACACTCTATCTAACCTTAGAGTTCCTTAGTATAGTAGGGTTTAATATTAAGAGTAGGAAACTATTAGTACTTAATCTTATCTATAAGGTGATCCTTATAGTAATAGTGTATACACGTAGTCTATACAAGCTAGTAGTATTATAGGTGTTGTATAATGTGTTTAGGGTGGTTTTTATCTTTAGCTACCTTATATTCCCTATCTTAGTCCTCTTAAATAGATATAGCTAGTATATCTAAGTTAGTAATTACTTCGCCTTTAACTATAATAAACTCTATATCCTTAGACTTAAAGTTCGTAGGTCGTGCTTAGTTCTATAAGATATACTTCTTACTACTATAGTCCTAAGGTGTCTTAAAGAAGACCTTCTTCTATTTAGTGTCTATAGTGCTTAAAGCGATAAAAGCGTCTTTAAGCTTTAATTAGTTAATTTAGGTAGTCCTAAATTTATAAGGATACTATCTAGATTCTTCTTTATTAGTTTTATAGATTAAGTATATATCGTCTTAATATATTAAGAAGTATAGATAGTTATATGTATATATCTCTTCTTCTTCGTTAGGTACTAGTTAGGTTCTAAAATCCTAGTCTTCGTCTAATAAGGCTTTATTATAATCTATAAATTAGTTACTATCTAAGACGTATTCTTTACTATTAACTATACTAATATTATAAGTTAGTAGGTCTTCTTAGTTTACTACGTTTAGCTTCTAGTGTTCTTATACGGGTTTCTAAGACTTCTTTAGAGCCTTACACTTATTCATAAAGTGTCCTAGCTTTCTATAATTATAATAAGTCTTACCCTTTTCCTTATAAGTAGCGTTAAGTTCTATTAGGCCTAAATAAGTTCTATAGGCTATAGACCCTCTATATCACTTACTAGTGTTTAGCTAATAACGTAGTAGTAGGTTGTTTTATTTTTTAGTGCCCTATCCTCTACGTTTAAGTCGCTTAGTATAGAGTCGATTATTGACCTTAATAATCTTACTAGCGAATTTATTAAAGGTATTAGGTTAATCCTCTTTTACGATCTTATCCTTTACGTCCTCTTATAGAGTGTTATAGAGTAGCTCTATTATACTATTATTATCCTATATAAAGTAGTTTAAGATACGCTTAAATTCCCTTATAAGGTACTAAGTAGATCTAGTCTACTTAAGGGCTTTAAGTTTACGAGTAGTAGTACGAATTTCGTCTAGATCTCTAAAGGTAGTTTAGAGTAGTTCTTTAAAGCGTTTATACCGCTAAAAGATTCGTACGGTTTTGTCCTTAGGTTCTTTATTATTAAGGTAGTCTTAAAGAGTTAGCTCCTACTACTCTATTACCTTACTAATAAGAAGATTCCTAATATAAAGTATCTTTATAGTAGGATTAATAATAGTAGTATTAATATAAAGATAGGCTTTAGCCTAAGTTAAGAAGTTTTAAACGTCTCTTTTAGTTCTATTAAACGAGTTAGGTTTAGGAAACTTTAGAAGCGTAAGGGTTCTAGTATTAGCGTTCTATATAGTCTAGATTTAAGTAGTAAGGGCGTCGATCTACTACCTTATCTACACTATAGCCTAGCCTAGGTTAGTTATTACGCTACTAGTAGTAGATATTATAAAGGTTAGCTACTTACGGTTTTAAGGTAACTCACTAAATAGGACTAATTAAAATATAATAGTGGCTTATTCCTAATCTATAGTAGGTCTATTTCTTAGGTAGAGAGTTAGGTCGAAATGTATAAGAGTGCTAGTAAGTAGTATCGTAGTATATAAGTCATATTAAGAGATTACTCCTAATAAACTAATACTTAGAAAATTGCTTAGATTAATTAGTAGAGATCTAGTCTAGCTATCTACTAGAAATCCCCTTCCCTATATACCTATCCTATCCTCTACTGTATTCCTAGATTATACTAATCCCTCCTAACCTATTAGCCTAGATTAGATTAAGTCCGTCCGACAAGTCCTCCTAGATTAGTCTGATCCCTCCTAATCTAGTCATATAACCCTTAGTCTTATCTTCGTATTAGCTATATAGTAGCTTCCCGCCCCTCCTATGTCTAGCTTCCTTTATATACAACGGGCCGCCTATACAGGCCTCCCTACCCGTTTGTCACAATAAGGTCTATAGTACCTTAAAAGCTAAGAAATTAATCTTAAGAATTAATTAAAATATAAGCTTCTTAACGATCCTATTTATAACTATCTTTATCGACTTATTTATATTTAATAAGGCCTTTAATTAAGACTATTATATATAGCTAGCTACTTATAGGTATATAGGCTATTATATATAATAGTGGCTTATTCCTAATCTATAGTAGGTCTGTTTCTTAGGTAGAGAGTTAGGTCGAAATGCATAAGAGTGCTAGTAAGTAGTATTATAGCGTAAGTCATGTTAGGAGATTACTCCTAATAGTCTAAGTATAACTTAGATTATTGCTTAGATTGATTAGTAGAGATGTAGTCTAGCTATCTACTAGAAATCCCCTTCCCTATATACCTATCCTATCCTTTACTATATTCCTAGATTATACTAATCCCTCCTAACCTATTAGCCTAGATTAGATTAAGTCCGTCTAACGAGTCCTTCTAGATTAGTCTAATCCCTCTTAATCTAGTTATATAACCCTTAGTCTTATCTTCGTATTAGCTATATAGTGGCTTCCTACCCCTCCTATGTCTAGCTTTCTTTATATACAACGGGCCGCCTATATAGGCCTCCCTACCTGTTTATTATATTATTCCCCTCCTCCTTAAGTCTTATCCTTAAGGCTTTCTATAATCTGTTTTTCGTAGGTCCCCCTTCTCTCCTCTATATCCTTTTTCCCCCTAAGATGCCTTCTAACCGTATCTCTAAATAACAGTCCTATTCGAACTAAAAGGCTAATTATAAACGTCTTACTAATTTTATTTCTACTTTTAGCTTCGTTATACTATCCTATAGTTCTTATCGCTAAAACAACTATAAGTATATTATCGCTAAAAGGAAAGACCGTTATAGCGAATATATACTATAAGGTTATTCTAATTACAACCTAGGTGGTATATCTTTAGACGCCTATATACGAGTTCTTTATAAGAAGGACCGTCTTAATAAGGAGCGCGTGTCTACTAAGGAGGATTTAGAGCGCGTAATAGCTCGTCTCTAGAGAATTTGTCGTTAGGAAAAGTTTCTTCGTTAAAAGGCTATAGAGATAGTAGCTCGTAGGGTAGAGAGTCTTAACGAGTTAGAAGCGTAGGAGCGTTCTAAACTTAAAGCTTATATAGCCGACTAATCCCTAGAGTTTCTTATAAACTTAGGTCTTCTAGTTCCGTCTAAGTGTTTATTTGCTTTTAATAGAACTATTATAATAGGTCCTAGTAGTTCCTAAGGTTCTTAGCTAGTTCCTATATGTTCTTAGAGTTTAGGTACCCTTTTTACTTAATAAGATAATAACGATTCTTTTAGGTTCCTTATATTTTAAGTATTTTCTTAACCTTATACTCGTTTATGTCTTTAAGGGTAACGTCTATAGTAAGTATTATATCACTTAGTGCTTTCTCTAGTAATAATATATAAAATATAGGATATATCTTTATCCCTTCTAGTAATAATAGTTTATAGTTAACTTCTAATAGTTTCCGTTTAATAAGGAATAGTCTAATTTTCTTCTAATCGAGTTTATCGCTAGGTCGTTTCGTCTTAATGTTTTTATAGATAAGGTAAACTTTATCTCCTCTCTCTAGGATTAGCGCTAGTAATCTCTTCTTATCCGTATAGTGCTTTATCTAATTCTATAAAAATATCTATTCTACTTATAGATGCTTTTATATTTCTATAATAGTTACTATATATACTATAGCTACTAGCGCGTTTATATTTTATACTGTATGTGTTTTAATCGTAGGGTCGAATCTATAGTTCGCCTTAAAGGGTAATATTTTTATATTTTCGTTTTCTAAGCTATTCGTAGCCTATTATGTAAGTAGTAACTACTCTACCTAATCGTTCTATTAGTAGTTTATATAGCTTTATAGATACTATTTAAGTATCTAGTTCTAGATTTCCGTTTATCTATCTATCTATAGATAGAATACCGTTAAAAGGTTCTATTTAACCTTTATAATTTCTATAAGGTATTTCTAGAAGTTTAATATAAAGAGCTTATCTTAATCTATTATTAACTTAGTAGGTAACCCGTATTATATAATAATTATCTTAAAGAAGATATACGCTAAATCTCTTATATTACTCGATTCTATATAAAGAATATAGTAGGCGTACTTTATAAGTTTATCGACTATAACTAGTATACTATTATAGTATACTTCGGTTATAGGTTCCTTTAACTTTAGTAGTTTAATAATAAAGTCTATTATAATTGTTTACTATACTCTCTCTAGTGGTAGTATTAGTTATAGTTCTCTATAAGGCGTATACTATACTGCCTTAGCTTTATTATAGATATTGTAGTTCTTAATAACTTCCTATACGATCTTTCTACTTCTAGGGAAGTCGTACGATCTTCTTAATCTATTAATCGTTTTCCCTATACCCTAATGTCTATATAATAGGTGCTTATGTATTTCCTTAATAAGCTACTTCTAAAGTGTACTAGGAATATACTAACGTTTATTAAATAAGTAGTTATTCTTACTCTTAGTTATATATAGTTTTATTTCCTAATTGTTTAGGTAGCTATTATTCTTTATGTGTAATATAATACGTTATATCTACGTCTTATCTAGCTTAGCTTACTATGTTATACTAATTTCTCTAGTGCCTAATATAAGGTTCCTATCCTTAGTAGCTTATAATAAGGGTGCGTTGTCTACTTGTTCTTCTAACTTTAGATCTTCTCTATAACTAAGCGCGTCTACTCGCCTATTTTCTAATTCTTTTCGATATATAATCTTAAAGTCGTAGTCTATAAGGGTCTTATACTATCTAATCTACTGTTTATTTAGATCTTTCGTGGTTAAGAACGATATAAGATTCTTATAATTAGTGTACACTTTAACTTAATACTTTACTCTAACGAGATAGTGTCTCTATTCTTTAAAACACTAAATAATCACTATAAGCTCCTTATTATAGATCCTATAGTTTAGCTTAGGTTTATAGAGTTTTTACGAGAAGAATACAACTAGGTACAACCTTCCTTTATCGTCTTATTGTCTAAGCTGCCCGCCTAGGCTATAGTCTAAGGCGTTAGTCTTAAGCTCGTAAGGCTTATCCTAATTAGGTGCTTTTAATATAGGTTCTTTTATAACTAAGTCTTTAATGTCTTAGAATGCCTTAGCTTTATATTCTCCCTACTTAAAGCTAATTTCATTCTTTATTAGATTAGTAAGAGGTCGTGCTATATCGCTATATCCTCTAAGGAACTTATAATAGAAGTTTATAAAGGTAGTAAACGCTCTTATATCTTTTAGTATTATTAGTGTTAGCTATTCCTTAATAGTTTTAATCTTATCGTCGCTTATTTATACTTCTCTATACGTAAGTATATATCCTAGGAAGTGAATAGTCTTCTAGTAGAACTAGTATTTCTTTACCTTTACTAGGAGGTTGTTATCTTATAGCGTTTATAGTACCTTATAGACGTATTACTTATATTCCTCTAGTGTGTTTAAATAGATAAGGATATTATTAAGGTAAACAACTATAAAGATTCCTAGCTATTTCTATAGGATATTATCGATTATTGTTTAAAACGTTACTAGTGCGTTAGTTAGCCTAAAAGGCATTACTAGATACTTATAGTGTCCTCTAGTGGTTCTAAATACTATTATCTACTCTTAGCCCTCCTTTATCTATATAAGGTTATAGGCTCCTTTTAGGTTAAGTGTTATAAACTATATAGCTTTATAGACCTTATTATGTATTTTAGTAATAAGTGGTAATAGGTATTAGTTCTTAATTATAATCTCGTTTAGTTACTAATAGTTAATGTATAGTTATAGTTTTCTGTTTTTCTTTAGTACCTATAGGATTAGGTATCCTACTAGGGACTCTAATAGTCGTATATATCCCCTTTATAATATTTCCTCTAAATACTCCTTAAGCGCCTAGTCCTATATAGGGTTCTAGGGATATATCTTATAGAACCTTAGTTCCTTACTAGGCTAGAGTTTAATCTTATAGTCCTAGTGTGAATACTCTAGTAGTCCTATCTCTAGCTCTTTACTAAACAGCTTACTATACTTTAAGTATTCTTTAGGAATCTCTATTATCTTAGCTTTTAGCTCTCTAGCGATTATATATAGTCCTAGAGGCCTATTGTGATTTAATAAAGGTACCTTTCTTTAGCCGCTCTTTATGTTATAATCGTATCCTAGTGTATCCTACTAAAGTTAGCCTATTCTCTAGTTAACTCTAGGATTACTCGCCTATAACTAGGGTATCCCTAATATAACGTTATGTTTTAAGATCTCTATAATATCTAAAGAGAGAGTGTATTTCTAGCCTTATATAGAGATAGGAAGTTATACGGTTTCCTAATCTATAACTCCTTAGCCGTACTAAACTGCTTCTCCTTCTACGTTTGTAAGTCGGTAGGGCTCGTTCTTTCTTTTCTAGGGTAATCGTAATTTATTAACGAGATTTAGTGAGATATAGTTTCCTTATACTCTACTATCGATTATTACCTAGGTTTTATTTTCGTTAATAAGGATATTAACTATAAAGTGACTAATACTACTAACGTCTATAGTATATAGAGACTAATTAGATCTCTATTAAAGTATTAGTCTTAGTTATAATAATAGCTATTATTTCTTAAACTTCCTTCCTCTTATATATTGTTATATAGTCTACTTATTAGACTTATCTTAGAGCTATAGCGACGGTTAAGTTGTCTACCTTCTAAGTTAATTAGATTTAGACAAAGTGAATCGTTCTCCCTTATATAGTTTCTATTATGTTCCTATCGTATAGGTCTAATATAGATAGTGTAGGTATTATCCTTAATTTAGGTTTCTTTATTTCGTTGTAATACGATATAGTCGTCCTCTCTTCTATACTCCGTCTAACCTTAGAGTTCCTTAGTATAGTAGGGTTTAATATTAGGAGTAGGAAGCTATTAGTACTTAATCTTATCTACGAGATAATCCTTATAGTAATAATACGTACATATAGTCTATATAAGCTAGTAGTGTTATAGGTGTCGTATAATGTGTTTAGGGTGGTTTTTGTCTTTAGCTACTTTATATTCCCTATCTTAGTCCTCTTAAATAGATATAGCTAGTATATCTAAGTTAGTAATTACTTCGCCTTTAACTATAATAAACTCTATATCCTTAGACTTAAAGTTTATAGGTCGTATTTAGTTCTATAAGATATACTTCTTACTACTATAGTCCTAAGGTGTCTTAAGGAAGACCTTCTTCTATTTAGTATCTATAGTACTTAAAGCGATAAAGGTGTCTTTAAGCTTTAATTAGTTAATTTAGGTAGTCCTAGATTTATAAGGATACTATCTAGATTCTTCTTTATCGGTTTTATAGATTAAGTATACATTATTATAATATACTAAGAAGTATAGATAGTTATATATATATATCTCTTCTTCTTCGTTAGGTACTAGTTAGGTTCTAAAATCCTAGTCTTCGTCTAATAAGGCTTTATTATAATCTATAAATCGGTCGTTATCTAAGACGTATTCCTTACTATTAACTATACTAATGTTATAAGTTAGTAGGTCTTCTTAGTTTACTATATTTAGCTTCTAGTATTCTTATACGGGTTTCTAAGACTTCTTTAGAGCCTTACACTTATTCGTAAAGTGTCCTAGCTTTCTATAATTATAATAAGTCTTACCCTTTTCCTTATAAGTAGTGTTAAGTTCTATTAGGCCTAAATGAGTTCTATAGGCCGTAGACCCTCTATATCGCCTACTAGTGTTTAGCTAATAGCGTAGTAGTAGGTTGTTTTATTTTCTAGTACCCTATCCTCTACGTTTAAGTCGCCTAGTATAGAGTTAGTTATTAACCTTAATAATCTTACTAGTAAATTCGTTAAAGGTGTTAGGTTAATCCTCTTTTACGATCTTATCCTTTATGTCCTCTTATAGAGCGTTATAGAGTAGCTCTATTATACTATCGTCGTCCTATATAAGGTGGTTTAAAATACGCTTAAATTCCCTTATAAGGTGCTAAGTAGACCTAGTCTACTTAAGGGCTTTAAGTTTATAAGTAGTAGTACGAATTTCGTTTAGATCTCTAAAGGTAGTTTAGAGTAGTTCTTTAAAGCGTTTATACTACTAAAAGATTTATACGGTTTTATCCTTAGGTTCTTTATTATTAAGGTAGTCTTAAAGAGTTAGCTCCTACTACTCTATTGCCTTACTAGTAAGAAGATTCCTAATATAAAGTATCTTTATAGTAGGATTAATAATAGTAGTGTTAATATAAAGATAGGCTTTAGCCTAAGTTAAGAAGTTTTAAACGTCTCTCTTAGTTCTATTAAACGAGTTAGGTTTAGGAAACTTTAGAAGCGTAAGGGTTCTAGTATTAGTATTCTATATAGTCTAGATTTAAGCAGTAAGGGCGTTAATCTACTACCTTATCTACACTATAGTTTAGCCTAGGTTAGTTGTTACACTACTAGTAGTAGACATTATAAAGGTTAACTGCTTACGGTTTTAAGGTAACTCACTAAATAGGACTAATTAAAATATAATAGTAGCTTATTCCTAATCTATAGTAGGTCTATTTCTTAGGTAGAGAGTTAGGTTAAAATGCATAAGAGTACTAGTAAGTAGTATCGTAGTATAAGTCATATTAGGAGATTACTCCTAATAGTCTAAGTATAACTTAGATTATTACTTAGATTAATTAGTAGAGATCTAGTCTAGCTATCTACTAGAAATCCCCTTCCCTATATACCTATCCTATCCTCTACTATATTCCTAGATTATACTAATCCCTCCTAACCTATTAGCCTAGATTAGATTAAGTCCGTCCGACGAGTCCTCCTAGATTAGTCTAATCCCTCCTAATCTAGTCACGTAACCCTTAGTCTTATCTTCGCATTAGCCACACAGTGGCTTCCCGCCCCTCCTATGTCTAGCTTCCTTTATGTACAACAGGCCGCCTATACAGGCCTCCCTACCCGTTTGTTATATTATACTAGCCTTATACTATATAAAAAAATAGGGTTTAATATAGCCTTTTAAACCTTTATTAATATAATTAAAATATAGTATAATATTAATATTAGGACTATCTAAATAGATAATAAAAAGGCCTTTATTAAGATTAACTAGTATAAGACTAGAGGTATTAATTTCCTACTCTCCTCTTTATATTATATATATTATAGAGGCTACTAAGAACACTCTAGAGGAGTTATAAAGGAGCTTATAACTTACTTTTACCTTTAAGTAGGCCTTCCCTTTAAGTTCTAGAATCTAGCCTATAATATAGTAGTCTATCTCCTTAATTACTACCTAAGTAGGTAGAGAAATTAGGCCTCTCTAATTAAATTAATTAAAGCCTAGATCTATAATAACCACTAGGAATAGTAGTACTTCCTAAAGGACTTTAAGCCTAATATCTAATATCTATATATATTTAGATATAAGGCCTTTATACTAACTAAAGAAAGAATATAAGGTATTAATAATAAGCTTAAGTAAAGAGTTTATATTAGATATCTTATAGGTATCCTCTTATTAATATAATACTTAATATAGATTCCTTCCCTAAGGGGTATTATATTAATTAACTTAAGCTATATTGCCTTTAATAAGACTTCCTTCTATAAGGAAGAAGAAGCTACCTAATAAGCTTAATAGTAAGTAGAATTCCTTTAATAACCTCTATACTCTAAAGAGGTCTAAAATAACCTAAGTCTAGAGCTAAGCCTCTATTTAATTATAGTAGAGGCTATATAGTTATTATATAATACACTTCCTAAGGTGATATAGTCCCCTCTAGACGAGCCGGCTAAAGCTAAGCCGGCTAGGGAGTTAGAATAGCCGCTTTTAACCTTAGTGAAAAACAGCCTATTAGAATAGCCGCTTTTAATACTACTAGAGAGTCTATAGAACCTAGAGGCTTTTAATTCTAATAAGGGTTAAAGGTATAATAATAATATTATAACTACCCTTACTAGAGTAATTAACATTAGTCTCTTTAACTAACTATATTATAACTCTCTTCTATTAAGCCCTTAAAATCACTAGGTAGCCTAAAAGTATAACTATTAGCCTTAATTTTATATAGTAATAAAAGATAAGATTAATAGCGTTAAGAGCCTAAGGGTAGTAAAAGAGGTTAATCTAAGAGTTATATAAATCTAATAGAAGCCTCTTAACCTCTACTAGGTCTATATATATAAATTTAATACTAATAGATATTTTAAGAGATATAAAGTATATATTTATATATAAGGAGACTAATAACCTATAAGCCTATTAATAAAGGTAGTAATTATATTAGTAATAAGAATATTTTAACTAATAATAGCTTTTATAGCTTACTTTAACCTAGAATCCTCTTAAATTAATTTTATTAATATATTCTATAATTTAGACCTAGATAAGGAAATCTACACCTAAATACTATTAGGCTTTAAAGATAAGAATATAAATTAAAAGCTACTAAAAGCTCTTTATAGACTTTAAAGATTACTACTTCTTTAATATAAAGAAGTTATAAGGTTTTTTTTCACTTAAGGATTTACTTCTTACTTTAAAGACCTATATATTATAATAAAGGCTAGTATTATAGTTTTCTTCTATATAGATAATATAGTCTTTTTATACTTAAAGGTATAAAAAGACCTCTTTAAGAAGCTATAGGCTAACCTACTAAGAAGTTATAATATAAAGACTCTAGGTAAGTTTTACTAGTTCTTTAGTATTAAAGTTATTAGGGATTACCCTAACTAAAAGGTATAGCTATTATAGAAGTCCTATATCTAGAAAATTACCTATTACTTTAATTATAATAATAATAAGAAGGTTATAATCCTTTTATTATTAGAACCTCTAGTTAAAAGAAAAGATAAAACTAGTACTAAAAAGATTAAAAAGTTCTAGTTAATTATTAGTTCTATTAAATATCCTTTAATTATAATAAGAATAGATTATACTCTTACTATCTTAAAATTAGCCTAATTCCTCTTTAATCCCTTAAAATAGTATATTAAATAAAGGCTTAATATTATTAAATACCTTAAATAGACTAAAGACCTCTACCTTACCTTTAATAGTAGATATAAGGTTATTAAGATATTTAGTAATACTAGCTTTACTAATAACGCCTCTAATAAGAAAAACTTATAAGGTTATATAATAAAGCTATTTAAAGGACTAATTTATTATTAATTAGGAAAATAAGATACTATAACTACTTTATTAACTAAAACTAAATTACTAGCTCTTTCTTAAATAGTAAAAGAGGTAATAACGTTTAAACGGCTTACTTAAAATATAGAATTTACCTTTAAAGGTATAATTAATCTCTTCTATAATAATTAGTAGATAATCTATCTTATTATAGAGGATCTTATTAAATTAACTATAAAGCTTTAGTATATAGATATTTATAACTATTAGATTTACTAAAAAGCTAGAGCTAAGAGCTTTAACCTCTAATAAAAGCCGACTAATAAAATAGTAGTAGATAGCCTTATAAAGGCTCTTCTATACTAGAAATTTAAGGTATTTATAAAGATATTAGGCCTTAAGAACCTACCTAAATCCTTTAATTCTACCTAAGAGCCTAAAGGTCTCTTATAGTTTAATAATTAGTTTAATAATAATAAAGAGCTAATAAAAGAATTATAAGAGATAACTCTACTAATATAACTAATAATTACTATAATAGATAAGCTAATTAGGCACTTAATACCTCCTCTAATACCTCTAGTAATAATTCTAGGCCTACTATAGGTATTACTCTTATTATAAGGTAGTACCCTTATTACTACCCCTAAGGCACTATATAATAAGGCTATATATAGCTAAATTCCTTACTATTATATTAAGTCTAATAACTAGTACTAGTTACCTTAATTAGTACTATAAAAGTATACTATATAGCCTTTTACTAGGTTATATAGTTAAGTCTATTCCTTATAGCTTAAGTACCTTATTAAAGGGATACTAAACTAATAAGAAAAACTAAGAAGATAGTTAGTACTTAGTAGGCCTATCTAATTAGATTATACTTATTTTTCTCTATCCTTTTAGGGATATAAGCTTTTTATATTAATTAAATAACTTATAGTATAAGTTAGTTTTTTTTATTATAGAGATATATAAGAGACTATAGGTTTAATTCCTACCTTTTCTATAGTTTTTTTCTAATAAAACAGCTATAAGGGGTGTATTAAGTAGGGTGACGGAAGGTTACTAGGGAAGGGGACAGGCCCTATAAAAGGGTCATTTTTATACGTGTTTTTCCGTCTTTTATAGGCGGCACCCTATAAGGGAGTATCTAGGAGTGCCAGCCACAGTACAGCAGTTTTTCTCTCCAATCAACACTCTTTCTATGATCATTAGGCTGCTTGCGGGACAGGAACTAATCATGATTCTCTCGCTCTTTTATAGCTAGCTACTTATTTGCACGTGACTTAAACTGGGTCATGACACACCCGCAGTGCGGCCACGTCGTTTGTCATGCATTTTAGCACTCTGTTACTCTTTTCAGGGGACCTTGACTCCACTGAGGTATCAATTCTGTCAGAATCTACACCCGATGAAGGACTGCAACAGTTTGATACGCGGCCCAACAAAATAGGGCCAGCTGTCAACTGGCCAAAGGCATGATGGGCGTAATCGAGGCACTTTTACCGAGAGCGCAAGTCGTGGGTGCAGCAACGCATTCACTACATCGCGCCTCGTTCTTGAGGTGATACGTATAGAGAGAGCATTAGGAGAGACCCTTTTTGTACGACCACTATGACGACGAACACCATCGCAAGCGCAGCAAACGCACAAAGGCATTGAATTTCGCACGCAAGCAGCAGATCATGCGCGATCGAGGTTGGGCCTTACCTATGCAAATTTGGCGATACTATCGTCTCCATCCTCCATCCTCCATCCCATCTCATCTCCCCATCTTCATCACCACCACCAGGCACCCGTCCGTACCCGTTTGCAAGCAATCAACCAACTACAACTCTACTGCGCGCCCCGCGCCACGATAGCTCAACGACAACCCGCATGCACTTTATCATTACCTAGGCTGGTCAAGCTCAAATACAGCACTTGATCGTGCTAACCATCGGATACCATCCCCGTCAAGGCTGCCTCTAACGTGAGCACTCCCATCGGCTGCGACTGCAACAATGGACGACACAACAAAGCCCACTGGATTCTGGGGAGGCCTTTTGAAGCGAGGCGCCAATGCAAAGACCAAGGCAAGCTTATATTTACACTTTACCTCGTTCAAACCACCGAAACAGACGCTAACACGGACATGGCACTTCCTAGTTCAAGAGCGAGCCTCGTATAAGACGAGCCGCTGGAACACGCCCGCGCCGTCCGCCGCCAGAGACGTCCTCCATGGCTGGCCAGCGCCACCATGATGCGCGCCCGCGTAGACGTCGCGTCACCCGCTTCAGTGACGACAACGACAGCGACCCCGACAACGACCTCGACAACGACCCCGACGATCCTGGCTGGCAGACCCCCGAGATCCCCCTCACGCAGTGGCCGCCTGCCAGCATCCCCCCCGACCACGAGCTGTCGCGCGACCAGGCCATCGCCCTCATCGCCCGCGGCGCCCCCTCCCACAAGGGCTACCTACGCCCCGTCCCCCACGTCTCCAGCGACTTTTACGCGCTCTACGCCGCCTCCTCCGGAAACGACCGCGCCGCCCCACGCGATCTTGACGTCGATCCCGAGCCCGCCACCGACCGCGCAAATCTCCACGATGCCATGGTCCAGCTCATGACCCTGCGCATGGCCGGGCCCCCCGACATCATCCACGCCCCCTGGAGTACCTTGGAGCAGCCTAGCTGCGCCTTCCGCTTCGGAGCCCGCCCCGGCACCATCACCCTCAACCACTGGGCCTCCATGGCCAGCGCCCTCCCGGAGAGCATCGCCCTACGCGACTCGGGCGTCGTTCCCCGGCCCCTCACCCTCGACGAGGTCTTTGGCCGCCTGCGCGAGCTACACGCCGACGGGCTCGAGGACCTGGACGAGGCGGCCCTAGCTCGCCCACTCTACAAGAAGGTCCTGCGCGACCCCATACTCAGCACCCGCAAGACCCTGGAAAAGCAAATCACAGATCTCATCATGGCGCTCTCCCGGCCCGAGTGGATCGACTTTACCAACCCAAAGAACCAGGTCGTCACCCGCTTCATCTTCAACCCCTACCCCGAGGACCACGACCGGTACCTCGCCTTCTTCCACCAGCTGCTGCTCAGCGTCGAGCTCCACGTCCGCATACACAACAGGCAGCACAGCGACTACGCCAAGGGCAAACTTCTAAAGCAGATCCCTCCCACCATACAATGGAACCTGGCGCTGGCTTGGCGCTGGAGCCACTACGTACGTGTCAAGAACTACGGGCCAACTGTGGACGACATCCAACTGCGCTTCAGGCTGCGCAAGCGGCAGGTCCACATGCTACAAAAGTTTGTCATGGTACTCAAGTGGCCGAATCTGCGCGCCACGCTCGATGCGCTGCGTGATTGTGAGGATGAATTGGCGCGCGACCCCGTCAGCTCCGACGCCTACGCCTTCTTCAGCGGACTAATTCTCCCCGGACCAACCTTTCCCTTCCTCATCATGAACGCGCTCGTCGACACGGACCCGGACGACGCCACGGACGAGCTGGCGCTGCTGTCGCACGTTCATCCCAGCTGCGGCTTCCAGTACCGCGGGAGCAACACGTACTGGACCACCGACTGCATCGTGGGCCGGGTGCTGGCGCCCAAGTGCCGCGAGCTGGCCGGCTGGGTCGGCCCAGCGTGCCCGACCGCGGACCTAGCGCGGTCGCAGATCGCGCGGATCCGCGCGCGCCGGCCCCCACGCGGCCCCCCGCTCCGCCGCGAAGATGTGCAGAGCATGGGCGAGCGGTCGGACCCGCTGGGCCCGCCGGCCAAGATGTACCCGGTTGAAGAGTACGAGCTAGTGACGCCGGGGTCGAGCGGACTCAGCCAGGCGGACACGGCGCGCGTGGAGCTGCTGTCGCTGCGAGAAGTGCCGCCGCCGACGGACCCGCCGCCAACACCGGGGCCGGGACCGGTGGGGCCGAAGCTGTTCGACGCGACGGTGCAGTTTGCGGTGGACGGGGTGTCGTGGCCGCTGCGGCTGACGTACGACGTGTGGTTCGTCAACGCGTGGCCGTGCTCCGAGGCGCCGCACCCGCTCTTCTTTGACTACGCGTACCAGCGCGTCTGCGCGGACGAGGTGCTCGGCGTGCGCGACTGGGGCCGCGTGCACGCCGACAGCAGCGGCCGACGTAGCGCGCGGTCCACGCCGATGCCGACGACGCAGGGCGAGGACGGCGGCATCTACCAGCGGGATGAGGAGGAGGTGCTGGTCGTCGAGGCGTTTGGCGTGCGCGACCACGAGGTGCTGGTCCGGGCGTGGTGCGCGCACTGGGGGCTGAGCGCCGTGGTCGCGGACGTGGGCAAGACTTGGTGAGTACATGGCCGTTGATTTCGTGAGCTTGACTGACTGGTGTAGTGTGGCGTGTGCGATTCGCGAGTGCTACGCGGCAGCGCTGACGGTGCTCATCTTGGTGGACGACGCGAGTCATGCGCATCGCAAGGACGACTGATGTGGATAGGGGTGGAGTGTGCAGAAGGTGAAGGCGACTGTGTTGATGGATGAGATGAGTGAACGTGGATGGGTGCATGGAGTTTTTGTATGATTGCATCTACATGGCGTTTTGTTTACAGGCGTCTGTTGCAGCATCGTTGGGTAATGGAGCCCTTGTCGCGCACCGCGGCGATTTGATTTTCATGTTTATTCTCGATCGTATTCCTCGTGAGATTCGGAATACATGTAGCACATGAATGAAAACAACAGCACATCATACCCTCAGGGCATACTAGGGGTCAAGTATGAGGCATGCCTGGGAAGGGTGCTTTGCTCAGGAGAGCTTGTACACTTGGTAACAATACGTATTACTCCCCATCAAGTATTTATTCATCTTGTGGGTTTTATACATCTCAAGTATACTATATACTTTCCAAGTTTCAACCAGCTTTGTAAAGCCATTATTTTAACCATCGCACCCATCTTCGAGAGGGGTCAGTCCGGAACTTATTGGTAGTATGTATTTCGGTAGCACAGTGAACCTGAACAGATTGACATCGGGGCGGATTTGCCGCGCCGACTCATGCCGACTAGCAAGCTTAATTTATCGAAACTGTGAATCACGATTACACTCAGATGTCTGTTAGTAAGGCTTGGGCGGATATCTCTCTCTTGGCGCAGCTGTAGCATCACGGCAAACCACACAGCCGCATGAATTATCGCACACACCTCAGAAGAATAGTATTAATCTTTTATTCTCCTTCTGCCTTAATCAATGTGCAAAAGAATTTCCCTTTATAGCTATTAGACAAGGGTGACAATTATTATAAATGTCGCTTTGAAACTTTGTGCCTTCTGCCTGGCCAGGTTTTTTGTCTGTTTTTTGGGGGGGTTTCAGCGGCCTCGGCGGCGTCAAACTGCATCGATATTGAAGCCTGAATAGATAGAGTTTATTAGGCAATGTGGGATGTAATACGCTACGGCACACTGCGTCTCTTGTTCGTGTATGCAGCAACCCCAATTATCGTGACACTTTTCCTACAGCGACAACTCTGCAGACCACGAGTTCTTCGTTGGGTGGATCTGGTTAAAGATGCATTTCGAACCATCCCATCGCTATTTGTTGATGCTTTGGCTAGTTGGAAGAGTTACAACATTTTTAGAGGGCGGCACTACACAACACGGTCATCAAGAAGGCGGCCTGGTATGGAGTACTTGCAATTCACGACTGGGGGAAAAAAGATTGTACTTTGGCTGCATAATTCGCTGCTAGAGGTACGTATCCGAGCCCACGTACGTGCATTTAGAGAGTTTGGCAACTCACAACTCACTATCTAACTAGGTCTAATGAAGCCGGTGAGTAATTCGACAAGGCCGACACTTAACAACGCGTACCTGGGAATCTTTTCTTCGCGGAGTGGTGACTATTTCAATGCAATCGTACCTCCAACTCCGATTTAGATTCTTCTTGTTTCTTCTCTGATCGTTTGCTTCTCGAGTGTGTGCCGCGGCCTGTGGTATCGTGTAGCTGGGCGTGAGCCACGGGAAACCCAAAGCGAAACCTAATAAAGACATGGACAGCACCTAGTATGTGAGTAGATAAATCTAGACTTTCCTTCCTAGAAAACTTAGCAGTAGAGTATAATAAAGTAGAGAAAGAAGTGGGACTATTTGTTTATAAAACCCTGATAATCCTTTGCTTGAATTTCTCAATCCTACTTCAACAAATAAAAAACGATCAATCTCATTTAAATCGACTTCTCGTCATTATCGCACTTCTCACAACCTTCCAGAATTTTTCTGCTACAGACACCATGAACAAAGTACCCGCAGAGACCGCCAGGATCTACTCGAGGGCCGCGTACATCGACGAGCCTACTATTCCCGACTATGAGACCCTGCACGAGAAGACTCCTGCCGTTCAAGAACTCAGAGATATTTTCTGGTATAGCGGTTGGAGATTTACATCCTGGCATATGGCCTTATTCTATTCGCTTTCAGAAGAGGATCTTGTAGAGTTGAAGACAAATCCTGAAGCCGCTCGGGAATGTGGTGATGCGGCTCAGCTCTTTGGTATTTTTCGTACGTACAGTACTCACTCTTTACCTCCGCCGCCTCTCGTGTCATCTAGAGCCACACCCACGAATATTTACACTGACGTTTCTATTAGTTACCACGGGACGTATACCTTCTTCGTACAAGCTGCCAGTCCACCCCGTTCGCCCTGCCAGTTCGGCGGTGAACTTGCCGTCACCAACTGCATCAATACCGCTGGATTTCTCGCCGAGCTCCTCCAAGACTCGGGCTGCCGATGTAGCCAGCCGAGGGAGTCGCAAAAGGTCATTATCCATCACTTCGGCTACGTCAAGCTTGAAGAAGAAGTCCAAGAACCAGAAGCAGGCCGGCATCTTCCCAGCGCGGACGACCCCCTCGTCAAGCAGTGATGACACGCCAGCTGGAACAGAAGCAGAACTGTGTGTCTCTGCTGCTGCGTCAAACAAAGGAAAGGGTCGTATGACCCGCTCCGCTACTGCCGTCGCCGCCGCCGCCGCCGCTGCTGCCGCCGCTGCTGCTGCATCGGACAAAGGAAAGGGCCGTAAAAGCCGATCCGCCACTGGTGCTGCTCCTGCTGCCGCATCTCAGCAAGAATCTCACGGGCAGTCAGCAGCCACCATGTTGTCTCATCCCGCAGACCTGCCTACCACACGCAGGCAAATTACGTATGGACCCGCCGTAAGTCATATACAGCCACCTTTAATTTCTTTTCGTCCCATCAGGGATCACTCATCTTCAGGAAACAATCATACCTTATCATCACAATGTTTAAATACTAATACTATATAGAGTTTTGATAATCAGGACCGTCCAGAGTGCGTCGTGACACATAGAGGACTGGCCGTGGATCAAGCCCATGTCCTCCCCCTTGCCCTTAACTCAATCGACCACAACCTTGTCTACATGCCTCCCATCCTTACTGTTGCGAAGCGTCTCTTGGGAACGTCGTTCACTAATGGAATCCGAGGAGCCCTCCTCACTCTTGGCGAGTCAAACGCCTGGAACATGATTCCCTTGACCCCCTATTTACATCGAATGTGGAATACCTATGGTGCTATTGGTTTTAAGCCCCTTTATCTTGATACCGAGCAAGATCAGTCAGGCTGTGCTGTCTATATCGTTGCATTTACGTTTCACTGGCTTCCGCAAACCGACTTGGGACATGAATATATTCCACAGCAGCTCTCAGCAGACGAATGCCTTCAGATGGTTTCCGAGTCGGAAGAATTCAGCGCCAAAAAGGACAGCATCTTTGAATGCGTGCATGACCCGAGCGGACCTTCTAATAATTTACGGCGACTAGAAAATGGACACGTCTGTAGGGTTGGGTTTACCTCGCGACCCAGTGGAGAGATTTTGATGAGCTTGCTAGATCTTCGTTGGCATGCCTCGCGTCTTAGGTGTCTGGCCGGGGAAGCTGGAGAGGACCCTTTCGAGGATGAAGATAATAGTGATAGCGACCCTGACTATATCCCCTGGCTCGGGTCAAACTGGCACATACGCGATATCAACGTCGAAGCCTACAAGGGCCGTCGTAATAAACAGTAGAATCTTGTTTTAAGAATACACTCTTATTTTACGTTCCTATTCTATCTAAAAGGCGACCTAGTAGTTCCTTATTAGAATATTTATTAATTCCTTTACTAGTCCCTTTATTTAAATACAGCTTCTATAGCTAATAGAAAGAGGCTCTTTAAAATATTCTCTTTATTTTTTATTTCTTCTTTTTTTATTTTAATATTATTTTTTATTTTCTTTATCTTCTTTATCTTCTTTATCTTCTTTATCTTCTTTATCTTCTTTATCTTCTTTATCTTCTTTATCTTCTTTATCTTCTTTATCTTCCTTCTCTTCCTTCTCTTCCTTTTTTTTATTCTCCTTAATAGTATAACTTCTAAAGCTCCGCCTTTATGAGTTCACTGCCTTACGCGGCGAACCAGTGCACCTTCTTGTCTGTCTTAGGAGAAATTTCCGTCGCGGTGCAGCTCGCATTGCAGACCGGTGACAGCGCCGTGGGGGGATTTGGTCAGACGCCGCACGAAGGCGTTGCCCTAGCCCATGAGGGTGATTTCTATGTTGAGGTGGAAAGACGCGGCGTCGGCTTAGTCGATAGAACGGCGGTGTGTCGAGGCGCGACCGGATCGATCGGTTCTTGTTCATGGACTACAGAATGGTCCAGTCCATGCGGACGACGTTTCGACTCGGGCCTTGCTCGAGCAAGATCTGTCTCAGTGCGTCCACGGTGAGCCCCCGGCGGAGGATGCCTCGAGTGGTGGGCATCCACGGGTCGTCCCATCCGCTTACCTTGCCAAAGTCGACAACTCGGAGCAGCTTTCTCTTGGAGAGAAATATGCGGATGAAGCTGATCCTAGCAAAACCCCAAAGGTGAACGCGCCGCATGTTCAACGCCTCGAGAAACCAGTAGTATTGATCAATGCGGTCGGCGTACTCGGCTGTCCGTAACGCGTGAGTGACACCCTCAATAGAGTCAACCAGAGGGCAGGCAAAGTCGTAGGTGGGATAGATGTGGCAGTCCCAACCTGTTCGATGGTGTGGCTGGCGCGTCTCAGTCTTTCAACTAGGGAAACGATATATATTGGGGTCGCGAAGAGAGCCGTTGCTGTCATTGTAGGCGATGCCCGCGTGGATGCAGTCTTTCTTGTTAAAGTCGGTTCCCGCCTTCATCCCTTCAAATATTGCTAGACTCGTGGGTCTGTCTCTGCGCTGGCTGGGCAAGCGATTACGGCAGTCTATATTCTGAATTTCGGGTTCTGTATCTTCGGCGCACGCGTTGCCAGAAGAAATCAGTTGGCGACACAAGTCGTAGAGGACGTGAAAGTAGTCGCTAGTGTATGTGACCTATTGGGGTGAGATGTCCAGCGCGCCAAGGTCCTCGATAATGGACTGTTCGTACCTTTTCTTCTCTTTCTTGGGGTTGGTATCGTCGAAGCAAAAATGAGCGAGCCAGAAGCGGCATCATGTACAAACTAGTCGTTTAAACACGCGCCCTGTGCATGGCCAATGTGCAAACGGCCACTAGAGAAACGCGGGCAAGTTAGTAGTGCTTCCAGTTCTCTTGAATAGGTAAACCTACGACGGCTCTGGCGGAAGCCTGGTGACGATTCCATGCTCTGCGTCCTGCAGCTTCATGTTGTCTAGAGAGCCGAATTCGGTGGTGGAGGCTATGCTAGGCTTGGGCAGGCTTTGTTTCTCCAGCCGAATCTCGGGAAATATCGTCTCGAAATGTGTGAACGAGTGAGTGACGTTGGGGAAGGCGAATCAAGCCGTAGGCAACTTTGTAGGATCAAACAGTAGTAGCCTAGAGGGTCTGGTCTGTCTGTGGTGGAGAAGTCATGGTGGTCAACAAAGGTGAGAGTTTTCAAGTCAAAAGAGGCGAGGTTTGGTTAGAAATCGGCCATTTGTCTATTTTATTCAATGCCCCGCGTCCGGTTCTGGCTTCCTTTTTGACTCGTCACGGACAGTGAGGAGTCAATGTCTTGCCTCAGTCCCTCGACATCCTATCGTTTTCGGCGGAGCCACCGTGGTCTTGATTGAAGGCGGCGCGTCCATGCTCGACTGGCTAATCTTCTCATGGGGACTCCATCGACAGTGCTCGACTCTACCCCTTACTCTAACGCTGCAGGACCTGCCAGCAATACCCTTCGCTGTGTTGGGTTGTTTGGTCTAGATCGCTATAGTACCTTTTCTCAACACAGTAAAACACAAACAATATAAACAATGACTTTAATAATTAATAGTGAGATGGATAAGATGGACAAGATGGACAAGATGGATAAGGGCTATCTAGTAAATCGCACTGTATGACTGTAAAAGAGACACAAAGGAAATAAATAACTAATAAGTAAATCCCCTAGAGCTTACAGGAGCCACACCTGCAGCGACGATGACCCAATAGACCCGGATACATAGCGACCGTTCGTCAGCGATATAATCACCCACACCGGTCTAACTCCTAGGGGGGAAAAGGGGGAGCCATACCTGATAGTAGAACAAAGACCTCTCCATAAGCCCTCAGAAAAACTAGGTGATTGTATGAATGATCGGTATGGGAGTCGAACCCATCTTCATGAATGAAGCCGCCTGGCCGACTGTAAGGGGTGGGCGGGGTGCCCTAACAGGAGCGTGTGCTTGTAACAGGAGCTGGGTGCTTGTATCAGGAGCTGGGTGCTTGTATCAGGAGCTGGGTGCTTGTATCAGGAGCTGGGTGCTCGAACAGAGAAAAATAGAAGGGTTGCCCCAATCTATAATCCAAAAGAATAGGCTTTCGCCTTCTATTCACCTTAAATTACGACTCCTCCGTTGCGGCAGGAGTGGAATTGTCAGTTTCGGTGTGTTTGGCGGCCTCGATTGACTTGTAGACAAACGGCTGACGCGGGTCGCCAGTCTTCTTCTTGGCCAAGGCATCTAGCTGAAACGCGGGTAGATCCTATTTTGTCTGTTAGCTGTCGGTGGATTTGAATTAGAGAAGAGAGAACAAGATGCTTACCAGAAGCCAGTCCAGGCTAATCGCAGAGACTGCATCCATCTCAACATCTCGGCCTGTCATGCTGAGCTTGGTGTACACAACCCAAACGGCTTTGTGGTTGACGAGGCAGCTGTGAGGGCCGACACGTGCCATTACATGTGTATTGACAGTGCGGTAGTGATCCTCGTCAAGGTACGCAATTTGGTTGGAGAAAGCCCGGGCGAGTGCCTTCAATAGGTCGGGGCGCCTGATGTTTGCAGTTGAAGCGCGCATGTTGAGGTTCATGCACTGACGTCCAACAGCAGCGCGTGTATTTAGGACCTCTTGAAGCGCGTCTTTGTCGAGGTAGTGCGTGTTGCACCAACCCTTCAAGCTAAAGTCCTCATCGGTCTCACTTGTGCGGACGGCTCTCAGAAACTGGTGGAACGCATTCAGCATAGTGAGATGGTCAGAAGGACCGTACTGAAATCTGGCCCGCGCAAGATCGGCGACTTGTTCGTGTCCAGCGGGTCGGAGAAAGATTGACTTCTGCGAACTGCACATGATTGCTAGGTCAATCATGTCGACACAGCCAGCGGAGGTGGTGGCAGCTTCTTCGATAGCCCGATACCAAGCGGGGGAGAGTTGGACTCTCGCAGCGTTCTTTCCAGACGCAGTGACGCAGCCCCTGTCATCGATGAAACCCCTATGCATTGTCTGTGAGCGCGGAATACTCAATGTAGTGTCTTCCCATATTAACTTACCATCCAAAAAGATCCTGGGCAGCACTGGCAAAAGCGTCGGGATACGGGACGTCAATCCAGTCAAAGTCGACGGGCTTGGTAACGCCGCTGGCGAGGAGCGTGAGGCATACATCATCTATCGACGAAGTCAAAATGGCTGGGGCTGTCGATTCATCCATCTTATTAAAGGTTTCCTTTGTGTACAGCCGATAGCAAACGCCGTTGGCGGTTCGACCTGCTCTTCCTGCACGCTGCACAGCAGAAGCGCGGGAGATTGGACGCTTTGTGAGCATGTTAAGACGCAGTCGAGGATTGTAGATGGCCTGGTTCGAGAAGCCAATGTCAACAACATAGACAATATTCTTGATTGTCAAACTGGTCTCTGCCACATTTGTCGAGACGATGCACTTTCGATTTGGACCCGACGACTTGAGAGCTCGTTCTTGGTCATTCCAGGATAGAGATGCCATGAGGCGATGCACCTCGAGGCCAGGAATGTGGCGGCTAACAAGATCGGCGATTTCTGAAATATCTGCCTGGCCTGTTGCAAAGACGAGAATGTCGCCGGGACCCTCGTACTTGTGGATGTGGTTGACTGTGTTGACCGCAGTAAAAATGTAGTCTCTTGTCTCTTGACCCGGGCGGAGGTACCGAATGTCAACCTTGTATTTGCGCTGCAAAAAAAATCATTAGCTTTTGCGGGTTGATTTAAAATAAATCTTGACAACTCACTCTAGGTACTTGAAAAACGGGACAGTTGCCAAAGTACTGTCGAAACTTCTCTGCATTTATGGTGGCCGACATGATGATAACCTACTCAGTGTTAGCAATTTCTTCACATTCAATGGAAAATTTAATGTACCTTGAAATCATTGCGGCGAGCCAATGCCTTTTTCAGTAGGGCCAAGAGAAGATCCGCCTCTTTGGTGCGCTCATGGGCGTCGTCGACAATAACACATGCGTACTTTGACAAGCTCGGGTCGTCGATAGCCTTATGGACCATGATTTGCTCTGTATTGAACCACAACCTGGTTTTATTGACGCCGTCTTTAGTCCCGCATGTTTCGCCACCAACTTGGAAGCCAACAGTTTCGCCAAGCGCAACTCCCATTTCGCCAGCCACTCTCTTGGCCAGAGTCTTGGCTGCCAACTTGCGCGGCTGGGTGCAGGCAATCAAGAGATTGCTGCTATACTCATCGTATACGAGCATTTGCGGCACCTGTGTCGACTTGCCCGAGCCGGTCTCACTCGACAAGATGATCACCTGATTTTGGTGATACGCCTCGAGGAGCTTGACAGCGCTCTCGCAGACGGGCAACTTACGACGACCTTCTAGCAGGGACTGGGGGACCTGTTAGTTAATATTACTGGCGATAATTCAGCGTTAGTACTTGCCTTCCTGCCCTCTGGCCATGCCTTTCTGGAGAAAGGGCTCACGTCTGCGTCCTCAAGACGCTGGATATCGGCCATAGTGGCCTGGTTGCGGGCGATTTCGGCGATGCTGTGGTTCATAGTGGTCATCTTGTTTTTTTTTTAAAAAAAAAAGAAGTTTGTGCGTGCGTGCGTGCGTGAGTACGTGTATATATTGTAGATGCGTGTATACAAGTGTAAAACTTTAGGTTACTCAGTCTTTAATTTCACCTGTAAAAGAAATTGTGGGTGGCCACGTGATCTTTTGACCCCTCGTTTAATTGCAGCCATGGAAATATTCGATGCATCCGAGCCATTGCCTATCAGTCTATTCCATTGAAGCAAAGACTTTTTACAATTTCGCTCTTATATAGCAGTGAATACAATTACCGTTCTCACAAATAAGCTATTTCCTAAGTGGGCAAGTGCTGGTGGGGCAGTTGGATATGGCGGCCAATCGGGCAAGGTCCCATCTTGTCGACGATCTGTACCTGGAAGCCCCACCAAACTCGGCCTGCAAAGCAGGTACCCGTTGTCTCCATGATAATTTTCTCCCGAAATCGACATCTTGTCGTTTGCCCACCCACGTAGTCGTGCCAAAGGCAGACCACCTGGGTAATTGGTATGGGATTTCATGACACTTTTCAAAAATTAGTCGCTGAGAATAGATAAATCTTTAAACCCGATTTTGGTCTTTTTTGCCCTCTATGCATCTAAGGAGTAACCGTGGTCGATGGCCGTTGGGCCGCTGGGCCGCCAGGTGAGCTGGATCAGTGAAGGTGGAGAGAGGGGTGAATCTCTCCTTAGATGCCTTTCACATCTTCTTTAACCTTGCGCATAATAGTGGCAGGGAATAATCTGGCCATACTGGATTGGGATACCCTTGCGAGCTTGTGGGCTGATTTTTCCTGATTGTGAGGTGAGTGACGACAACGCGTTAGTGGTCCTCTGACGTGTTCCTGTTTGTATCGCTATTTACGGCAGGCAATTCGAAGGCCATGTCCGAATAGGTGAGCCCTAAGGTGAATTGAACAGCCCTTTCCAAGCGAATACAAGAACACATTATTCGAGGCCAGATTTTCACCAGCAACATACACAATCTATCAAGATCAACTTGCCACCAGCAACAACACCAACAACACCAACAACGAAAACAACGAAAACAACACCAACAACACCAACAACGACGTAGGTATTGTTATTACCTATGAAATCTTTCAGTCTAACGTTTTATACTCCAGAAAATGGCCAATCAATCCGGCACGTACGCTCCTCAGTATTCGGATGCCACCGCCCCCTTCCGTCAAAGGAACCGGCTGTTGCTGATCCAGAATGTCGGCTACACTATCCCACGCGCAGTATTTAAGCAAGCCTGCCGTGAGAAGTTGACCGATGGACAGCAGACCCCAGCCATGCAGTTCTTCTGGCAGGCTGCCGACCGCCGCACCAACGTTTACCAGCACCGTGGCAGGGTCGAGGTCGGTTTCGACCATCGTGAGGCGTTCACCCGCGCCCAGACCGAGCTTCGTGGCTGGGTCTTTCGTGATCGCGCGCTCAGGGTCAGCGTCGCTCCCAGGAGACGTGTGAGTTTCCCTAGTCTATTACTTTGAATCAATTATAGCAACACATCACTGACCAAAATGCGAAGCACACTTGGGTAGACAACGTCTCAGCGGCCAGCAATGCCGGATCGGTTGCTGCTGCTGCTGCCGCCCCCGCCCCCGCCGCCCCCGCCGCCGACACTGACGTTGCCGCTGCCGCTGCCTTTGCCGACATGGTTGCTGCCGCCCCTGCGGCTCTTGATGTTTACGATGCTGCTGCCGAAGCTGCCGACGACCCCCTTTAAGGTCGTCCGTTTTGGAATAAGGATAGTGGTTTGGAGAGAGGGGGATTGGGGGCAACCCCAACTTTATTTTTTTTGTTCAGGCAACCAGCCTCTCTGTTCGAGCAACCAGCTCCTCCGTATGGGCAACCAGCCCTGTTCGAGCAACCAGCTCCTTTGTCCGAGCAACCAGCTCCTCTGTATGGGCAACCGGCTCCTCTGTATGGGCAACCAGCTCCTCTGTTTAGGCAAACAGCCCTGTTCGAGCGACCAGCTCCTCTATTCGGGCATCCAGCTCCTCTGTTCGAGCATCCAGCTCCTCTGTTCGAGCAACCGGCTCCTCTGTATGGGCAAACAGCCCTGTTCGAGCGACCAGCTCCTCTGTTCGGGCATCCAGCCCTGTTCGAGCGACCAGCTCCTCTATTCGAGCAACCGGCTCCTTTGTATGGGCATCCAGCTCCTCTGTTCGAGCAACCGGCTCCTCTGTTTAGGCAAACAGCCCTGTTCGAGCAACCAGCTCCTCTGTTCGGGCACCCCGCCCACCTACTCCCGGTCGGCCAGGCGGCTTCATTCGTGAAGATGGGTTCGACTCCCATACCGATCATTTTTATATATCAATCTGCCTTCACATGTCTTGCGGCCGTAGAAGGGGTTATTCAGCTTTTTCCATCATATGCACTGATGATACGCGCCGTTTCGCGGTATTTGTCCGAGTCCCCTACATCTCTCCTCAGGGGCTCTACATCAAGGTAACGACCAATTCAATGTTCTAACTCAATTAGTAAAGATAAATTTCTGCGAGACACTTGATACCTAGTGCAGTACCGCCACGATCTGCAGGAGCCGCCAAATTTTCCTGTGGCAGGGCGTTGGCGGTTGTACATAGTTCCCATACAAATTTCAGCAGCATGCACTGAGGCAGGGTCGAGATTGGCTTCGAGAATCACGGGTCATTTCTCCGTGCCTAGACGCAGCTCAGAAGGTAAGTCGTGCCCCGATTCACGGCTAGTGTTGCAGCTCTCCAGCCAAGTTATGAGTCCAACAGGTCGGCCAGGAGGCGTCATTCGAAGATGGGTTCGAGTCCCAGTCCGATTATTTACACGTCTCAGGAGAATCGGCGAATTTTTTTAGCGAGCTTGGAAAAGGGTGGGGGTGTTAAATGTGTATTTTTAGAGGCGATCTTCTTTTTAATATATATTGGAATAAATATTCAACGCTCCTGTATAGTAGGAATTAGAGAACATAATTGAAACAACAACAGCGTGCGCCCCTCCAGCAGCCCCGCAGCGTTGCTGGTCAGTGGTGGTGGGCCTCGTTTCCTCACAGCCAACGGCCAAGCTCTCCATCTGCATCATTCACAGCTGCCAGCTTCGAACAGTATCTTCTCGGCATCAATTTGTCATGTTTGCCACACTACCGGACTTTACCCCGCGAGATGTATGTCCACGATCCGCATCACCACCCTGTCCTGCCCTCTTCCACGTCCTGTCTGCTAACGCGTGCCAGTCACACTCACTATGGTACACCTCGTCGCGCGCGCCCATCCTCGGTGGCCTGCCCGACGGCCCCAGCGCTCTCGACACTGCCCATAACCACAACCAACACAATCACGTCCCCGGCGCGCCTCACCAGCGGCAGCAGCGCGGTCACCTCCTCCAGCGTACCGCCCTTGCCCGCCTCGCCGCCGACGAGGCCAACCTGCAGCGCCGCCGCCTGCACGTCCAGAACCATGGCAGCACGTGGCTCAAGCCGCCCGGCCTGCCCAAGACGCTGCACCAGATGCGTGAGGAACGCCGCGAGCAAGAGGAGCACCACGAGGCCGTGCGTCGCGAGCAGGCCCAGCTGGAGCTCGCCGAGGCCGAGGCCGCCGCAGCTGCCGAGGCCGAGGACGCCATGGACGATGTGCAGCTCGACGGCGCGCAGGACCTGGATGACGAGATACCCGACGCCGACGATGACTTTGCCCTCGGCGGCAACGGCAGCTCCAGCGAGGAGGAAGATGAGGAGGATGAGGACGAAGAGGAGGACATGAGCGCGGCGGAGGAGGCACTGCGCGAGGAGCGCCGCAACGACCTGGTCGCTGCGCGCATGCGTATGACCGACGACGCTTTCCGCGAGGCCCTCGTCCGCGGCGACCCGGACCCCGACGACGACGACATGTACGGCGGCGGGGGCGGCGCCGAGGAGCAGGATGCGCGCGGTCGCGGCCATCTGCTCGACGAGGAAGACTTTACCCATGGCTCCTCGCCCTCCTCCCTGCTCGAAAACGACGACGTGGATCTGGGCATGGATGCCAACCTCGACGACGACATCCCGGACGAAGACACGTACGAGGCGGGCTACGAGCACACCGACTCCGACGTCGCGCTGTCCAGCGACTACGAGCGAAGCGAGGAGGAAGAAGATGAAGACGACGATGCTGGGTTCATGCCGAGGTCGGCCACGCCTCTAAGGGCGCCGCAGAGCCCAACGTCAGCGCTGCGTGGAAGCCGCACCGGCGCGCATCGGCTCAGGCGCGACACACCGGCGCGTCGTGGCGGCGGCCCGCGGTCGAGTATGGACCTGAGCGCGTTCCTGTCGCAGGATGAGAGCAGCTTCATGGACAGTAGTCCTGCGGCGGCGGCGCCAGCACGGCGAAACAATATGCGTGGGTGAGACGATGGATGCAAGCGTACGATGGATACCCCTTGATGTCGAGTGACGGCGAGCAGCATTAAGAGCTACGAGATGAATACAAATAGACGCATCATGCTTTTCGTTTGCTCTGCCATGTTTGTGTTATGTATAGTATGGTAAAGTTGATATTAATGGTAAAAAGTACAGGTTTATCAAACAGGTAATATCAAGCCGAGCTCGCCTCCCGAGTAGTAAATGTCATCAAAAAAAGAAACAGGCAGGTCCTTTACGCCGTACAAGACCATAATGCAAAAGTGATCTCCTCCCCATGTCCCTCTTCTAGTTCTTTTCCACTCCATTCCCCTCTTGGTCTGTTGTTCCGATCCCCATTGCCATTGTATTCACACAGGTCGTCCCATGCTCGTCTCGTGTTGTGTTGCCGCATTCGTCGCATTCCTCCTTCGTCCCTGCTCGCTCCGACATCCGGCGCTTAGAACAGCCAGACGTACGTAAAGATCATCACGACCGCCAGGAAGAACAGCAGCCACACCTTCCACGGGATGCCCGAGCGCTGCGCCATCACCAGCATCCTGTTCATCGTGCCGCGCAGCCGCACCCTCGTCCGGTCAAACGTGTCGTTCATCTTCTCCGCCAGCGCCGAGGAGTCTCGAATCTCGTCGCCAATCGCCACCGACATCTACAACCCCGCCACCAACGCGTTAGCATTATCCCCCTCGCTCGTCGTCAATCTTATGGTAGCCACTTACGTCCTTCAACGTCCGCACCTTGCCCAGGATGCCGGCGACCTGCGCGTCGTTCTGGCTCTCCAGCTCGTTGAGCACCGCGTCACTGTACTGCCCCTTTTGGTTGGGCGTCGCCGACCGGTACCCGCCGGCGGGGGCGCCGGGGCCCATGCTCGCGTTGCCGTAGGCGCTGTAGCTGTTGTACGGCGAAGGGCTGCCACCGTGGCTGTTGCTGTTGCTGCCGCCGTTGTAACCGTAGCCGGCCCCCGCGGGGCTGCCGCCGTGCCGCCTGCTCGTGTCGCCGCCGCCGCCGCCTGAGTAGCCCTCGAACAGGGCGCTGCGGGAGTCGCGCTGGTGGAGGCCGCCGAACCTGCAATGGCATGCGCTGTTAGCATATGTGTCGCTTCTTCCGCTGCGCACGTTCTCGCAGGGAGGGGCGGGATTTGTGTGTGTGTGCGCGCGCACGCGCCGTGGGCGAGCTGGTCAAAGGGAACAGTTCTCAGCAACGCCCGGGATCTTGCTCGTACCTTTGCGCCATGGTTTAGAACAAATAAAGAGATACAGACGCCTGTGGCAGGGCCAGGGAAAGCTTGTTGATCTGTAGGAAGAAAGGAAGAAAGCAGGTTGAAACAAAGACGTCAAGTTGGAAACGAGTTCAAAAAATTACGCGGCGGCTGGTCGCCAAAGCCTCCCTCCCCTTTAATGGATCCGGTGGCGTCACGGCCAATACACGTCACTAAAAAGTGCCTCCCCTCCCAGCAGGGCTGCGGAATCATCCGCCCAAAAAACAGGTGGCATCTTGGCTGCACCACAACTAATGCCGATCGACGCCGTTTGCCATCTGATTTCTTTTATTCGCTCGAAAATCTTCACACTTGCTGCGGACGGAAATAAATAACAGGTTTTTGGAATAAATAAATAAACAACGCAGGACATAATTCTTAAAGCAAACATACATATACAGTTGTCAAAGAGCAACGCACACATTGGGTATCTTCCACATCATCCGCTCCGAGCCCGTAGCTAACTCAGTTCACGTCACCATCTTTCAAGCCTCGACCCTTGCCTCTCTTTGGTTTCCACCATTTTCCCTTTCCCTTTCCCTTTCCTTTGCCCTTGCCCTTGCCCTTATCCATCCCATCCTCCCTCGCATCGCCGTCGCCGACCGACAGCTCCAACTGCGCCGCCGCCTGCCACGGCCCAAAGCACCACATCCCCTCCTGCCCCAACGGCGGCCTCGTCAGCATCACCTCCAGCGGATGCCTGCTGAGCCCCCTATCGAAGCAGAAGCGGACCAGGCCGTGCTCGCCCCGGAGGCCCACGCTGTACGCGCCGGCGCCCACGCCCTCGCTTAGAATGGCGTCCAGAGCCCGCACCCTAACACGCGGCGCTTCTTGACCGTCGCCGCGGCGCAGGCGCTTGCGGAGGCACCAGAGCTCGTGCAGCTGCCGGATCGCCTCGGCGTCCAGCACGACGCAGAAGACGTACCGCATGTCGCCGCCGTACGGGCTGCCGCCCTGCTGCACGATCCAGTCCTGGAATGTCTTTCGCACTGTCTCTGCGTCCGCCCCGCCGAGCTTCCCCTTCTCCTCGAGAATCTCCGTGCTGTACCGCGCAAACAGCTCATCGGCGAGCCGCTGCGATTCGCTGTTGTTGTTGTTGTTCTCCTGCTGCTGCCGCTGCTTCTAGCGGCGACGCGGCACCACAGTCGGCCAGTTTGCGTCAGACGCCATCCTATCGAGGACGAAGCCGTCTCGCCTTTTGCCGTACGCCCGCGAGGCTCCCAGATCGATGCGTACCGCGTCGTTGATGCATGCAAGGGCGTTGACGAGGTGTGACTGCGGCGCGGTGTAGTCGGTGCGGACGACCGTGATCCCCCACGTCCCTGGCGCCTGGCCATTGTTGTGCGAGAAAACGCTCAGCAAGCGCTGCCCGTTATTATTCGGATCCATATGGATTTCTTCCTGTGCATGAGTATGAGGTCCTGTGTGTGAGTATGAGGTCCTGTGTATGAGTATGCCCATTCCTTCGCGAGTTGGCGAGTGCGAAGATTTTTAAGTGAGTGCGAAGATTTTTAAGCGAGGAATTTATTTTTATTTTTATTTTTATTTTTTATTTTTATTTTTTAGTTAAACGTTTTTATTTCTTAGTTTTCTTATTTCTCCCAGTTTCTAAATATTCTCATCTACCCCTGGTCCTCCGGTAAATGGCTAACTTGTAATTGTGTCCTTTTAGAAGTAACCTTTGCAGGCACTCTTTGCACAATGCATGCTACTGCCTAGGGCAAGAAGCCACTTGAGGCCATCCCGCCATCGTTTCCAAGGTTCGTCACTGTAGTCTGCACGGAAGTGAAATTTGCTGGGATTGTTCCAGTACCTGGGCCGTGGCCATCTCAGAGCGATTCCATGATATAATTGAATTTTGGACCTTGACCATATACTTTTTTGGTGTACCGTATGTAATGCAAAATGATGCGCCCGATGAAGGTTCGCAGCACATCGCCCTCATAAGTCGTCACAATTTCTGCATCGTTTTCTTCTCTCCCTGCAAGAAATTCCTCTTTTCTCCCGACTTTACAACTGGACAGGAACCGTCAGCATCTTAACCAGACATCTCCGTGTCCTGGACAGGAGGCTCAAAGTCCTCGTCGTCTTCGTCGTCCTCATCGTCGGCGGGGTTCTCGGCGGCGGCCTTGGCAAAGTCAATCTTGGCACCACGAGTGCGGCGGCCGCCCTCGACGATGTTGTCCAGGTCGACTTCTTCGGCGCCGTCCTCGATGTCCTCTGCGGTGGAATCTCGTGTTAGCATCGTATCACGGTCGGCGCGGTATCCCTTGTCGCACAAGACGACGGGTCGTTTCAATTCATACCTCCCTCGTTCTATAGCAAGTTGTTAGCATGCGGTCCTGATCAATACGCGGGTTTGGGTTGCGCTTACCTCGCCCTCAAAGTCATCATCATCTTCTTCCTCATCATCATCGTCCTCGTCCTCATCATCCTCGTCCATCTGCGCGTCGTCGTGCACGCGGTCGGCAGCTTTGCCTTTGCCCTTCTCCTCGGCGAAGCCGCTAGCGGCCGAGCTGTTGGGGTTGGTGACGCCGTCAGACATGGTGTTAGCAGGTGCGGAAATAGACGGAAAGTAGGTGGTTGTTGCGGTGAAGAGACAAGCTGGTAGGTAAATTGGAGTCGAGGGAGAACTTGGAGGGGAGCAAACGCGAGAATGGGCGAATAGGCGTCCGGGATGACAGGCTTTTAAGTGCCCGCGCAAAAAGCACTGTTTGACGCATCTGTTTGGTCACTTCATCCGCGTAGCAACGCGGCTAGACCTAATTAGGCCAGTAACTGACTGGAGCTTCCGCTGCACGTGACGCAATTTCTCCCTTCAGTGAATTTGATGGATACTTGAACCAAGTTGTCTGTTTTGAATTATTTGGTTTATTATGACAAGGTTGTAGCACAGGCATTGGCTGGGTGAATTGAGTCTTCCAGGTTCCGGGGCAGACTGGCGCTTGTTCGCTTCATCGTACTAGAAGGTGAACGGCTGAATGCCAAAGACGCAGACCGAAATGACTGCACGAAAAAGCCAGTAAATTTGATCAGAATGCTTAAAATCAATGCCTTGTGTATTATGTAGTCTGATTCGCCGTTGTCGTCTATTTTTCCCCTCCACCGCTCATCGCAATGAAAACCACCACGGCAATCACCCACCAGTACCTGCAAAGACCACGTTAGCACACCCAACCTCGTCCGACGTGACATGCAGCCGATAACGTACTTTTGCAGCAGCGTCTTCTCCTGCGGCTCTTCCCTCTTGCCCTCCGGGCTCAGCACCACGGGCTTGTTGAGCGCCGGCTGCCGCCCGCGCGCCTCCGGGAGCAGCACCGCGCGCGGCCCGAAATCCCGCGTGTGGCCCGCATCAATACGCACGCCCTTGAGCGCCACGCTCACCACCTCGCCCGCCACCGCGTCCGTCGATAGCAGCAGGTGCGGCGCGAAGCCGCGCGCCAGGTTGTCCGCCGCCGCCACCGTCGTGCCCGACGCCCAGGTGCCGGCCGCGGCGTCGTACGCGCCCACGCGCACCGTCGTCGTGCCGTCGGGCAGGTCGGGCGCCTCGTATGTGAGCACCGAGGCGTCGGTGGACGGCGCGGAGATGTCGTAGGCGACCTCGGCGAGGGGACGAGGCTTGCCGCCGCCGTCCTGCACGGCTTGGATGTAGATGTGGGCGGTGCGTGGCGCGGCTGCGGCCAGCGCGGCCGCGCATAGGGTCCCGAGGAGCGCGGCGAGGCGCATCGTAGTCGTGGTCGAGTCGTTGGTGGTGTGGCCCGTGATGGTCAGTCGGATGGGCTGCTCGATGCGTGTCGGCGTTTGATGAAGTCGAAGCTGTAGGTTGGTCCTTGAACAAAGGTGGATCGAGTTAGTGTGGCTGCGAATCTGGTGCATTGTAGATACCTGTGGCGTTGTTCTTTCTCCTTGTGTGGCTGATACACACAGCACCCAGCGAATATCAAAGCCAGAGAAGAAATCCGTGACGAATGCATATCCCGACTTCATCATTCATTTTTTTTTAAAAAAAAAAAAATAGGCTAGTATTAGAGCCCTCTCATGTCGCGAAGTTCATATTGTTCTCTTATCGTGGTACACGGCCCTTCACTCGTTCACATCAGACACACGCTAGTCGAGGCAGATACCCTGGAGTCAACGAGTGCAAAGATACATGAACAATGAATAAGGATGATGAGCAGTAGTATTGGCCTACTATTGAGCTTCTATTTCAGCCTGTGATTTTTGGCTTCACTTCAGATCCCCGCTATGTAAACCGCCAATTATCTAATAGGAGAAGGTCGTGAGTTGTCTGTTGAATGATCTGATGCTGAGGTGTATGGAAGGTCGCCCCAACTATCAAGCCTCCCATCATTTGTCGCACCAGATTTTCGCTGCCAACTCCTTTGTCTCACAGCTTGAAAAAAAAAAAAAAAAAAATCACCAGCGAGATATCCCGCCAGGTCGTTTGACCGGAACAGCTGCGGCCAGCTCAGGACAGCTCCCCGACTACGTATCACAAGGCATGCTCAGGGGAAAATCGGGCTGGTTAGTCGCATCAGTACCCATGCCGATGGTCTAGGGGATGCGAAATAAGTCTCGGGCCTCAGTGGTGAGATGTTTAGTACTATCGGAGAATTGGTCAGTTCGCATCCGAGGGTTCCAAACGGGTCACGGATGAGTTCTTGAAGGACGCGCAGCAATGCCACCTGCGGCTGCTCACGCGGTACGACGGCGGCAATGGGAGCACCGAAGCACCCCCTCACAGCGTCAGTGCCGCTGAAGACGCGGCAGCAGTATGCTCCTTGGTTACTTCCACCCTGGCCGATGTACCGGATACACGAAGCGCGCCGAATTATTCCTTGCCATCTTCGCAACTCTACCAGGCATGGGGTGCTTTTTTTTGGTTGCGCCATAACTCATCCCTCAACGACTGCTAGACACCAACGAGAATACTCAAAACTGGCAAGAAAAAATATCCCGATACCTGCTCGAGGACGAGGCATACTCCAAAGCGACAACTATGTGCGTTTCACCCAACGCAGAGCGGTAACCCCGAAAACGCAACGACGACGGCAGCGACGGAATCTGTACTTCGTTAGTTCAGTACGGGCTGAATGCTCCCATGCCGCGTTGCCGACGGCTGTCAATAAAAGCTTCGAGAAGCGCCACTGAAGGATGGGTGAATGCAGATTGTCCTAGCGTGCATGACGGATGGTCTGGTCAGCTTGCGAGGTGCTGAGTGACAGGAGGAACACACTGGCCGGTGCAGCATCCTCCGCTCGGCCGCGACGGTGCTGCTGGCGGGTCAGTGCAATCTCGCGTGGATGGGCGGCATTGGAGTGTGCGGATGAGTTTTCCGTGCCCTGCTCTGCGGAACGGTGTAGGCGGCTGGGTTGGGTGGTGGCGGTGCCCACCGGTGAGGCGCTGTGAGGGCCAGACTTGCAATCTCGACTGCTGGTGACAGGTTCCATGATCTGAGAGCGAAAGCGCTTCAAACGGGTTCAGGCCGGGGATTTCTGACGTCGAGGTCGGCCGAGTTGAGGGCGACACGAGGCTGCTGGCCCGTGGGCGACGGCGCGCATAAATGTGCAGGATGAATTTCTGTGAGAGGTTGAGGCTGACAGCGGCGACGCCGGACGATCTGATGCTGCTGCGCCTGTCATGATAACTCTCAGACCTCTCACCTGAGGCGTTGCACATGCCAGCTGGCTTTGAATTCGTCGTAGTCTGACGGTGCCATCACAACAGACCGAGGAGACGAATGCCAAGTTCAGCTGTTCTGGTGGACAAACCGTCGGGACTTGTTGGAGGCCCAAGTCCTCTGTTGTGGTGCTGGTACCCGGTTTGGTGAAGCTTTCCTTGCTGTGAGCCCCCGTGCGGGCCCGGTTTGCGCGCTGATCCCCGGCCCCCCCGGCCCCTGCTTTCGCATTGCCCTGACACAAAACTTTATTATCACCCCTGTTGTTGTTTGGCGCTCGGCTATTGGACCATTTGCTTGACGAACTCCTCTGGCCGTAATAGTTGTGGAGGCGCTACTGGGTAGCTGTTTATGCGTGCCGAACTCTATGAACGGGTCAGCGCAAATCGTATGCATCGAATAATGCAGCAAGGTTCTATATGCGATGCAGGGCTGTGCGGGAGGAAAAGTTTTGCTCGAGTTGCGAGAATCAAGCCGTTTGACCTGGCTGTCCTTGCCTAGGTACTTGGTACTTGAAAAAAGCATCGAGTAGCTCCGCTAATAGCTGTGTATACAGTACATAGCCCCTATCTAGGTAGGTAGGTACCTAGGTAGGTGGTAAATTTGTACCTAGGCAACTACCTACCGAGGTATCTACCTACTACATAGGTAGTTATCTACCTGGACTGACTTATGTAATAGTACCTTGGCTGAGGCCACAAGGAGAGAATGCGGCGCGCGTTTGCTTCTGAGTTTTGTCGAGCGGTGCCATCACCATCGAAGCCTTTATCGTCATTGTCAATGTTTCCATCCACTTCCCCATCATCTGTATTAATTTTCTGCAGAAACATTGGGCTCGTGCATTCCGCCGTTTGCTCAACCCGATAGCCCGCCATCGGTCCATCGACGGACCTGGTTTCCAGCTGGCTTGGCTTCCTGATTTCCACTCCAAATTCATGCACCCCGACAGCCTACCCTCGATTATTTCCTTGCCACAACTATTTCCCACCCCCATCCGTTTTATACCGGTAGAGCTGCGCCGATCCTTGTGTACTCACTGTTGCACCAACAGGCCCTCATGGATCATGGCCCATGGCATCGAACATCGTGTGTTAGCCCGCCAGGCGCCACCTCCTTGGCAGCATGAATGGGCTGCATCTGCAGCGTTTATTTTTGGTTCTACTCTAGCCCTGAACCAGTCAAGAGCCTTCCACACTGTACCTGGCTATGACCAGCGCTGCTCGGATGAATGCGCGCGACTTGGCCGAGGGCACGGCCGTCGACTGCCCGCTCCCACCAAGGACATATTGCCCCTTGCTTAACCTTTTTGGGCATGGTATTCAGCGGAAAGTGCGCTGCAATTTCACCCCTTATGCGATGCAGAAGAATACACCCACCACTACCGCAGAGCTTCCAAAAGCAGACTCGTCTTCAGCGCGCGAACCTGTCGTGCCTCTATTGCGCCTTCTCTTCTATCATCGCCGGATCCCCCTGGGATTCCGATAGACATGGCAATCTTCGATAAGACCGAAAATGGATATCCGGAAGCCGGCAGCCAAATAGAAGGCTGTTTTGTATGCATATGCATACCGGCGTTATGATCGAAGCTTGGCCAAGAGAGGCGGGGTGGAATATTACCAACATTATGATATTGTCAATGCGCCCCTTAACTTTAACGGTTAGTCTCTCCGGAGCAGACAATGTGGCTAGCGGCTAGCGGATCCTGCTCGATATCCATGCTAAAACGGGCGCCCGAGCTCATGCTTCAGTCCGCTGGTGTAGCGATGTTCGCAGCTCGGGCAACCTCACCGTTTCTTGGGCCATGCTTGGACGTAACCATGGTTCCATGGCTTGAGCCATGACTATGGCTATGCCTGGTTTTCGCTCTACTACCTGGACCGGAAGCATATAAACCAATCGGTCTTCCGTTCGTCAGGGCTTGGCTCTCACTTTCTGCATTGACGGTTCAAGGTAGAAGCTCAGCGTCTGCAGCTTTTAGTCAGTCAAGTCGACATTCTTTCTTTCACGTTGAACAGGGCTCATACATTCGTTTGCACTTTCCCACATTACTAATTTACATCGCTCACTATGGCTCCCGCCCGCCGCGTTCTCGCGGTTGCGCTTGCAGCCCTCCTCGGCGTTTCTCAGGCGTCTTACACCGAGCAGCCTGCTTGCCCCAAGCCTTTCCAACCCTTCCAATGCGCTGGATGCGTTGCTACCACGGACGGTAGCACTCCCTTCGACTTCCGCTCCTCTGCTGATCAGAACTCCATGACTGTTGCCAAGTGTAGTGCTGTTTGCAAGGGTACGTGAACGAGACGATGATCCGCCATGACAACAGTTTACTCACAATCAACACAGGCAACTCTTACCGTTATGCTGCTCTTACCTACTACGGCGTTTGCTACTGTGGCAACACCCAGGGTGGGCAGCAGGTCCACGTCAGCCAGTGCAACTACAAGTGCAGCGGCGATTCCTCCGAGTCTTGCGGCGGCAAGAACGCCTTCTCCGTCTGGGAGGATCCGACATTCAGCAAGGACCCCGCAGACGTTACCACTGCCGACTACAAGGCCCAGGGCTGCTACACCGACAAAGGCAGCCGCACTCTCGGTCACCCTGTCACCGTTCCCAACCTGACCACGGACAAGTGTATCTCCGCCTGCAAGGACCAAGGCTATGCCTACGCTGGTACTGAGTACGGCAGCGAGTGTTGGTGTGACTCCAACCTCAACCCATTAGCCAGCAAGGCCCCTGAGGCCGACTGCAACAAGGCCTGCAGCGGCGACAGCTCCCAGCTTTGCGGTGGTGGCCAGCGCATCAATGTATACTTCGCTAAGGACCTCGCCTCGAGCGAGCCCTGCACCGTCGGCCCCAACCCGTCCTCTAGCATCGGCCCTTCTAGCACCGGCCCCGCGTCCAGCACCGGACCTGCCTCCAGCACCGGCCCTGCCTCCAGCACCGGCCCTGCCTCCAGCACTGGACCGGCTTCCAGCACCGGTCCTGCCTCCAGCACTGGCCCTGCCTCAACTGGCCCGGCTTCCAGCACTGGCCCTGCCTCGTCGACTGGCCCTGCTAGCTCCACTGGCCCTGCCTCAACTGGCCCGGCTTCCAGCACCGGTCCTGCCTCTAGCACTGGACCGGCTTCCAGCACCGGTCCTGCCTCCAGCACTGGCCCTGCCTCAACTGGCCCGGCTTCCAGCACTGGCCCTGCCTCAACTGGCCCGGCCTCCAGCACCGGTCCTGCCTCGTCCACCGGACCTGCCTCGTCCACCGGACCTGCCTCGTCGACTGGCCCTGCTAGCTCGACTGGCCCTGCCTCCAGCACTGGCCCTGCCTCAACTGGCCCGGCTTCCAGCACTGGCCCTGCCTCGTCGACTGGCCCTGCTAGCTCCACTGGCCCTGCCTCAACTGGCCCGGCTTCCAGCACTGGCCCTGCCTCAACTGGCCCGGCTTCCAGCACCGGTCCTGCCTCTAGCACTGGCCCGGCCTCCAGCACCGGTCCGGCCTCCAGCACCGGTCCTGCCTCCAGCACTGGCCCTGCCTCTAGCACCGAGCCCGCGTCTAGCACTGGCCCTGCCTCCAGCACCGGACCTGCCTCCAGCACTGGCCCTGCCTCTAGCACCGAGCCCGCGTCTAGCACTGGCCCTGCCTCGTCCACCGGACCTGCCTCGTCCACCGGACCTGCCTCGTCGACTGGCCCTGCCTCCAGCACCGGTCCTGCCTCTAGCACCGGTCCGGCTTCCAGCACCGGTCCTGCCTCTAGCACCGGTCCGGCTTCCAGCACCGGTCCTGCCTCCAGCACTGAACCCGCGTCCAGCACCGGCCCTGCCTCCAGCACCGGCCCTGCCTCCAGCTCCGGCCCTGCCTCCAGCACTGGCCCTGCCTCCAGCACCGGCCCTGCCTCCAGCACTGGCCCTGCCTCTAGCACCGAGCCCGCGTCTAGCACTGGCCCTGCCTCTAGCACCGGACCCGCGTCCAGCACTGGTCCGGCTTCTAGCACCGGGCCTGCCTCGTCGACTGGCCCAGCCAGCTCGACCGGACCTGCCTCGTCCACTGGACCTGCCTCGTCCACTGGCCCTGCTAGCTCGACCGGCCCTGCCTCCTCCACTGGCCCTGCCTCTAGCACCGGACCCGCGTCCAGCACTGGTCCGGCTTCTAGCACCGGGCCTGCCTCGTCGACTGGCCCAGCCAGCTCGACCGGACCTGCCTCCTCTACCGGACCTGCCTCGTCCACCGGACCTGCCTCGTCCACCGGCCCAGCTTCTAGCACCGGACCTGCCTCGTCGACTGGACCTGCCTCGTCCACCGGACCTGCCTCGTCGACTGGCCCTGCTAGCTCGACTGGTCCTGCCTCTACTGGACCCGCCTCGTCCACCGGCCCAGCTTCTAGCACCGGACCTGCCTCGTCCACCGGACCTGCCTCCTCGACCGGACCCGCCTCCTCCACTGGCCCAGCTTCCAGCACTGGTCCGGCCTCCTCGACCGGCCCTGCTAGCTCTACTGGCCCGGCCAGCTCGACCGGACCTGCCTCCAGCACCGGACCTGCCTCTAGCACTGGCCCAGCTTCCAGCACCGGACCTGCCTCGTCCACCGGACCTGCCTCCTCGACCGGCCCTGCTAGCTCTACTGGCCCGGCCAGCTCCACTGGCCCTGCCTCCTCAACCGGCCCGGCTAGCTCGACCGGCCCTGCCTCCTCGACTGGTCCGGCCTCTAGCACCGGTCCCGCTTCGTCCAGCACGCCGGCGCCCAGCACGACTCCTGTTACCACCACCCCTTGCGCCCCTGGATCTGCCAGCTGCACTACCGTTCCCGGTGGCCCTCAGACCTGCCCTCCAGGTACTTCTAACAGCTGCACTCCCACCACGACGCCTGGTCCGTCCACGACTCCTGTTACTACGACCCCTTGCGGCCCTGGATCTGCCAGCTGCACTACCGTTCCCGGTGGCCCGCAGACCTGCCCTCCGGGTACTTCCAACAGCTGCACTCCCACCACGACGCCTCGTCCGTCCACTACTCCTCCTACCACGACTACTAAGCCTTCAACATTCACCACTTCCACTCTTTGCCCTGTTGTGATCACACCCACTCCGTCGGCCTGTGCCAACAAGTGCGGAGACTGGTGCCCCAACCCGGAGCCTGACTGGAGCGAGGCTGTAGGCTGTCTTTCCGCGGCTGCTTCTTGCGCTGTCCAGGTCCCCATCTGCTTCCTCCACGCCGGTCTCCAGAACACGGCCGCCTGCTTCGATTACGCTGCTCGCTGCAAGGCCATTAAGCTTTGCTGTCTCAGCTGTGTCAAGGGTGGCTGCAGCAAGAAGACCTGTGGCATCACCAACCAGGAGCCCCCCACGCCCACGAAGACGACTCTCTTGCCTTGCACCGCCACCCCTACCCCCACGCCTACGAAGTGCCCCCCCAGCCCCGACAACATCTGTGCCGAGGGCTCCAGCATACTCGACAAGTTCGGCGCCGGAAACCCGGTCTGCGGCATCCCCCTGCCCATCGTGTCGTGCAACGACGACTCCAAGACCTTCAACAGCGGTGCGTACAAGCTGTACAACGACTCGAACAGCCTCAAGTGCCCTATCTTCACCAAGCCCAGTATCGGCAACGCTTGCCAGGCTGCTTGCAAGTACCAGCTCGACCAGTGTCTTGCTGCCGACGACCACACGTGCTTGTTCAACAAGTCGAGCGGCATCTTCGGTCGCGAGGTCAGACAGTCTCCGCGCGACACCAAGAGCCACGACAAGCGCACTCTTTGGCTCATCAAGGACCTCATCTGCAAGAAGCAGTTCGCGGCCTGTGTTCTGGCCAACAAGAAAGTCGATACCAGCCGATGCAACAAGTACTGCGACAAATAAGCTACTGATGAAGAAAAGTGGCCAAGGGCTCACAATTAATTTCAAGACGTGGCCCTCTGCGCATTGATTTGTTATGTTCAATTAGTTTTGTTAACTTTCTTTTTAACTCTTATCTATATTATCAATACACTTTCTTATTTGATCAAGCAAGCTGTAGACATTTTTATATGAGCTCGTACGGTGAATAGTCTTGGGAGGCGCTGAATCAAGCTACAGGAGGGCAAGTATTGGCAAGCTAACTCCGACTGTCGGCTAGGAGAAACTCATTCAAAACATGGCGCAAGTCCTCATCCATATCCAAGGCGGCCAGCTGGCCTACCCGAATGGACACTGGAACGTCCTTCGGGGTGATGATGTCTTGAATCTTGTCCTTGAGCTCGAAGCTGACCTGAGCGTCGTAGAGGATAGGAAATATCAAAGCCTCGAAATCGTTGACAGACAGCTGCGGGTTCGGGCCGAGGAACAGTAGGGCGGTGTCGCCCGGGGCGATGCGGCCAATGTCCACCACGGTGCCGTTGTCGACGCCGGTCGCGACACAAGCGGTCGGGACACCACCGACGGAAGCGGTGATGCCCGCCGGATCACGGACACCGACCAGGCGCACCTTCCAGGTCCTAGCGTACGCGAGCACGCCGCTGCGATTAGGTCCGATCTGGATGATGCCGCGGCGCTGATCCAGCGCCACCGATGTCGTCACCCACCGGGGCTCCGCGTCCGCGCCGCCGCCCTCGACGCTCTCATCCTCCTCGTCAATGTCGAAGCGCCCGTCCGCGCCGACGGCGACGACAATCTCCAGCGCCTGCGGGTTCGCCGCGCCGTTCCGGCCGCCACCGCCACCGCCTAGCTCGTCCGCGTCGAGCGGCACGATGGCGCCCTGCCGCATCAGCAGCGGCGTCTTGTCCAGCGTGCGGCTCAGCCACATCTCGCGGTCGCCGTCGTACACGACGCCGGTGAAGAAGTCGACCCAGGTGCCCGGCGGCAGCCACGCGCGCACCTTGCCCGTCTTGACGGCGGGGTTCTGCGGCGTCGTGATGGGCGCGGCTAGCAGCTGCGTGCCGAAGAAGTACTCGTTGGGCACGGCGTACGCCTCCTGGCGCTCCGGATGCTCCCAGTACAGCGGCTGCACCAGCGGCTCGCCCCGTTCCGCCGCGCGCCGGTTCATCGCGTGCAGGTACGGCAGCAAGCGGTGGCGCAGACGCAAGAACCGGACGACCGTCTCTTGCGGCCCGCCCACGGGCAGGTTCCAGGGCTCCTTGGCGACCCAGGGCGTCTTGGTGGAGTGCAGGCGGGTGACGGGGGAGAGGGTGCCGAGCTGGACCCAGCGGGCGGTGAGGTGGTCGTCGCGGGCGCCGCGCATGTGGCCGCCGATGTCGTGGGACCACCAGCCGTAGCCGACGTTGCTGGCGGTCGCGGTGAACTCGGGCTGGAAGGCGAGCGACGCCCAGCTGATGACGGTGTCGCCGGAGAAGCCGATCGGGTACCGGTGGCTGCCGGCGCCGGCGTACCGCGAGAAGACGAGCGGCCGGGAGCCGGTGCAACGGCTGCGGGCGGCGCTGTGGAAGAAGTGGAAGTGGTTGAGCGGCCAGAGCGGGTCGACGCCGGGCATCCCCGAGCGCGTGCCCTGCTGCCAGTCGGTCCACCAGAAGTCGACCCCGTCGTCTTCGATATGGCGAAGGGCAATGTTGTAGTAGGCCTTGACGAACGCCCGGTCGGTGATTTCGAAGGGGATCGCATCCCCGTGGGACGTGTCGTGTCCCAGCGCCGCGGCCATCTCCTCGTAGACGTCCTCGTACCGTGCCACTCCGTCCGCCGGGTGCTCGTTCAGCGTGACCTTCAAGCCGCGCCGATGCAGCTCCGCCACAAACTTGCGCGGCTCCGGGAACAGGTTCGTGTTCCAGGAATAGCCTGTCCAGCCGGACGTGCCAGCGTCGACGACGCGCTGGTCGCGCACCCAGTGCCAGTCCATGTCGACGACGGCGACGGCCAGCGGCACGCGCGCATCGGCGAAGCGGTCCATCAGCGCGAGGTACGACGCTGCCGAGTACTCGTAGTAGCGCGACCACCAGTTGCCGAGGGCCCAGCGGGGGAGCAGCGGCGGCGCGCCGGACATGCGGTACAGCGCTTTCACGGCCGCGCGGTAGTCGTGGCCGTAGGCGAACAGGTAGGCGTCGAGGCGGTCAGCGCCGGGTCTGCGCGGCGCGATGAAGCCGTCGGCGGTGAAGAGCATGCTGGCGTCGGGCAGGTTGGCGAAGCCGGTGCGGGAGGCGACGCCGGGGTCGAGCGGCGTGCGGCCGTCGACGCCGTCGAGGGTACGGGTGGTGCCACCGAGAGTATCGGGGCTGTCGCCGTAGCGCCAGGTGGAGGCGAGGGGGCCGTAGAGGCGGGCGGACAGGGTCTCCGGGGAGAAGCCGGCGGCGGATTTGCGGTAGGTGAGGTGGAGGCGGGCGGTGTGGATGTCAATGCGGTGGGGGGACTCGGCGAGGCGGTGGGAGGGCGTTGCGTCGGACTGGCACTGCGGACGGTTGGCGGCGAAGGCGGAGGGCCGGTCCTCGAAGATGCCGTCAGGGGCCCATTCGTAGCGGATGAGGCCGTCGGCGAGGACGGTGAAGCGGAACTTGTCGCCGCTGCGGCCGCCGACGAAGATGGAGGGGGGGGTGGGTGTAAGCAGGGCCATGTTGGATGTGCTTATGGTTTAGATGTGCTCATGATTTGGATGAAATCGGAGGGAAAGAGGGGGATGGGAGATGGATTATGAGAAGGATTTATACAGCGCAATGCCGGACCGACAAGATGCGGCCAAGACAGACTAGGTCAGATGAACAGGATGATTGATGCTGGGAGGTGAAAATGCTTCCCCGCAATCGGGACGGCAAAAGGCGGGGAAGATGTTGCTGTTGGAATGGACCTACCCTAGAGCGTCTACAAGCAGCACAGTTCGATATTGGCATTGAACATGGAGGGCTTTTCAGTCAAGTGCGGGTTGATGACCCTAACTTCGGTTACAATTTTAGACTAATTCATTCTATCATTAACACCTATTTTGTTCGTAAACTCTGGTCAGATCTCGACAATCGGACCCTCGTACTCCTTGCGCGCCCACAATACATAATACAGCACGCTGAAGATGATGATGAAGCCCGTCACCACAACGGCCCAGTTCATCGTCGCTGCGGTCGGGTCCATCATGCCAGGCCAGAAGCTGAAGAAGAAGATGACGATGAGGTAGACACAGCTGAAGGCGTTGTTGGCGATGCCGAGGGCGCCGGGCAGGTGCCAGGGGCCCCAGACGAGCTCGGCGCCGGTCGTGTTGGCCAGGGCGGGCATCTCCGCGGCGCCGGGCATGACGAAGCCGGAGGTGGTGCGGCGGTAGAGCAGGAGGGCGGCGCAGATGAAGTAGGACAGGTAGAGGCAGGAGATGGAGAGGGAGATGACGGCGTTGAGGGCGGTGGCGGAGCCGAGGTTGATGAGGGCGAGCAGGCAGGCAATGGTGGTGGTGCAGGCGACGGCCCAGAGGGGCACCGAGGTGCGGGCGTCGACGCGGGAGAGGACGCGCCAGAAGGGGAGGCCGCGGTCGCGGGCAAAGGACCAGAAGACGCGCGAGGTGGAGGCGAGCATGCCGACGGTGGCGCAGCCGCCGAGGACGGTGATGATGGCGGCCATGGCGGTGGAGCCGCCGACGGAGCCGGTCGAGTCGAGGAAGAGCTGCATGTGGGCGAAGCCGGTCGGGGAGGAGAGCACGCGGTCGAGGTCCTGGATGCAGAAGAGCACGGCGATGGTCATGGCGAAGCCGGTGGTGCCGTTGATGAGCATGGAGAGGAAGATGGACCTGGGCACGGTGACGGAGGAGTTGAGGGTCTCCTCGGACATGTGGAAGGCAGCGTCGACGCCTATATGCATTGGTTAGAAGCTGGCATGGTGGGAGGGGGGGAGACGGCGGTGGAAGAATGAGAGAGGGAGGGAGGGAGGGAGAGAGAGAGACATACCAACAAAGGCAAACACATTGCCTACCAGCCCAACCATAAACGACAGTCCCTGCGTAGGCCAGCCGCCACCGTTGCGAAACTCGGTAAACACCTGCTGCGCATCGCCATGGTAGCCGAGCGACACCATCGGGATCAGAATGGCAAAGAAGCCGAGCACGTGCAGGATCAGAATCAGGCCCTCAAACTTGGGCAGGGCCGAGCTGACAACAGCATTGATCAGGACGGCAAAGAGCATGACGGCCCAGAAGAGCAGGGTGCCCTGCCAAGCGGTCGGCGCGTACGAGTCCGGGTTGTTCATGGCGACCATGCCCTGGATCATGGTCCCGGTCAGGAACGCGGAGCTGGCGACGGAGCCCTGCCAGCCGCCGACGGCGAGCCAGCCGGTGATGTAGCTGAGGAACTTGGAGCAGCTGCGGGGCGCGAGCATGGCGACCCAGTGGTACTGGCCGCCCGAGGTCGGCGCCATGGAGGCGAGCTCGGAGAGGGTGGTGAAGACGGAGACGTTGCCGAGCCAGACGACGAGGTAGCCGTAGAGCACGCCGGCGTAGCCGCCGTTGGCGAGGCCCTGGGCGGAGAGGACGAGGACGGCCTCCCAGGTGATGAGGATGGTGCAGGAGAAGCCGAGGATGGACATGAAGCCAAAGTTGCGCTGGTGGGGGTTAAGGTTAGCATTGGATAAGACTTGGATGGGTGTATGGGTGTATTGGAGAGGATGATCAGGGTGTATGGGTGGTAGGTGATCATCATCTACCGTCTAAGCAGAGGGATATGGCATACCTTCAATACAGACTTCTTGCCCAAGCGAGCGAGCTGCTCGCTGTCGGCATAGTCGCTCTTGGAGCCGACTTCGCTGTGAGGGCTGGACGGGTCTTCGACGGCTCGCAGGCCCTTGGTCGGGGCAGCGGCCATGTTGCCCAGCTCATGGCTGGTCGCGGACATCTTGTCGCCCAGGAACTTTGTTGACGGCTTGTGTTGAGGGGAGGGGGGGGGGGGGGGGTGGGCGATGGTGTAGCTGATGTGTTTATGTCATGGGTTCCAGGGATGATCTGCGTTGTCGATGAACGAGGGCAGATTCTGGAAGGAAGAGAGAAGCGAGTTCAGATGTCAGAAAGAAACGGTCCCTGGTTGTCTCACCCGAAGGAAATATGGAAGGGGTCCAAAGTGGTCAAGGCCAGTCAGTTATGGAGTGACCTCGGGGACCTATTATAACAACAAAACGGGCCCAAATAGAGAGAGCTAGCAGCAGAAAGCTAGCTTTCAAAAGGAGAGGGAAAGAGAAAAATGTCAACGCCACATGGCAGCAAGGAAATTCCGGGTCGGCTGCAGATTCAGGTGAAACTTGGCTGGCAGTGCCATGCCGGGCCGGGGAGGGGGGGGATGAGTTGGAGTGGACTCGACTTGATTGTAGATTATTATGGGATAGTTGCAGTGGGGGTCTCATTGACTGCATTTGCCTGCTGGTTATTATTAATTAGGTAAAGCTAGATAATGAATGTAACCTGCAAGGAATCCGGCTGCGGGAGGTGCATGTATGGCAAAACGGGTGGTCAAAGCCGAGAGGAAGCGGCCAAGTGGGTTGATGCAGGAATTGGGATTACGGGATAATAGCCAGGTTACAGATTACTAGTACCAAGTCCAAGTAGAGTTTAGTTGATACGGATTGGAATACGGGAACGATGCAAAAAGGGACGAGTGGAATGGAGGATGTCCCTTCAACCCCTGCCTGGTAGACGGCTAGAAGGACTGACTGGTGGGGAAGAGGCCGCACAAATGGCTAATGGCAAATGCCAACTAATAACTAGTCAGTCTTCCCATTCTTCCATTTCTTCAAGGCCCCTTGTTCCTTGTTTCTGGGCTGGAGTGGAAACTCCCGCTAATAGACGTTTGGCCTGGTCTGGCCTGGTCTGTCCTGTTCTGGAGCTGGCCAAGTCTTGTCGTCTTGTTTTTTTTAAGGTTCTGTTCTAAGCAAAAGCCTGAGTCGCCTAGAATCGGCAACAACATACCAAAACAATACGACACTGTCCCCCCAAAAACCACGTACTCACGCACGCACGTCCCCTTGGGGGGGAAAGTTACAGACAGGCTCGTCGGGAGGGAAACCCACTGTAGGGGCTTGGCAAGATGAAGAAGACGGGAAAAAGGAAAAAAGGGAAAAAGGGAAAAAGGGAAAAAGGATATAGAGGTCCATCTAATACGAGAGGGGGGTAAGAGGGGTGTGTGTGTATAAGAAGAAGTACTAATAATCTCGCCTACGACATGCCGCTCCACACGAGCAGGTTTCTGGATAATACGCGAAAAAAACGTTTCACTCAGGTCACCGATCAAGTAGTTTTCAACGCTTTCCAACCAACCTGTCTGCCGATTTTGCTTTCCGGGTAATCCGTCCCTCCAACTGCCGCAGCGAGGACAAAGCAGCGGACAAAGCTGTCCTGCTCGCTTTGACGGTGGCGGCGTGCGAAGAAGGCGACTGGACTTCAGCTGCGCAGATCATTTCGATGCGCTCGCACAGACTCTTGCTTTAGCGAGGAAGGGGAAAAAAAGCAGGGAAAAGAAAAATAGGTGTGGCCCCCAAATGGCCGGGTGGCTTGGCCTAGAGGCGGGAGGGGGAGGGAGAGGTCCAGCCGGGCCGAGACTATCATGGGTGCAGACGAAGTTATACCTCGTCCATGAAGAATGGGTGTAGAAATGGCGGCGGTCCTGTCTGCATGTCTTGGAATTTTCTGAATAATTCAGAAAATTCTTTGAACGTCTCTTCTCACCCATCACAGGTTGCTTCTTCACATAACCAGTCTCAGCCCTGATTGTGGCGCGCCATCTAGATATAATCATCATACAATATATCGTACTCTACCGAGACTGCCGGTTTCATATATCTACAAGAAAAGACGAAGAGAAAAAAAAAAAGAAAAAAAATACAAAATCCGACGCCCTACTCCTGGACCCTTGGATGCCTCAGCCGGGTAGACTTGGCCTGGCCTTGGCGTCAGCCTCGCCTTCTAACTTGACTCGTGTCGCTCCTCCACGTCGACGAGCCACGTCTTGGTCTGCTGAATTAGAATCGTCTGGCTCGTATGGCTCTGCCCATCCCACGCGGACTCTCCCTCGCGGCCTAGACTCGCATGCTTTTCACCCTCCTTTCTCGTCGTCGTCTCCTCCTCCTGCTGCTGCTGCTTCTGCTCCTCCTCCTCCTCCTGTTCCTGCTGCTGCTGCTCCTCCTTCTTGATCCTGTGCATATCCACCATCTCAAAAATCTTGCTGCGCTGCGACGTCTTGGATGCCAGCGGGTCGCGCCCCGAGCCACCCCCGGACCGGTTGTTGCCGCTCCGCCGCCTGCCGCCGTTACTGCCGGACGCGTTTCGGTTGTAGCTGCCGTAGCCGCCGCTGCTCGACTTGCCTTGCCGCCGGAGGTCGTCGACCCGGATCTGGCCCGACTCCAAGCTGTCGAGGAAGGGCTTGAGGTTGGGCACGCAGATGGCCAGGATGCTGGCGCACGTCACCACGCCGGTGGCGATGACCAACTCCCACGAGCCAAATGTCGCGTCGGCCGCTGCGAGGCCGCGCGAGAGGTAGGTGATCTGGGCGATGATGGCGGGCGTGACGCTGTAAACAGTTGTTAGAGGTTTGGGTCCGAGTTTGCAGGATGAGAGAAAAGGACGCACAAAATGCGGCAGCCAAAGACGCAAATGACAACTGCCTTTTTGGACCATGATGTCTGGATGCGCCGCACGTTTTCCACCATGATTCCGATAAGTAGCACGTCGGTGATGATGTTGATGACGCTGAAGCAGGTCCAGAACGCGACCTAAGCAGAGATGTATTTGTTAATCGGGTTACCCGAGCGCAGACAGCGGGCATACGAACTCGCTCAATGCATTTCCCCTCCATATAATACCACGGACGCGGCAGCCTGCACTGAAACGCGACGACAATAATCCCAGTCAGCGCCCAGAGCGCAATCGACAGCGCAATCGCCTGTATTATTCGTCTGTGACTCCGTAGCGAGATGGACATGGTCATCATAGCTGTCGCCGTCTTGGCGAAGAAGAGGCTCGCGATGAACAAGATGTCGGACGCATATTGGCCCTGTCGCAGTCAGCCGCCATGCCCAATCCCTTCTCTGCTTTCCCTCCCTTCCCACTTCGCATACCTTGAGTGCGCCGTTGATCCTCTCTGGCGTCAGGTCCTCCGCGTGCTTGCCCAGTCCTTGGTGGCTGGCGACCACCTGCGCAATGTACTGCCCGCACGCCACGACCTATTCCCCCAGCCCAGGTCAGCATGCCGAGATTCGAGTTCAGAGTGGGAGGGAATGGTACCGTCGCGACAATGGCGATCCAGTCCTCGGGCTTAAGCCTCTTGACCATGTACAGCTTGGTGCCGGAGCGGGCGACGCAGGCGAGCACGGCGATGACGAGGAACATCCATGCCAAGATCTGGATCAGAGGGGACTTGTTATTGTCCGTGACCAGCTCTCTCGGTGGGGGATCCATGATGTGAGATCATTAGGGGAGAGGGCGGACGGACGATGGGGAGAAGGGAGGGAAGATCTCAGATTGAACAGGTTGGGGGAGAATGATGCATGATATTATGTGAGGGATGAGATGGATTGGGTGGGATGGGCCATGGGTGGTGGTGGGACGACAAGCAGCGTGGCGTAGTAATAAATGTACGCATGGCAAGTAAGTAGTTGACGCATATCAGGGCTCTCCTGCAGCGTCTTGATTCCTACTGGTTCCTCAGTAGAATACATGAAAAGGGTTCTGCAATCCGGAAGCTGCCAGTGCGTCCCCCGGCTGGCTTGGCTGGGATGGATCGGTCAGTGGATTGTCTGGCCCCCAGCTGGGCGAGTCAAGTCGTGTGCTCTTGGACCTGCCGCCTTGGAGAAAGGTCGCCAATGTTATCGACACACCCTGGTGGATAGGACAGGGACAGGGGAGGGGATAGAATGAGAGGAGGAGAGGAGGAGGAGGGGCCTCCGTCCCTCTCGGCGACTGGTCAGTACAAGGTTGCAGGGCGGGCTCCGTTGATGCTCCTTTCTTCTTCGTCTTCTTCGTCTGAGCTTTGCTCGTGGGCTAACTACCTGAGCTATCTCTCTCTAATCAATTCCCTCACTCTAGTTGTCTGGATCCTGGTGGGAGTCGGCCGACAAAGGCCGAGAGAGCCCTCGACTTGATACTTGTCTACATCCAGTCCAATTGAAAGAAAGAGTACTCAGAGTACTCCGTAGATACCTGCAGCCATCAATCAATCAAGGTCCACCACACTTGCAAAGTTGTCAAGTTGCTTCCAGTCTTGAGCACCCACGCTAATAATGTAGTTGTCTGTCCCGAGAGACACTAGAGGGAGGTGCTGTCCTGGACAATGATGATGATGCTAAAACTGCCTCTGCTGGGCTGTTAGAAATATACTATTGAAACAGACATTGGAATAAGCCTCCTCGTCACAGCAGCCACAAACGCCACCCACCAAGCCTGCTCCGTACGAATTTCAGCGATCCTCCCGCCCGCCGCCCCAGCTTCCTGCGTCTTTGGTGAGAAGCTTCCCCTCGGAGACTTGCCGCAGCTAACATGACCTCCAGCTTGCTAATTTTTTAGGCTTTGCATTAGTTAGCCTCTCCGCCGCTGCAGGTCCTGTCTCGACCGCCTTCCCTTCCAGCGGCCTTGCTAGTTATTTGCAGTGGTCTGCCCGCACTGCGCCTCACAGGTCACAGCGTCACAGCACAGCGCCGAAAAAGGAAGGCCAAGGAAAAAAAGAGAGCCGCCTTGGGGGGATTTTCCAGACACATCCATCCTCTGGCTTTCCATAGGTGCCAATGATCTATAATCTTGTCAAGATGCATGCAATTTCATGCACGCGTTTGTCTGCGTTTGCTGTCCTGTTGCTCTGACAACTTACCCTGTACACCGTCAGCAAACGCGCCGTAGCACCAGCACTTACTGGTTGGTTGGTTGGGACCTGCTGTAGCATCTTCTCTTCGCATCTTCACCTCGCGTATTTTGGCGCCGTTTGTCGCCTAACCAGTGTCTACTGTTTGCCCTGCACATCCGCGTCTGCATCACCCACATCCCCATTCGTCATCAACAATTTACCGCCAATCCAAGCATCTAATTCTGTGATTCCACCTTTGTCGTACCAATCAACTGCCTGCAGCGATGCCGTGCTGTGTCGCCGGAGGCCCCGTGGCCGATGCCGACGCCGCCGAGAAGATTCGACGCGTCGCACTCGAGGCTGCACAGCGCGAGATGCTTTCCGAGATGCAAAAGGCCCTAGATAAGCTGCATGAGTTGCCTGTGGTCGATAGGCATGACCTCGAGACGCTCTCGATAACCTGTGGCCCGATGTTGGACGTGGACAACCTGGACTCTGCGCCATCCTCTCTGCATCACTCTAGATATTTCATGCCCTGTACCTGGCCGCAAGAGGACCTCGAGTGCGAAACTTGGTCACAGGATCCATGGCGCGAGCTGGATAATAAAGATCCTTACGGAAGCAGTAATCTGGCCTTTCCCATGATGCGCTCGGAATGGTTCCACGGCCGCCTAGACGAGCTGGATCAGCTCTGTCCCGACATTTGGGATACCTACAGGTATGTATGCCCGCAACGATGTTCTCGACTTGGTCGCAACGGCACCTGACGACATTGTAATAGTGGTACCACCACCAGAATACGCGGAATCCGCCTGCGTCTCCCGCATCGTGAATTTTTCCGACGGGGTCTGCATATTTATCACGAGTATTACCCCATGTGGACTTCCCTCGCACAGCTGCATAGCGACAAGCCACATGCCCAGTGCTGGATGGTGGACTCGGCAGACAATGTCACCGACGACGTACTTCTTCGCTCCGAGCTGGAAGCCGCCATTGCCATGTGTCGCTATCGCCTTCGCGGCGCCTACTTTACCGATCACCACACTAAACCCGTCCTAATCACCACTTTCCTACGCGACCAAAAGGCTCGCCTGACCCAAGCATACCTGGATTCCAAGTTGAACAAAGTGCTCCTCCGCCAGTCACGCCTGTTGGACTTGTCCGGCAGTGGCCCGGGTCCGGATGCCTGGTTACTCTTGCGTTGGATGGCGACTCTTCCCGTCGGAATCACCAAGTATCCGGATATTTGTCACCCTTCCAGCGCATACTTGGACAACATGGGTGGCCTTGCTCTCTCCGTCAACATTTCGGAGTCGCCGCGCCTCGCCTAACTACTTCCGCATGAAACGCTTCCGCACGGCGCTTACTGTCGTGCACCTTCCCGGCTGGTCCATTTCTTGGTGCACAGCATTAGACGCGCCCTGTGTCCCAACAAGAGTACAACCCAACTCCCATGCTATGAAATACCAACGTTGTCACCAGGAGATCTCTGGTAGTGACTCCGTGTGATGAGATCTACCCGTGTCCGCTGCCCGGCTGTACGCGGGCCGGGCCTGATACGCCAACCGCCCTGTGTCGCGCACCATTCGGGCAGCTGCATCGGCCATGAGTTATTCAGGCTAGCAAGTAAAAATCGCCTTCGACTCCTAAGACTGTCCGTCTCTCCAATCTCCCGAGAAAGGATGGCTTGGGTATAAATGCTTCCTTAATCTCGCAAGTATTTTCTTGCCATTGCTGCTCTAATCACCCTAGAGATAGTTACATTATTCAATCATCATGCCGGGACAGAAGAAACAGGAAAAGATCCCTTTCACTGTCGAGCAGTGGCTCAAGGCCGTAAACCTTGACCCAGATATCAGCAGAGATGTTAAAGAAGGCCGCAAGCCACTGCACGTCGCCCACACCAGCTACGAGCCAGGCTCCAAAGTTCGACAAACCGAGTTTCTCCATCTTCGTTCAATTTGGAACATCCACGACCAAAGTGTGGATGACTTTGATAAACTTCTGCGCGACAATCCCGAGACCAAGTACAAAGGCTACGTCTCGGAGGAGAACCTGACTCTGGCTGCCATGATTTGCCAGAACCCAACCGAGTTTCTAAAGCGCTACTATAATGAGCTCCGAGGAGATGGCAACGGATTAACGCCCAACCCCAATTGCGGCATCTGGGCAACCGTTCGATTGTGGCAGGCGCTTACCACCTTGCATCACAAGCCGCAAGATCAGGGTAGTGCCGCGAACTCTGATGAGGATCCGGACGACGGCTCTGATGACGACTCTGATGAGAAAACGGATGGGGGTCCCGACGCAAGGATTGTGAAGAAGGGTTATCATTATCAACCATCAACTTCGCCTGCCGTGGGAGCGCTTGCAAAGAATTTTGCCAACGCCAAGCTATCAACTCCTACCCGACGGCCCCCAGTCGTGCACGGAACTCCATCCGCCACCAACTATGGCATGGCGACCAACCTGAAGCAGAACCCGCAGTCGATTGATGAGATATATGTCAACATGTCCCTGATTTTACTACTCCAAGCTGCTGGCTCCGAGTCTGTTGCCAATCTCGGGTCTCTCATCTGGGTCCCTCCTCGCCTTCCTCTCCACGTGAGAGCACGCGTTGATCCTTCAATCAGCCGCACACACGAGCTTCTGGAGGCGCAGGTCGACGGATACCTCTGTCGACTGGACCGGTACAATCAATTTTCGGAAGTTCCCCTTGCTCTCTGCGAGACGAAGCGATTCGTTCGATCGAAGAACTGCGCCAGCACGTATCGTCAGGAGACGGCCGAGATGGCAGCCTGGATCGCTTCGCATTGGCAGAGCAGCGAAGGTTTGTTGCAGCAGTCAACGTCAGGAAGGAAGAGGTACGTGATGAAGCAAATCAAGTCGAACCGCAGCAGCAAATTATCAGCCGACCTGTGATATGTAGTGGGTGGAAATGTGTATTATTTCCCTGTGGGGTATCTCTTCTCTCTAAGGTATATCGCCTAAGGTACCTTGGACGAGGTTGCCCGACGAGATCTATGCACTCTACCACCCACATTAGGGTCTATTTGAACGGCTTGGGCTTTTGGCACTAAACCTGAAATTCAGCCCCGTGCTTTACTAACGTTTTCTTTCATTAGGCGCCTTCTTATATCACAGGACCGGCACGAAATCTACATCATCATTGGCGAATACGGAATAGCCTATGAGCAGTATATTATTGGCAACACTGCGTTCCTTGGGTGCGCAGAACCAGTCCCGTTCGGGTCCCATTTCAATGCAGATACCAACAGGCTCTCGTCCATTGGATCAGCCGCCCATCTCCGCCAAGCAGAGGCGACTGGCTTGAAAGTCCCGGGCCTGGTGCAAGACGCACCAGCAACCCGAAAGAGTCCAAGGGAGAAGAGACTTCCACCGGTAGACCAGTTCCTGGTGATGCACCAGTTCGGGCCGTACATCATCCACGAAGCTGACAACATGCAACGCTTCATCCGCCGCCTCATTGCCTTGATGCTGCAACTGCGCGCCGGCGATGTTAGGTACATAGAGCAGCGACCACCGACGGAGTTTCTAGAGCAGCCCACAGCGAGATCCTGGCCCGCACGCCAGCCGACTCATATGGAAGAGTTTGAGAATTACGCACAGTGATCTGCCGGGCTATTGGACGTGTTCAGTTTGTGTCACTCTTGTCGCTGTCACTATTGTGGATCTTGACGCCGTTGTCTTTGTTATGTTTGCTATTTGCCTATGGTTCCTATGTATTTAAACTAGGACATATAACTACTATTAACGAAGCTAAATTGCTCCATAAGTGATGGGATAGTGTAGCTCACTCTGGCGCATGCTGTGTTGAACTTGGTTGCCGGCTACAAAATGTTGTTGGTATGCATGGTTCGTTTCACAAGTGAGGTCAAGTTAACATGTAACCGTCCATGTAACTGTCCATGTAACCCCCCCCTCCCTGGCGTAAAACGTTGCAATCTAAGTTTAAATGGTTCAGAGCGAGAAAAAGACACTCTTATAAAGAAACAACCTTGTAATCGCGAAAAAAAGCTAAAAAGCCTGAGTTGAATTTCGGGGATTTTGGATGTTGTCGGTGAACTGGGTCCCGAGTAGGTTGAGAGCGAAAGGCAACTATCCTCATTGGCCCACCCAGCAACTGGGGAGAACGATTGTGAATATAATACTTTTTAGTCTTTTTCAGTTTTATTCTTCTTTTCTTTATCATTGCTCTCGATATTTTATAGCAATGGAGTTGCCAATCAGCGACAAGACCGACGGGGCGGGGTTTCCAGCAACGACTACGCCGGCGATGGCTTCTCCTGCTAGGCGTGACCCATTAAACCAGTAATATGACTATATATAATATAATTTTAAAATATAGATCGATATATATACCAGGGTGTATATAGAATCGCCAGCTGTACTCAAGCCTAGTTTATGCACTGTTCTCGCACTGGCCGGGGGGCGGGATCCATCAAGCTGCTTGGCTTTTGGTATCGACATTTCTTCCTTTATTAGTACTAACCACCCCGATATTCACTAACTTTATCCCCTTTCTACCTAGAATTGAATTCATTCAATTATTTGGCCATGACTTATCTCATCTTCCAGCCTCCTAATTTCACTCCTCACCAACTACTCTACTGAGTAGGCTCCGTCACCACCGCTACCAACTCAACAAACAGGCGCGCGATAAATTCTCTCACGCCACGGCACGACGAGCATGAGCGACAGAACGAGATCCAACTCCTCTAAATTAAAAGATACAGCATATACCGTCTAGTGGGCGCCCTTGGCATACTCAAAATCCCCCGCCTTCAGCGCCATGTCCACCGCCCTCCTCGTGGCCTCATCCATGTCTTCCTCCGGCAAGCCCAGCGCCTCATTCACCACCTTGTCGCTAAAGTCGCCGCCGCCGTCCTTGAAAAAGGTCCTCGTGTACAAGCAGTGCGAGAAGCCCTTGTGGCCGTCCGGCCCGCCCAGCAACTTCCTGCCAGCATCATACCGCGCCTGCGCGTCCACAGTGTCCACCGTCCAGTCCGCGTCCGTCGTGCCGAGCACCCGGTGCACGCTGTCCAGCATGTCCCGCTGGGACACCACGAAGCTCTTGATGAACAGCGGGCGGTCGCGCCAGCGCGCCATCGTCACGTCCGAGTCGTGCGCGTCCTGCGGCAGCACCTTGAGGCTGAGGAACGCGGCGGCGGCGCGGCCGCACTGCAGCCAGGTGGACGTGCAGATGGGTGTGGTGCCGGCGTCATCGTCGTTGCCGAAGAGCGTGGCGGAGCGGCGGGCAATGTCGATGCCGTAGCAGTCGGGGCTGGAGAGGGAGAACTCGTACCAGAAGGAGCAGTTCATGGTGGTCCAGGAGAGGCGGGCGCGCTCGGCGGCGGCAATGTTGGCGTAGATGAGCGGGCCGGTCAGGTTGGCGTCCATCAGCGGCCGGTTCGAGATGTCGGTGCCGTAGCAGGTCGGCATCACCCAGGGCACGCCGGCGCGGGCGGCGGCGGACATGACGACGGCTTCGGTGGTGGCGCCGGCGGTGACGGCCAGGGAGACGATGAGGAACTGCTGCCCCTTGAGGGCCTCGACGAGGCTGTCCTCGTCGGAGTAGTCGACGGGGGCGGTGATGACGCCGGCTGGCAGGATGCTGGTGCTGCCGATGCGGGTGAGCGCGGTGACGGTGTGCTTGCCGGTTTGTAGGAGGGCTTGGGTCATGTGCTTGCCGACGTTGCCGCCGGCCTGTTGAACGTCAGCAAAGTGCCTGTCAAATATTTTTGTAAATCAACTTACACCGATGATGGCGACTTTGCTAATGTAGTTGACATAGCCTGCCGGCTGGTCCTTTGCGTACTGGGCCATTGTGGTTTGTAGACGGGATGTTTTGTAGTGGAGCTGCAGAGGGAAGAGTTGTCAAGAACTAGAGTCTTGGCTATGAGTGTTGACTTGATTGCGATGAGAAAAGCGAAAAGGGAGAGGATGATCAAGGTCTTATATCTAGCGTTGAGTTTCGTTTCCATTTCCGTTATGTCCGTGACGCTGTCTCGCCTTGCAGTTCTCGGCATCCTTGCTCCGAAGCATATTTCCCAAACCGGCAATTTTTGTAGGAGGAGATACTTTCCACATCAGGACTAGTGCCGCTGGTTGCATTCCCAGCCAATCACCGTCCAGTCGGGGCCGGGTATCTTTTGGGCGCGAGCGCGATGCCCGGAGTTAAAGTCGGCCAGCTGATTTTGATAGAATTTTGATGGCAGGAAACCTTGAATGGAGATGGATAAAGTAGGGCAAGACCTCTGCCTTGGTAGGACTAGTTGGCTGTTGTCTACATGGGGGAAACTGCAAATACGATGGACAGGGGTATCGCCGCTGACATGTAGAGAGAATGGATGAGGCCGGAGTGACCACACGGTGACGTACAAGAACACTAAAACTCAACAATCTGCCCTGTATCCTTCGCACTCTGCAGGCAGCCGTCGCGTCTGCCTTTTTTAGATGAGATAGCGGGGACCCTAGCGCCTCCGGCTCCGCCAAGTGGCCGCGCCGAAACAATACGATGAATGCGAAAAATCCCGTCTCCACTTATCCCGGAGCGGCCCTGTTACCGTGTAAGCGCGTCCAAGTCGCCTCTACATAAATAGCCAACTCTGCCCCAAGATGCCCGAATCTCATCCATACTCTCCTCTTGTCAACCCGACCCTCCCAAAATGGCCACCTCATCCGACTATTCCACCGCCAAGGGCGAGGAGCAGCACATCCTCCCGCTCCCCTCCGGCCGCCAGCTCGCCTACGCCGTCAACGGCCCCTCCACGTCCCGCACCGTCGTGCTCTTCTTCAGCGGCCTCATGAGCATCGGCATGGCCCCGCACGTGCCCGCTCCGTGCCGCGAGCTGCTACGCGCGCGCTGGGTCGCCCCCACGCTGGCCGGCATGGGCCTCTCCAGCAGCCGCCCCGCCTCCGAGCCCTACCACGTCACCCTCGCGCGCGACATCTCCGCGCTCCTCGCCCACCTGTACCCCCCGTCGGGCGGCGGCGGCGGCGGCGGGTACGACGCGCTGTACCTGGCCGGCGGGTCGTACGGCACCGTGCCCGCGCAGATGCTGTACGGCGCGCCGCGCGACCTCTTCCCCGCCGGCGCCCGCGTCGTCGGCTGCCTGCTGCTCGCGGGCTTCTCGCCGTTCCGGCATGATGTGGAGCACGCGCGCGCGCTGAGCTGGGGCTCCTGGCTGTCGGTCGGCCCGCCGTCGCAGATTCCGGGGCGGCCGCTGCAGCGTGCGTTTCGCGCGGCGATGGGCGGGAAGCTGCGCACGGAGGCGGGCGCGGCGGCGTTTCTGCGCGGGACGGTGTTTGCGGGGGCGGAGGAGCGGGCGATGCTGGCGGCGCATGTGGCGCGGCTGGGGGAGACGGAGGAGGGGTTTGTGGGGAGGATGGCGCGGGGTGCGGTGGTGAGCGCGGAGAACTGGGATGGCTTTATGGAGGTGGCGGCGCTGCTGCGGGAGGATTGGGGGTTTGTGCCGGGGGAGATGGGGGAGGGGGCGGCGCCGGTGCTGGTGGTGGCGTCGGAGGGGGATCGGATCGGGAGCGCAAACTCGGAGTGGTTGGCGGCGAATTATGGGAATGCGACGATGAAGAGGATACCGGGGGGACACATCTCGAGCTTGTTTTACATGGATGAGATTTGGGAGGAGATGATTGCTTGTGAGTTGTGCCTGGAGAGCGAGGTGAATGTGAGACTGACGATGATGCAGTGGCTAGCAAAGATACCCCTGCCGCCCAGGAGGACTAGGCCGGCGTCTTGCTTTCTGTCGAGTCACCAGGTTTGTGATTTCGAGCTGATCTGGTGATTGTGTGAGCTGACTGTTATTAGTGCTGGATTCTCATCACCGCATCTCGCCCCCTGATTTCCATTTTTTTTCCAGAGCTTACACGGCAACTACCTATCATTAACAGCGTTTGAGAAACTGCCCAGTACCTTATCTTTGCCTCGTGTCCTCCTTGGACCGGTGCCTGAGAGTATTTGCCCAGTTAGAACCGGGACCAAGCTCCCCTGTGGTGGTGACACCGGAAATGGAGATGAGAAGCTGCCAAATAAAAATCTGGCATTTTAAATCGTGCCCTTGATGTCGTTTTCGTCTCTCGTCTACGGACCGTCAGCTATTAGGAAATGCTCACGAGGCAGACCAACCCGCTCCGCTAGATCCAGTCCGAAGCATCATTCATCGCTCTGCCCGTCCCGTTAGCGCCAGAGCGTAGAGTATTTCTGCAACATAGTGATGCTCTCATTGATATGTTTTATTGTCTTGAGGATGAGATTGTGGTGCGAGCTCTGGCACATTTGCCGCATGTATTCCAGCTGCACCTCCATAGTGTGTATGTTGGCGAGCAGGGATAGTCTCGTGTGGAAGGCAACAGGCGGGTGGGGGGATGCGGGATGGTCGAGGCTCTTGACCATGGCATGATACAGGTCGACGGCCTTGCCAACCACCGAGACGGCAGCAGGAAGCTCGAAGAGATGCTCGTTTCTCTAGCATGGGACACCGCGCCCTCTTCAAAAATGCGCCGCGTCTCGCAGAGCGACGACACCAGAGAGCTCAGCGAGTGAAAGGCGCCTCGTCCTCCTTGCGCCAACATGTCGTGAGGTACGTGCATGTTCAACTGAAACAGGAGCTGGGATAATTGCGCGTAAATGGACACGATACTGCCCAGGTCCTTGAACGACTTGCAACCGATGTCCTCCGTTGCTGACACCTGTCTGGTGAAGACTGGGCCGCGGGTTGGATGCATTGAGAGATCAGATGGGGAGTCGAGGTCTGAAATGGTTGATACAAAGAGGTCCAAGGCATCAATGGGGGTGGTGGGTGACAGACTCGAGGAGACGCCAGTGTCCATCACCACACCCTAATTATGTTGCGGAACAAACTCGAAGCCGTCATCCCTGGTCGCGATAAGTTGGTTGGCGCCAAGCAGCTCTGTCAATTTGGTATACAGTACACCTACCTCATGGGTGACGATGATGGCAGTGGTGCCGGCGGCAGGGACTGGCCGGCTTGGAGGAGAGAGACTTTCCAGGCGGGCTCTGTGTTGAAGTGTGCGCGCAAAATCTCGGTCAAGGCCTGTTTACGGCGTGGCCTCCCTATGTTCCTTTTCGGCGAAAAAGCACATTGCTGGCCGGTCTGGTGGCAATATTGACAATCATTTCCCGGTTCCAAGATGCATCGTGTCTTTCGTCGGTGACAATTGTCGCAAGCGGCTCTTAGAACAGGGGTCATGACTCTTGGCTGGATTTTCGTCCTCTTTCAAGGGAGCTAGATCTCGGGATACGAGAATGTCGAAGCGGAAAAGAAAAATCTACGCTCGATAGAGTCAAAGTCTGGGCTTCATTCAGTTTATGGGCCTCGACCTATCTCGCCGTCCAGGCATGGTTCATCGACTCACCAGAAAAAAAAAATCTGCTTCGTGGCAGGTAGAGAGAAACGGATCTATGGCGACCCGCCAGCCAGCAGACAGAATTCATTTCTCTGGACTTTCACCTTCTGTCCTGCTTCTGGGGACTTGCTGAGTCTTGGGACTGAGCAAGACTGGAGAGATGCTATAGAATTATTTTGGAATTGAGCTAAAACGCCTCCTTGGGGCAACGACTTATTGTACTAGTAGCAGCGCGAATAGAAACTCGACACCAGTGCAGCTCAATTGATAGAATGAGCATGGTCTTGAATGACTCCTACAAGCACTCGAATGGAACTGAACATAGAATGAGAAATGAGCCAGAACACGGCCCGAAAACGCCAAGAATGCCAAGAATGATTAGATGAGGTAGATTCCAATATTGATAGTGTGGGCACGGCGAGTATCCACGATGAATACTGATCACTACCACAATGTGTACTTGATGATGCCGATAACCGTGCCCACGATGAATAGAGACTTATTTTATTAAGCCACCATTATTACAGTCCCCTGGGTATCAACCCTCGACAAAGGAAAAGGCGCCACTTCAGCCCCGTAAGGCGGTCATGGAGCACCGCCGAAGGCCGACATATTGGCGGGGCAACAGGGAGAAGAATGCACCACATGGTCCAATGAGGATGATGATGAAAGGCAAAGGTCATGATACACAGAGTCGATATGTAACATCTCGTGATGATATACCTGCCCCGCGCCGAGGACAACTCGCTGATCGGATGCCGATACTGGGCAAGGTGGTCAAGATTAGTGGTTTGCGCTTTGTCGATGAAGGCCTGGGGCGTTCTTGGCTGTCCCTTGTTGGTGTTGAACCGTCGGCGATGTACTTGTATAGCTCATCTACTGTAGGTAGGATTCTGAATGTCTGCGAACAAGATTGACTGAAAGTGTGTGGGTTGTTATAGTGAAGGTGAATTCGTCAAACCAGTCCTAGCATAAAAGTCAGTGATAAATACACCACTCTCTGCACATGTGTCTTTATTTAACAGCACCATCTCCATTGAATATTGCTCTTTAAAAAAATCCTTGACTCGAGAAATCATGCGCTTCTCCTAGATGCTATCCGGCCTCGCCCTCGCCGACTCGTCCGCGGCCATATGGGCGTTATGGTCAATACTACAGATCCGCTGTATCAGAGCAAGAAACTCGTGGATGGCGGCGACACCAATCAAGGCCTCGTCATTAAGCTTGTCCACAGCTCTTGAAGGATTTGGGTTTTGCCGAGGCTGCATGCACTCGTCAACGGGAAAGGGGTCTGTCTCGTTGACATGGATGGGTACTATCATAGGGCCCGCTTGTGGATGACGGGCGGGTTTGGTTAGATATAGCTCCCAGGGTTTAAAATGAAGAAGATTTTGTCATAAAACAGGGATTTTGCTGTTGCTTTTGAATGGAATCCTTTATTGGCCTCCACTCATGACACGTTAACCCACCGTGCAGTCCTGATCAGTCAATGGCAACCCACCGACCAGCTTCACCACTGACAAGGCAGCGTTCGAAAGTCGCCGATGGATCATATCGAGGTAAGAAAGTAGCTGGCCATGGAAGCATTTTGCATATTCGCAAAGTGTGGGCTGGACGGATGGGTAACTCTGCATCAACGCTGCCTGTGCTAAAATTTCAGAATTTCCGGGGCCGCTCTGTATGGCACACCGTGCGGATAGCTGGACCGCACACTGTACCTGCGTGGGGACTGGGAAACAAACAGTCGACTTCCTCACTTTACTTCCGTGACAAAGCTAGCAAGAAACATCACCGTTTCAATGCCTGTCACGGTTCATTTTGGGTCGGTCACAGTCGCCACAAGACTGCCACGGGAGCCTGTGAGCTGCTTCTGCCCTAGCCCTCGCGCCGCGTGCTCGTCGTCCGGCTGCGACGCGGACACGGGCACCGTTCTGCCTCGAAAGAATGTATTCGTGTGCACCGTCATCATCGCGTGGCAGCAAGACCAGCATCTCGAGCTCCGACCCGACCACGTCTGGCTGGCCGTGCTGACGCAGCTCAGATTCTACGTCAGTGGTGGCGGAGACAAGGGCAGCGTCGAGGTAGAACTATGAAGCTGGGGTGTAGGAGTATGGAGGCAACATACAGAAAATACACAAAACAAGTGGGCATTGGGGGCCCGTACACTTGAGATAACCAGGTAGGCAGTACCTAAGGTGACTAAGATAAGACAGGTAGGTACAATTCCCAAGATGGCCAAGATACCGCATCACCAGGTGCACTTGACCGCATACCAGTCAACGCTCGCGCACCTATGGTTCTTTTGGTTGGAGCAGATGCTGTCGCCCACGGCTAGTCTGCCCATCAACCATCTGGGAACGTCATACTGCAGCCGGAACTTGGCCCGGTTCCGCCCTTCATCGATGCACAAGTCGACAAAGCCCCCCGGCCTGCGGCAAGTTCACTCGGCCCTCCCATCGGTCAGTACCGCTTCGCTGTAGCAGCCCTGGCCGAACCTCTGGCAGTGGACAGTACGCCGCATCGAGAAGGTGACAGTCGCGCAGGCGCAGCCGTGGGTTCTGCAGGAGGCCGTCTCGTCCCAGGAGCAGGAGGACCCCGCGCAGTCCTCGACGCCGGAGCAGGGCTAGTTCTTGCAGCCGCAGTAGCCGTGGTCGCAGAACGGGACCCCCATCCCGCCAGGGCAGTGGAAACTCTGGCAGTGCTGGTTGCCGAGGCACTCTTGCCCCTCGGGGGGCTTCCGGTCCCTGCACTGGCAGTGGCCGCCGCTGCACCAGCCGTACTCGCCGTCGGGGCAGGGGTAGTCCTTGCATCCGCGGTTGATCTGGCACAGCATGTCCGCTGCCGTGGCTGTCGGGGTCGGCGTTGGACGGCTGGAGCAGTAGCTGCTGGTGACGCAGGCCTTCCTCCCGCCAGAGCCGTTGCAAATCGTCGTCGGCTTGACCTCGCCCGCACAATCCGTCACGTGGGTGCGGGTGTTGGTGAGAGGTGGCAGGCCCGTGAGACCGCCGTCAATGGCCCGCAGGGACCGAGTCGTCCCGGTCGTGGTCCCTTGCTGGGTAGTGCTGCCATCAAGCTCCTCGAGGCTTGCATCTTTGAGATTCTTCATGTGGATGTCAAAGTCATCCGAATTGGTCCAAACAGGACCATTGGCTTCACCTGTTTAAAGGTTAACTCAAAGAATGCCAAGTGGCGGCGGCTGAAGAAGACGATACCATTCACCGGCGCAAGGCCGTGAGTATCTCGCGTGTTATCCACCATGTACGGAGGAGACTCAGGCTGTATCTTGAGAAACCGAGGAAGAAACGAGCTAGTGTTTCCACTGTGCTGAAAAAGATCCCATTGTATTGCATTTGCGTTCACAATCGATGTAGCTAAAGCGAGTACGGTAGGCAGGAGACTTGGGCGAACCGGCTCCCCATAAGCAAGCCGTGGTAGCATTCTGAGACCTCGGAACAAGTCTACAAAGCTAATAGAACTTAACTAGTAGTAGTCTAGAAAGAAAAGGAGTCACCACAGCTTCACCGGACTGAACTATTTAAATTCTCCGTCAAGAGTGCAAGGCTGCCAGCACTCGTCCGTCAAGAGAGATATAGCCTGTCCCACCACTTGACAATTTACTGCGATGGGAATCGGCGCAATCTTCGGCCACTTGCAACTTGTATAAATTGTCTGTACTATTGAATACATATTGCACTTTTCAGGTTGTTCGGCGACATACCTATTTCGGGCCAGAAGCTCGACCTAGGATCCGCTATCTCGATATCGTGATGCTATTAACGTAGGCAGCCAGGCCCTGTAGAATTTTCATCCTAATATTTATCATAACAGAGTAACTACAAAAATTTCCATCCAGTCAGAATTGTGTGCGAATCGGAGTCGGCGTAGTTATTAGCTTCATTTGCATGCCTCGAAAGTCGCCGGCCCCCCAGTTTGGCCAACCCTGCACTTATTAGCAACTATGAAAAGATATCAGTGATATACTTTCAAGGATGTAGTGTTCCCACATGAGTACTCAGCAGTGGCACCGGCTTTCTGTCAGGCAGAGTCTTCAATCGTAGCAGCTCAGAGTAGATGGTCCTGTTTAGCTGCGGAGACCTCACCGTGGCATCAATCTTCTCAACTTCACGGAAGGCAGTTGCTGTGTTCTTTTTTCTTTCTTCTTTTCATGCAAGGGGTGATAGTGATACGAGACCGAGCCACATCTGTACAATGTCTGCAGGATTTAATTGGCTTCATTGAGTCGTATGACAATGCAGACTCAACACCTATCACCAAGACTGGGAACATACAGCTGCGCCTGTTGTTAACATGTTTATAAATCGCCATCATCCCAGACTTTGCCAGTAGATTGAAACTAGTCAAGCAACCTAGAATCTCATACAGCATGGTCCGTACCCTTGTTGGCCTCCTCGCCCTCGCGGCCATCGCGCTGGCCAGCCCCGCCCAGCCAAACCAACCCACCGACAGCCTTGCGAGTGAGCCTCACCAGACCGCCAGTGGCTGCTATCACCAGAATTTGAGCATTTCAGGAGATAAATAACTTATCACTGACAGATTCCAGCGCCGCCCCAAGTTGCTGTTTGCAGGGAGTCTGCCTGTGCCAAAACGGTAAGTTGAGAGCCCTGGGTCAAACCGGCTTGCCTGCGTCTCGCCGACCATGCAAAGGCTGGGTCTGTCATATCAACTTGGACCAGATTCGAGCCAGTAGTTACGGCTGCGACCCGCCCGCCTCTTGCAAAGACCCCCGCATATAGCTGCTGAACCGCTTCAAACGACCCCTCGCTACTGCTGATGGAGTATTGGGGGATTTATATGGAGCGAGGATGGGAATTATGATGGATGATGATGGATTATGATAAACCTTACCAAGAACATGATATGATATCGACGTTGCATTGTCTTGTCCTGGCCAGCTCAGTCTGTATCATCATTCTCATGGCTATTGTACTGGTTGTCATCGTAGTCCTCGCTAGCCTCCTCCTCCTCGTCCTCACTATGAAAAGGGCGGTCACTGTACCCGTACCCAACACAGCCATCGCGAGGGCAACCGTTAGATCGCGAATGATCTTGGCTGAGGAACAAGGAGGTCGTCGCATCGCCGCCGTTGTAGTAGGCGTCCATAATTGCTCGGTCTGGACTTGTCCGAGCAGTCACGAAGAAAAGGTGGAGCTTGGGCATCAGAATCCGCAATCGATGAACAGAATCAGACACGAGTTGCCTGGAGCGTAAGTTAGATAGATATCGGGGTATTTTGTGTTGCGAGGAGCCGCGTTCAGCCTGCATGTCTTCGTCATCGGGGTTTGGCTTACGGGTCGATCGGCCCTAAGTTCCAGTCGCTGCCCAGCGACCGAACAATCAGGAAACGAAGCTCCGGGAATAGTGTACTCTGCCCCCGGCCGTCCCCCAGAACCGGCAGGTGGCACGGTGAGTGCTGCATCTGAAGCTCCACGAGCACAGGGCAGTGCCTGGCCACCATGGACAGGGCGTCGACGACGACGCACGGGAGGCCAAACTCGAGGTGCACGAGGTGGGTGCCGACCTTGGCCAGGAGGTGCTCAAAATCCTGCGGCGGCAGGGCCAAGCCGGCCCCCGGCTTGCGGTGCCGGCCCCAGTTCCGCGCGTCGCAGAGCCTGAGCGTGGTGAGCCGGCGGAGGCGCTGCAGCGACATGACCTCGGTGGCCGTAAAGGACTTGCGCCCGTAAAAGTCCACCTCGAGGGACTGCAGCGCCTTCAGCCGCGATACGTGCGGCAGCACCTCAGCGCTGGCGCCCACGACGTGCAGATGCAGCGCGGCGACGTTTGGCACGCACCGGACCAGCAGCGGCACCGCCGAGGAGGCGGTCCTGGCATGCAGCGTCTGGAGGTTCCGGAACGGCGCGGGCACCAGTGTCTGGATCCGGCGCAGCCTGTCGCTCGTGAACATGATACGCACCCGGACGCATCGCAGGCTCGGCTTCTCCGCGAGGCGCACCAGCAGGTCGGAGGGGTCCACGGAGGGGGGCAGCGACAGGATCGCGATGCTCTCCAGCGAGCCGAGCCGGCGCGCGAGGACGTCGCCGAGGGTCTCGGGCTGCAGGGGGCCGTGGTGGCTGCTGATGAGCAGTCGTCGCAGATTGGGGGAGCGGGCGCCCAGATCCTGCAGAAGCGAGTCGGTGAGGAGGACTCTTAGGATCACCTCGCGCGTGCTGGGACTGAACAGCTGCTGCACGAGGCGGCCTTGGACGGCCTCGGCCTCGGCGTTGATCTTGTAGGGGCGGCGCTTGCCCGCCTGCGACGGCCGACGGCACACCAGCCGTCGGATCCGAGATGCGTATTCATGCAGGCGTTGACGACGTTCAAGGCCGAGGAGGGCCTCCCACGGCGCATCATTCCAGAGGAGGGGCGTCGCGTGGTCAAACCACAGCCTGTTGATGCGTGCAGCTGACGCGAGGACTCCTCTGTCGCCAGCCAGAAAGGAGAAGACGAGACTCAGGATCTCGGGCACAAGGAGGGGATTGCATGGTGCTGGAGGCGCTGTCATTTCGGACATGGTATCACAAGAAGTGCATTGGAGGGAAGGTCGGTTTCTACCATGCATGTAATATGTATATTGAGGATGGGTGCAGGCATGGCGGCGACGTGTAACGACGGGGAGTCGAGAAGCGTCGAGAGCGCAGCAGGAAACCTGTCCATTCTGATCTAATAGTAATAGTAGAGAATAACTTCTTTTTGCCAACTACCTAGTTATATTAATAATACCCGTCCTTGAGATTATAAAGCATCCTCATCCCCACACACGGTTGCCAATAAAAGCTGAAGCCATCGGCGAGTTTCCGTCTGAAGTGGACCAAGTACACAGACATCGTCCAATACAGCCCATACCATCCATACCTTAGATATCGCTCGGTGACTTTCTTCTGCTATTGCATCACGTCTTGCAACAAGTCTTGGCATATGAGCCAACCTCATCTAACGTGCGAGCTGCCTGCTGTGTGCACACCAGATTGCCTATCCTCGTCGCTTAGGCGCTCTAACACTGAAAATGTCGGCGAGAGGCAATTGGACAACTAGTACTACTTGGGGATTCCGAGCTGAGTTGTTTTTACCGACACAGCACTGAATAAATACCTACACACGCACCAGTTCCTATTCTAAGCCCTCCCTCCAAACCGCAAGCCGCCGGCACCCGAAATGCTCTCCCAATCTGCTACTAGCTTTTGCGGCTTTCGCGCTGGCCTGTCCCGGCCAAAGCTCCGTGTCCGCGGCCGACGCCTCCTCCGGCCTCGGCGTCTTCAACGTCCAGCGCCTGAAGCAAAGCTGCGGCAAGGGGGGCTGCTATGTGGACCTCTTCGTCAACGGCAACAGCGATTACATGCCGGGCGCGCGTGGTCCTTTGATGCGCACTGCAACCTGTATGGCGTCCAAGGCGTGTGGGTGGCGTGCCAGTCGCAGGTGCCGTACATGCCGCCGGGCGGGCTCTTGGTCAAGATGGAACCCTGGAACCGGACTTCAAGCACGTACCGGTTTTGGTTCTCGCATCAGTACCAGGAGCTGGGGAGGACGGTGAATGCGACTGGGCGGATGGAGGTGGGACGGCCAGAGTGGGATGTGTCGGAGTGCAGAGAGATGACGGTTGGCTTCAAGGAGTACATCTGAGCAGGAGTTGATTGATGAATGGTGAATACTTTACCGACTGCATAAACTTTCATCTAGTGGCAGGATGGGGGGGGGGGCTGGATGTTGACCAGCAGTACCGAGATGAATAAAATAACTTGGAAATACTATTGTGATGAGGATACTTGATATGAAACCTGAAAAAAAAATTAAAAAAAAATAGCCTACTTGGAAACAAAAGAGTTGAACAGCAACAGCAATAATAATTTCGGCAATACTCGACTTATCCATCCGCAGCCAGCTGCAATCTCGATGCCATGGCTTGTTCGGAGCATTTGCCCCCTCGCTCGTCCCTGCCAGCTGCTGCCAGCTGCTGCCAGCTGCTGCCAGCTGCCAACTGCCGAACAAATTGGTCAACGGTCTAGATCTTGCTCAATTCCCCCTCATCTACCACACCGAAATTCATCCTCCTAATTTTTCGCCATGTTCTTCATCTAAGCGCCCATCCCTTCCGCTCTACTCTTCTACTTCCTCTGTAGCCGCATCCTGTCTTTGTCTTGTTACCCCCCCGCCGATCAACGCGTCATCCTGCAGCTGCAGGCAGAGCCTCTAGCTCCAGCACCCACCCAGCCAAGTCCACCGCGGGGCAGCTCTGCTGTGGCCGCCTCTCTCCTCCTCCATCATGAGCCCAGGCACCATGACGTCTCGCGAGGTCTTTCTGCTACCTCTCAAGGACGACGGCGCACCCGATGTTGCCGGCGAGTACATATACCTCGCGCCCAAATCGACCGAACCCGTCACCGTTCGCTTCGTCATCGAGGGCGCCTCCTCCATCTGCCGACATGGAAGCCTCTGGGTCAACATCCCCGAAAAGGGCCAGCAGTTCCGCCGAGACAGCTTCCGCGAGTTTCCGTGAGTGACCCCAAGCCTCTCCCAAGCTACTCAATTTCAATTGGCTTGTTTCTAATCCTTTTGCAGCTTGAAGCCCGACTTTAATTGCCCAATTAAAATTTCCATTCCCATCTACGAGCCCGGCGCATTCGCCTTCTACACCACCTATGCCGAGCTTCCCGACCTGCAACCGACCCTCCATGACCTCGCCAAGGAGTCTCTCAAGCAGACTCCAACCTACTACATCGATGTTGCTCCCCGATTGACCCTCGACGGCCGCGCCTTGCCCCTCCCTGCACTCTCCGTCTTCTCCATCATAAGCAAATTCATGGGTCGCTACCCCCAGGACTGGGACGCCCATCTAAGCGGCATCAGCGGGAGGGGATACAACATGGTTCACTTCACGCCCCTGCAGGTTCGCGGCGAATCCAACTCGCCCTACAGTCTCTTTGACCAGCTCGGCTGGGACCCCGCTTGTTTCCCCAATGGCGAACAAGACGTCAAGCGCATGATTGACAGCTTGGAAAAGAAGCACTCGCTGCTGAGCTTGACCGACATTGTCCTTAACCACACCGCTAGCAATACAAAATGGCTGCAGGAACACCCCGATGCTGGCTACAATCTTTCTACCGCGCCTTGGCTCCAGTCCGCTTTCGAGCTTGATACCAAGCTTCTTGAGCTAGGCGACAACCTCCAACAACTCGGGCTTCCAGTCGACCCCAAATCAACAGACGACATATTAAAAATTATGGAAGTGGTCAAGAACAATGTTCTTGCAGAGTTGCGTCTTTGGGAATACTATGTACTCGCGGTGGATCCCAACGCCGATGCCATTGTGCAGGCCTGGGTCGAAGGCAAGACCTTTGCGCACCCTAACAAGGCGAACGAGTCATTCTCTCTCCAAGGACTGGAAGAGGGGAGGATTGATGACCAGGTTAAATTCATCAGAGCTTTTGGCCTTGAGGGTCTTGATCGCTTAGGCGAGAGATTCAGACGAACTGTCGACCCTGCAGTGGGTGCCACCGTCTTGTCATTTGCTCTTGGAAAGTATCAAGGGGACGGACACTCGGCAACCAAAGGCGCTGCAAGGACAAATATGACAAAAATTCTGGATGCCCTGAATGTTCCCTTCTACGAAGAGTATGATGCCGATATTAAGGAAGCGTTGGAACAGCTGTTCAATAGGATCAAATACGTCCGCCTGGATGACCATGGCCCCAAGCTTGGTCCAATCAACAAGAAAAATCCCTTGATTGAGACTTATTTTACGCGTCTTCCCGAAACAGATGCCACGTCGAAGCTCAAGCGCGAGGAAATGGCCCTCGTCAACAATGGATGGGTTTGGGGCGGTAACGCGCTTGTCGACAACGCTGGCCCCCAGTCAAAGGTATACCTGCGCCGTGAGGTCATCATTTGGGGAGACTGCGTGAAGCTCCGGTATGGCTCCAAACCTGAAGACAGTCCCTGGTTGTGGGAGCACATGACCAAATACGCTCGTTTACTCGCCAAGTACTTCGTCGGCTTGCGCATCGACAACTGCCATTCAACCCCGATCCACGTTGCAGAGCACATACTCGACGAGGCCAGACGCGTCAGGCCAGACTTGTATGTTGTTGCGGAGCTGTTTTCAGGCTCGGAAGAAACAGATTACATCTTTGTCAAGCGTCTCGGACTCAGCTCGCTCATTCGTGAAGCTATGCAAGCTTGGAATACCGCCGAACTGAGTCGACTGGTCCATAGACATGGCGGCCGGCCAATCGGCAGCTTTGAGGTCGATGAAGTTTCCACCACCGATACAGCTAGCAGCAAGGGCAACTTGTCGAGGGAAATCATCAAGCAAATTAGACCCACGCCAGTGCACGCCCTCTTTATGGACTGCACTCACGACAACGAGACCCCAGCACAGAAACGAGATGCTCGTGATACTCTTGCCAATGCCGCACTTGTAAGCATGTGCTCGAGTGCCACTGGCAGTGTCATGGGCTATGACGAAATCTATCCCAAGCTGATTGATCTTGTCAACGAGACCCGACTGTACACATCAGAGTCTTCACGCTCCCCACCAGAGAGCACAACCGGTAGCAATGGAATTGGCGGCGTCAAGAAACTTCTAAATCAGATTCACACTCTAATGGGCAAAGATTCCTACGATGAAACCCACATTCATCACGAAGACCAGTATATCACTGTACACAGAGTTCACCCCGAGTCTAGGAAAGGCTATTTCCTCATTGCCCATACGGCTTTCCCCGGATATGGCAACGGCCGAGGATCCATTTCCCCTGTTGAACTCAAGGGAACCAGAGTGCAGCATCTGGGCAGTTGGCTGCTCGAAGTTGATGCAAGCGAAGAGGCAACGGCCAAAGTTGTCGGCGACGGAAAGTATCTCTGTGGTCTGCCAAGCAAAGTGGTTGGCATCACTGGGGTCAATGTTGAGCAGAGGGGGGATGATTCGATAATCACAGTTCGAGAGAAATTTCCACCCGGAAGTATCGCCCTGTTTGAAACGTGGATCCCAGCCGCCGAGCATTCTGCAGGTCTCGATACGTACGTTACCTCTGGCAGTAAAGAGGCATGGAAAGATCTCAACCTTATCGATCTCAACTTTTTAATGTACCGCTGCGAGGCAGAGGAGAGAGACGCCAGCGACGGCGCAGACGGTGTGTATGATATTCCTCGTCATGGAAAACTTGTCTACGCTGGTCTTCAGGGCTGGTGGAGCATCTTGAAAGGCATCATTTCCAACAACGATCTGGCGCATCCACTATGCGAAAATCTTCGGGATGGGGCCTGGGCTTTGGACTTTTTGCAGGGAAGAATCGAACGGCAAAGCAAGATTGCAGGCCAGGAACGTCTTGCTGCACCGGCACAATGGCTCAAGGACAGATTCGATGCGATCAAGGCGATTCCCAGTTTTCTGCTACCTCGCTACTTTGCATTGGTTATGAGAACGGCCTACAACGCTAGCTGGAATAGATCGCTGGAACTTATGTCACCCAGTATCCAGAAGAGTCAGTGGTTCCTCCAGAGCCTAGCCATGGTGAGCGTCCAGCAAACCGGATTGGTCAAGTCGGCCTCGCTTTGGCCCGAAAAGAAGGTCCCATCGATTGCTGCTGGTCTGCCGCATTTTGCCGTAGAGTGGGCAAGATGTTGGGGACGCGACGTGTTCATTTCTATTCGCGGTCTCTACCTCGGAACTGAACGCTTTGGCGAAGCCAAGGAGCATATTCTTGCCTTTGCCAGTGTCTTGAAACATGGCATGATTCCCAATCTGCTGAGCAGCGGAGATGCACCTCGATATAATTCCAGAGACTCCATTTGGTTCTTCCTACAGACAATCCAGGATTACGTGAAGCTGGCACCCGAGGGGCTGAACTTGCTCAAAGTCAAGGTACCTCGGCGTTTCTTACCCTACGATGATGCTTGGTTCCCCACCAGTGACCCCCGTGCCTATTCCAAGGAGAGCACAGTCGAAGAGGTTATCCAGGAGGCTCTTCAAAGACATGCCACTGGTATGAAGTACCGCGAAGCCAATGCGGGACCGCAGATTGACTCGCAGATGAAAGATGAGGGATTCAACCAGGACATCCATGTAGACTGGACAACGGGCATCATTTTCGGTGGTAATCAATCCAACTGCGGCACATGGATGGACAAGATGGGTGAGAGTGAGCGCGCTGGCTCAAAGGGAGTTCCTGGAACGCCTCGCGACGGCGCCGCCATTGAAATCACCGGCTTGTTATACAGCACTGTCAAGTGGCTTGCTGACCTATACAAGAATGGCAAATTTGCCCATGAAGGAGTAAAAAACTCGGAAGTTGACTCCGTATCTTATGCGAAGTGGGCGGAATTGCTCAAAGAAAACTTCGAGCGCTGCTACTACGTCCCTCTCTCAGCAAGCGAGGACAGCAAGTACGACGTGAATCCCAAGGTTGTCAATCGCCGTGGTATGTACAAGGATTTGTACAAATCTGGAAAGGAATACGAAGATTACCAACTGCGCGCCAATTTCCCCATCGCCATGACTGTTGCATCGGACTTGTTTGACAAGGAGCACGCGATGGAAGCGTTGTGTCTAGCAGATCGAGAGCTTCGTGGGCCGACGGGTATGGCAACTCTAGACCCGGGCGACATGAACTACCGGCCGTACTACAGGAACAGCGAAGACAGCGATGACTTTGCGACCAGCAAGGGACGCAACTACCACCAAGGGCCAGAGTGGTTGTGGCCGACAGGCTTCTTCTTGCGTGCGCTGCTCAAGTTTGACTTGGCGCGGCGGACGACGGCGGAGGGCCGGACCGAGGCGTTTCAGCAGGTGACGAGGCGTCTGGCCGAGTGCAAGAAGATGATTCGGGAGTCGCCTTGGGCTGGCTTGACGGAGCTAACCCAGAAGAATGGCGAGTACTGTGCTGACTCGGTAAGTGTGTCATCTCGTGAACCATCCCCACGTTTGCCCCGGCGGCCGTGCGACGAGCCGAAACGACACTAAAAATGAAGAGGGCCGTATTGCTAACAGACCCTTGAACAGAGTCCAACGCAAGCCTGGTCGGCCGGCTGCTTAATCGATTTGTACATGGACGCGCTAGAGGTTGGGCAGCAATAGCTGGTAGAGAGAGGGTGATGGGAGCGCAAGAGGCAAGGCGAGGATGCGACGACTGTATACGAAAAATATCACATAGAAAGCATCATCTTTTTGGTTGAGTAAATTTGATTCATATTGATTTGTGCGTATCCAAAGATGAAGCAAGATAAAAGGGCAGACAAAACAGCCAGCCAGCCCTTGAAGCCTTGCGCTCAAAGACGTCGCCGTGTATCATGTGCGCCAGAGTGAAAACAGTTGCAACCCCTAGTGCCCAAGACCCAAACAAGATAACAAAAACGAGATATTATGATGAGTAGATGCAGAGCAAGAGGGGAGGGAAGAGACGGGGCAGGGCTTGTCCACGACGACGAGACGAACGACATCTATACGCGCCCCCGAATCTTTCCCTTTTTTCCGTTTCCATTTTCCTCCTCTGGTTGCCGTATGTATATATATATGCAATCCAAAATAGAGCCCACGATACTAAAAGAAAACCCAAGGTTGAAAGAAAAAGGATGGATCGACGCCGTAAACGCCCACGTCTTTTATTTGCATACCATGACGATGACAGGCCGACGAGACTTCGGATACAGAGTCTGACGATCAGCGGGGTAACAGCAAAACGGTATTTGCGAGGGAAGCAGGTCGTGTACAATGTCCGTACAAGGTTGCACATCTGTCGGGTGCGCGGAGGAGGAAATGGCAAAAGCTCCATATCTGGCGGTTGCGCGAAGAAAGGAAAGCAGCAAAGACCGTCAGATGGTGAGCAATCTCAGATTTCGGTTCGGGCTGAGAGTTCTCGGCGGCGAAACAGTGCCGCTATTGCCGGCGAGCGTAAAGAAAAGGACGAGATGCAAGGTACACGGTTCGTATCGGATCCTGACTACAATGTAGACGCGGTTGAAAAAAGCAACAAATGCAAAAAGAAATGGCGCGAGTCGGAGACCAGATGATCCGCTGTCATTGGACACTTCACGTCCTTGAGGTAACCGTCCACTTCTTCTTCTTGGGCTTCTCGGTCGATTCGAACTTGGGGTAGGCGGCCTCGGCGCTGCCGGAGTAGTTCATGGGCGCAGCAGAATCGGAGGCAGGAATGCTTCCAGTGGCTGCCTTGGGCCCCCAAGAGGGCCGAGAGGCGGAGCCGGACTGCTTCTGGCCGAGCGAGGTTTGGCGGTCCTTGCGGCGGAGGTAGCGACGGCGCCAGATGCAGGCACCGATCCAGACACCGGCGATGACGACAATGAGAACGACAAGCATGATGACCCATTGCCAGTGGTTCGAGATCCTACGGGGGTTAGTATGCTAGTGTCACGAGGTGGGCACGAGGCAGGGCCATGGGAAACTCACCAGTCACCGCTCTTTTGATTATTGCTAGAGCCTTTGTTTCCCGTGGCTGCTCCTGAGGTGGCGGTGGTTGCACTGCCGGCAGTGGGCGAGACATGGCAGAGGCTTCCGAACCAGGAGGCGACAGAGGCCTGGCCGCCCTTTTCGGCGGAGCAGACGTCGTTGCAGACGGCGTCAGTGGCGGTAGAGAGGGCCGCGACATTTTGATTAATGCAGAAGCAGGCCTCGTAGTTGGCGACAGGGCCTGAGGGGATGACGGGAGGGACGCAGTTGGCGTTGGCGTCGTAGAGGGCCTTGCAGGAGACGGCGCACTGGGGCAGTTTGCTACGGTCGGCGAACGGGACGATGGTGGTGACGGGTGCCTGAGCAGCTGGGGCCAAAATTAGCATCAAGTAGGGGAGGATAGCGGCAAGTTCTTGGGGAAGAACCTACCCATTATGACGGATTGATGCGAGAGTGAATCGAAGTGGTGAAATGGGGCGCAACGGTTGAGATTACGCCGGCTGACCTAGGATCCGATGGCCAAGCAAGGACAGGAACGATTTCGATGGCGGATTCGAGGCGAGAGAAGGCTACTTTCAACGATTTGAAAAGTCTAGACGGCGAAGCGAGAAGGGAAAAATCACAACTGAATGCGGGCTTTGTATGATATTCTCAAAGCGTGTCGTATGTTGTTGTAAGATTGTCGGCAATGTCTCAGATTGGGCACTGGCGTGGCGGCTAACGAAAGGTGGTGGTGGGAAGAAAATTACAGGCGTTGTCGAGCACTAGCGAGTATATCGCATCGAGGATATTGGCAAAAGATTGGTTATTCGAAAGTTGCCTTTTGATCTATCCAGTAATTGATTAACGGTTGACCAGGGAGGAGGCGAGTAGTCGATGACTGTTAAGCGAGCGGAGAGGGCGTGCTTGGTGCTTTTGCGCAGGCCTGAGGGAGCGTGACAGGATGCAATGCGTGCGTGCGGTATTATCTCGTAACGGGTCGCAATAACACTGCAGACAATGGGAGTGTAGGTGATTTGTCGTCGGCAGACAGGAGAGAGGGACTGCGGAGCGATGACGCGGGCGGCGGGAGGCAGGCGAGATGATGTTGTTTGGGAGTGAGAAATGGGAGGAGAGAAGCAGCCAAGGCGAGGAGGAATGAATGTGGCAATGGAATGAATAATGAATGAATGGAGCAAGCTGGCTGCAGAGGACTGGCTGGACTGCACTGGGCAGCCGCAATCTGGGATTAGTTAGCGGATGAGGAATCCTGGAACGGATTTTGGTGCAGCGGCCAGTCAGTCTAGCGGGCCTTGCAGCGGCCCTGCGGCTCCAACAGTGGGCTATTTCTGTGGCTGTAGTGGTCATTAGTGGCTTTTTGGTTTTTTAGCTTCTGCTACTTTGGTCCTAGGCCCATGCGGTGGCTAGGGCTCTAACATGTGGTACCGATCAAAGCCCGAGGTTTGCGACCATCTGGATGTACTGCAGTTAGTTATAAGGAGGTTGGTACAGGGCTTGGCCAGTACAGCTTGGCGTTGGCCGCTGTACGTTATACGGTTATGACTAAAACGAAATGAAAAACGTGCGATAAAACCCGTGATAAAAACTAGTTCAACGGGACAAGCGAACAAGGTTTTTTCCATTCTAATTGCCCGCTCTTAAATACCTACCTACTATCTAATCTAGGCCCGCAGACAGATGCATCGTGGCCGGCCGGGGTCACCGTTGACAGGAGGCCCCCGCGAGCCGGGCGAACATGGGGGTATCGCAAGCGATCTGCACGAGATTTGACGTGATTCTACCCCGATGGCCAGGGTCGAGTATTACTGTCGTGTTTTTTTTTAACCTCACTGGGCTGCCTGGCAGGTGGGCGGCAAAGCGTCAGTCGAATGCGGAGTGGCCGACGCAAGCAGCCTTTGTTCTTTGTCTGCGAGAATGTACCCGAACTTGTACCTCCTTTTGCGGAATACGAGGTGACAAGAACGCATGTCCAGGAAAAAGTACGTACCCTAGCTATGGAACCAAGGCCTGTTCAACTGACCCAACTAACTGTTATTCGGCCTTTCTTTGGCTGACTTCTTATCAGCCGATTGGGCTGCTCCTTGCAAGATTCCCCCAACAGTTCCTGAGAAACGATATTTGCTTTTTGTTTCGTTTTTTTGGTTCTATGCTTCGGCTCCCAGTTGCCTCGTTCCTGGCGCCAACCACCAAACTACACATGCCCACTATAACGGCGCAGCTCACAGGGCAGATGGCGCTGTAAATAGATCCCAGGAACCCATAACGTCATGCACTAGACCCTGCGGGCTATTAATAATTCATCAAAAACACGAGCTTCACGTTCCTGGTTCCAACAAGGGAAAGGAAACACGAAAAAAATTGACAGATGGAAAAAAAAATGACAAAAGAGAAGAAAGAATCGAATGTCTGTTTCAAGCCTGGTTCGTATCACTACCAATAATAACTGACCGACTAGCGAGACTGGTCACGCTGGCTAGTCGCTTGAAGCATCTATTTTATTACCCAGATGACTATGCACGCTAAAAAACCTGCCAACGAATGAGTATATTTCGCCAACTTATTGATGGACCCTGGTTTCTCAAACCATGCGATTCATAGGCAAAGCAGAAAGAACACGGCAATTCTACTTCCCATGCAGCTAAGCGCGCCGCTTTGTTCTGTACTGGGGCCGACTGCTTGGCTGCGTATCCGTACGCCTTCAAGACCACCCTCCGCCACCACTGACTGGCCGATGCTCCAGGCTTCTGATCAATCAGTTATCAGCAATCCAGTCATCCTGCATTTGCTTGCTTCTCCAACTAGCCTCAGCGGCCTGGAGACGGCGCCCCCTTCTGCAGAGACATCGAGACACCGTCATCGGGCCATCCCGCCATCCTCCCTTTTTTTTCTGGCCGACTAACGAGTTAGTTTGGTATCACTGTATCAGTAATCTGTACAACATGTACATACGAATTATTGTGGGCAATCGCTTTGTCCTGTCTCAGCGGTCACTTTGAACCCTTGGTATCTCAAGAATGCGGCGCGCCAATGTCTCATGTAAGCCAAAAGCTTAACCAGAATGGAAAACCAAAATAAAAAAGAACCAAAGTTGTTCATATTAAACTACCAAGAAAAAAAAATAGCAAGACCATTATTCCAGTCTCAGTCCGGCTCTTGCAGCCCTTTCGGTGAGGACAGCGTATTTTGAGCATCAACAAGTCCCCAACAGCAGCTACACAGATGATCGACAGCAACAGCGAGGCGATTGGTCAGGCGAATATGGTACAATAAACGGCTAGTTGGACGTCTCATCGCCAAACAAAGCCCTCCCCCCATCTTGATGCCTGTCACTGTTTGGGGTAATCATCCTCTCCAGCGCCTGCCGACCGTCCAATCACCGTCCTCATGTTGCTGCGCGGCGGCACGCCTTCAAGGTTCAAGGCAAACTTGGCCGTGACGCTCGCGGCCGCCTTGACAATCGTCTCGTACGACTCCCAGTTGATGTTGGTCAGGTTGTCGCACGCCCTGTGGATGCACGGGTCTCCTATGGACTGAACGCCGGTGCTGGGCACGCCGGCCGACAGGAACGGGGCATAGTCCGACCCGCCGGCATTGAATTCACTATCGAGGAGCAGGGTCTGGTTAGCTTGCTTGCCATCAATGTGGCGGGGGGGGGGGGACGGGCGCGGGCATGCCTGTATCGCGGAGAAGCGCCACCGGCTTCCAGGTATTTGTACAGCGGCTTGGCGCCATAATCGTGAGCTGCGTTGTCAGTGTAGACAACGGGGATTGCTCCAAGGCTGCCGATCGCGTCGTAGTTGAAGTAGAAGCGTATCTTTTTCTTTTCCCTTTTCGGCGCATGTTTGAGGTAGTGTTGAGAGCCGAATATGCCACGCCTGTTCTCCAGCATCAGCAGGGCCCCCCGTTCTCGTCCGAGGCAAATTGCCCGTCAAACCTACTCTTCAGCACCCCACCAGGCAAAGCGGACTTTGTTCTCCAGGCCCGTGTACTTTTGCAGCTGGGTCGCGATCTCGAGCAGGGCAGCCGCGCCGCTCCCGTTGTCGTTGATCCCCGGGCCTTCCTTGACGCTGTCGAGGCGCGCCCCGAGCATGACGACCATGTTTGGATCGCCCTCCTTCGTTTCCGCGATGATGTTCCACGACGGGTACTGGCCCCTGCGAAAGGTAAACTCCTGGACCTTTATGTCAAAGTCGTCGCCGAGCTGTTTCAGACGCTCGATGACAAAGTCTCGCGACGCGGTGTAGCCGGATCTGCCGTGGGCCCGGTTGCCGTTGTTGTCACGAGCAATCTGATCAAAATTTTCGAGGATATCCCGAAGTCTTTCCTGTCGGTTAGTAGTGCTGCGATTCCGGCAAACATCCTGCCACGTACCCTTCAGCAGTGATGTCCGCTGCAAGCTTGTCCACGGTGAGTTGATCAGCAGCGTATGATAGCCCAGCAAAGAAAAGGCCGCCCAAGGCCGCAGTCTTTGACACCTTCATTTTCTAGGCTTGAAATCTGGTTTGTATGTTGAAGGCAACGGGTACACAGAATTCTCTGGTTCACAGTGTAGGGAGATGGGCTGATGAGTATGATGGAGGTTTGATTCCATTCCTCCAAGTTGCAGTTCGACGGCTTTATAGGCAAATATTTAGGCCCATTCTTAACGTACAATCACCAAATAAAATACTAATAATAAATAGACTTTGGAATCATATGCATCGGTGAATTATAGCTTGCCTTTTCTGGCAGTCGCGAACAAGGTTATTGTACGTCTCGTCTCAAGCGAGGCAGTTAGCCCCTACCAAGCTTCGTTCGCGTGGCTTTGCTACGAACTTTACCCAAAATCTGTATTTTGGTCGAGAATTGGTTGAAAATTGACGAAAAGTAAGCGGCGCCTCACTATTGTCTAGGTTATTGACAGGTTGTGCCCTCGTCTCTTCAGCGAACCTGTGGTCCATTTGCAGTAGCGGTTCTGGTCACAACGCCACACCCTGAATTTTTTGGAGACTTTGGCCCGTGAACCATTATAGGGACGTTCTTGTAATTCTTTTATCAATTTATTTCGTCATCGGCTTCTCTTTAAGGCTGTTGTATGATCAAGTAGCGTAACATGGCGAAAAATATTCACATAAACGAAATAAGCATTCTGGGATCCCTCTTTCTACCAAGACTAGCTTAATTAATCTCGCCAATACGTGTATAAGCCTTCCTCGATTTTCGAGCTCAGCCCAGCCCCTATGGTCTCCCCTGCTTGCAGAACCGGCCGGAAGGGTCTACCGCGCCGGACGGGTCGCTAGAAGAATTTTTTCAGCCATATCTTGTTCGAGAGTTGGCGGCTGGAGCGTCTGGGAGGGCACGTCGGCGCGCGCAATAATTTCGGACACGCCTTGATCGTCTCAACGAACTCTTTATAATAGTACGAAGTGTCTGGTGATGCGCCATCGATTTAAACACCACCTGATTGTCAGCGGTAACACAGCAGGTTGAATATTTGTTTCGACGAGGCCGCAGCCGCGCGGGGGAATGGCTTACCTCAACAGTCTCTTCTTAGTCAGCCAAGCTTCTCAGGGGAAATATCAATCTCCTACCAATTCTTCATTTTCAGTATACCTTGAGACTCGAGCGCACAAATGCTAGCTCCAATATGACTGGTCGGGTGTCTATACCATACTGTGGGCTATGCACATTTGCTGTTCAAGCGGGTGAGGCGATAGTCAACGGTGAGTCCGCCACCTTCCACCACTAACAACCTCGACGGGCAAAGTGATGTGTGCGGGTGGGAAGGCGCCTACTCGTACATCCAGTTATGGGCCTCGTCCAAGGAAGAGGAGATGTATTTGTATGCCGACGTTACCGCTGGACTGCGTGCGGTGGCTGTTTCTCCAGCTCTCGCCAAATCGCGCGAGGCGCAGTTTTCTACCGGGTTGTTGCCACAGACAGTACCGCTCTCGCCTTACCCGCGCTGCATACCATTTGAGAATTTCTGCTACGCCAAAGCGAGCCTCGAAGACGTCTCCGCTGTGGCAACATGTCGCCATACCGATCTCGATGGGCAAGTCATAGCGGGGATTGTGCTTCATCTAGAGTTACGCCCATGAGATTTGAGGCGCCGGTTACGGAGCGCGATTGGTATCTGCGGTTGCGGTGGCGCGGGGAGCTAGAGTGGTGGTTTTCCCGACGACAGTGTCAATTGTACTACGATGGTCAACCATCAGCAGAAACAAAACCGTAGTTTGGAGTTTGATGTAAGCGGCTACAGAGTGGTATTGTGCAACATTGAGAGGCAATCCATAAGTGGTGATGGCAGCCGTTGGCCACGATTCATGAGTCAAGGGGAACTGATAACCACAGTATATGTCAGGTTAAACAGTGATGATTTTTTTAACGGTTAATGCATGAAACAAGTTCATTTAGAGATTAATTATTTCCTTGAAGTATGTAGCAGGCAATGAGACCGGCCTACCCTAGAGTGCATCGTCCTTATATAAGCGCCCAGTCTCAACTCCTATTGGCTGCCCTGGACAAAGTGGTGATAGCGGTCTCCAAGTGCACTACGTCACAAGACTAGGCGTCATTCCACTCCTCGTCGTCACCGTCCGTCTTGTCGGTCATTCATCAACATCCCAACAGCATCGAAATAGATCTCTTCCTCTCGCCGTATCGCTTATACCATCGCTGAGCTTCCGACAAGACTGTGCGGTCTTGGTCAGCCACAGCCCTCAGCCCCCGTCCCCTCCCCCCCCTGCTTCTTCCGCCGAAACCCCGACCGACCGGACCCGAACATGCCGCGCGATGCGTAACCACTCCGACGACAAGTGCACCGACGAGGACTGGGCCCGCTACGTCTCGCCCGGCGCCAAGAGCAAGGACCTCCAGGTCCAGCTCGCCCTCTCCCTGATCCTCGGCGTCTCGGCGCTCATCACATTCTGCGTGCGTCCCCTGCGTTGGTCCCGCGCCACGCGCGCTTTCGCCTAGCAACGGGTTCACTGACAGGCAAGCGATGTAGATTCTCCGCCCGCGATGGCCGGCCCTATACTCGGCGCGCAAGAGGCGTCTCCATCCCAGCATGGATCTCCCGACGCTCCCCAAGACATTCTTCGGCTGGATGCCTAAGCTCTACGGCATCACCGAGGAGCAGGTCCTCTCCTCGGCCGGCCTCGACGCCTTTGTCTTCCTCTCCTTCTTTAAGATGGCCATTCGCCTCTTTTGCGTCATGGGCTTCTTTGCCCTTGTCATCCTCGGGCCTATCAACTACAAGTACCGCAAGAACGGCATCCTTCCACCCATCGACCCCCCGGATGGTGACAACTCCACGGTGTACAGCTACTATCCGAACTCGTATGCCTCTGTTCGACTTCCGTTTAGTTCTTCCGGCGGCGATGACGGTGACGACAAGGACAAGAGTCGGGAGCGCGCCTACCTCTGGTCCTACGTCGTCTTCACCTACTTCTTTGTCACCCTGACCCTGTACACGATCAACTGGGAGACTTTTCGCATCATCAAGCTTCGCCAGGAGTACCTGGGGTCCCAATCGACTGTTACCGATAGAACATTCCGGCTCTCTGGTATTCCCGCCGCCCTGCGTTCCGAGGCCAAGCTCAAGACCATGATTGAGAAGCTCGGTGTTGGGAGCGTTGAGACGGTGTTTCTCTGTCGCGAATGGAAGAAGCTGGATGAGCTGGTCGAGGAGCGTCATCGTCTGCTTAACCGGCTGGAGACTGCTTGGGCCCGATATGTAGATTCGCAGCACCCACATAATAGGGACCTGCCCATCTCAGACGGCCCAGGCGATGACTCTCGCGCGTCCGACACACCACGCGAGCAGGACGAAGAGGCGGGCGAGAACTGGGGTCTGCTCCGGAGCAACCCGGAGCAGCCGCACCTCTTGCATGGTGTCCGCCCACAGGTTGTCCTCGGACACGGCTTTCTGGGGCTGCGTCGGCAGAAGGTCGACGCAATCGACTACTACGAGGAGAAGCTGCGAAGGGTTGACGAAAAGGTTGTCGAGGCACGCAAACAGCAGTACACGCCGTCGGACATGGCGCTTGTCACCATGGATACTGTTGCTGCTTGCCAGATGCTCATTCAGGCCGAGATTGATCCACGTCCTGGCCAGTTCCTGACCAAGGCGACTCCTTCGCCATCGGACATGATCTGGAAGAACACGTATGCGCCTCGGGGCGTCCGGCGGCTCAAGTCATGGGCGATTACCCTGTTCATCACGATCCTCACGTTGGTGTGGATTTTTCCCACAGCCTTTTTGGCCTCTTGGTTGAGCATCTGCACCATCCGAAACGTGATGCCGGCGTTTGCCAGCTGGCTGGAGGACCACGAGATTATCAAGTCGCTGATCCAAACCGGAGGCCCGACGCTGGTCGTCTCGCTGCTCAACATTGCGGTGCCATACCTGTACGATTTCCTCTCCAACCACCAGGGGATGATTTCGCAGGGCGATGTTGAGCTGTCCCTCATCTCAAAGAACTTCTTCTTTACATTTTTCAACACGTTCTTCGTGTTTGCCGTCTCCAAGACGGGTCTAGACTTTTACTCGTCGCTGCAGGGCCTGCTCAAAGACACGAGCAAGATCCCGGCCATCATCGCGGCGGACGTGGAGGGCCTCTCGCGCTTCTACACCAGCTTCATCATGCTGCAAGGGATCGGGCTGATGCCGTTCCGCATCCTGGAGGTGGGCAGCGTAGTGCTGTACCCAATCTACCGGCTCTTGGCGGTAACGCCGCGCGACCACGCGCAGCTTCAGAAGCCGCCCAACTTCCAGTACGGCTTCTATCTGCCGACGTCGCTGCTCGTCTTCAACCTGTGCTTCATCTACAGCGCGCTGATGCCCGGGCCGACCATTCTCTTGTTCGGCATCATCTACTTTGCGCTGGGGTACTTTACGTTCAAGTACATGCTGCTGTACGCCATGGATCAGCCGCAGCATGCGACGGGGGGTGCGTGGCGCATCATCTGCAGTCGACTCGTCATCGGCATCCTCGTGTTCGAGGTGGTCATGGTTGGGCAGATTGCGTCGCTGTCGGCGTTTTTCCAGTCCGTGTCGATCCTGCCGCTGATCCCGTTCACGGTGTGGTACAGCTATTACTTTACGCGGCGGTTCGAGCCGCTGACCAAGTACATTGCGCTGCGAGCCATTGTCACGGGCGACGGGGATGACGAGGCCGTGGTGGACGATGAGGAGGATGGGTGGGAGCCAGGCCAGGAGCGGCCGCTGGCCAACGGGACGTCGTCGCCAGGGCGGCTGCTGCGGCGTGGTAGCACCATGGATGAGCTGCGGGAGCAGGGGCTTAGCTTTGTGAACCCGAGCCTGGTGAGCCCGCTGCTGCAGGCGTGGATCTACAAGGATCCGCCGCCGGTGCCGGGCAGCGAGGGGTCGTCGCGGGCGGACGGGTCATCACGGCCGTCGCGGGGCTCATCGCGGGAGCCGCAGCTGATGTTGCCGAACGCGGATAGGTCGTTGGGGATTGGGGAGGATAATGTGTGGAGGGAGTCGAGGGATGGGTAACGGGAGGGGGGTGAGCTTGGGGGGGATGAGGCCTGAAGTATGGATAATGGAGGTGGATATGAGGGGATGAGGGGTTGGGATGATGGATTTCTTTTTGAATGATGGCATTCTGTACACACATTGTTACTTGGGAGCGGGTGTGCCTTGCAAGACTAGACTGCTTATAATTGTTTACTACGAAGATGTTAATACTGACGAGGGCTGTGCAGTGCAGCGTTTTGACAAGGATGGTGAGAATGAGTGACTCGGGGAGGAGAAAGGACGGATGGGCAACTTGAATGATTGGAAATGGCGAACTGTGCATTGGCTTGCTCTTATCTGCTTGTCTCTGCATCCCCTCGTCTTCCCACAGAACAGCAGGTGGACATATACATGCAGATATACATATACTACAGACATATATATACTACACATATCTATACTACACATATATATCTATATTCGTACTACTGGTAAGAGAAAAGGTCGCCCCCCAAGATGGGCCGATCCGTGGCTTCCGCGGGCCATCTCGATGCGTAGAGAGTAATACCGGAGGGGCCGGAGGTGTGTTTATTTTCGTCCTTTTTCCCCTATTTTTTTCCGCCACTTCCTTTTTGCGCTTTCTCGTGCGTCGGCAAAATCCCACCATGCAGCAGAACGACTCGTGAGCGTCATGCAATGCAAGGGCTGCAAAGTCGATAAAGGTGTGTTCATTTTATGCAGGCCGTTTTGTGCATACCGGCTTTTTTTTCACCGGTGCGATGTGGTTCCGATGGAGCACCATGCATAATTAGTGCAAGGGACAAGAACAAAGGGGGGGTTTGGCGAAGACGAAGACGGGGGACGTCTTCCCCCCCCCCCAAGCTTTCCTGGTCGTTCTCGTACCCGTTATCGGTCTTCATCCTTGGCCCATCCTGGCGATGGAAGATGACGTCTTTGCAAACTTGGCGTCCGTACCGCTTGTTTGCGTGTGTTTGCAGAGATCAAGCCAAGCGCCTGGCTATCTGGTACGAGGGAGACGCTTGCCAAACCTCAACGTCGCATCGCGCGCAGCCCACGGCCCCCGCTGGTGGACGCGGGGGGGGGGGGCAGAAGCGATAATGTTACATACAGTATGTATACAGGTTAGAATTTATTA